>JNFW01000001.1:925024-1421428 GCA_002564245.1 Saccharomycopsis fermentans
AAGCCAAACTTTTCATATTATTGATCTCTTCGTTTGCAACCTCGTCTAAGTTATAAAGGATTTATACTTTGTATGTTTACATGATAGATAATGCATCCGGAGTGCCGCCTTGCAAATTTCAGATTACCGTATTGCCGGATGACCACTGAAAATTGAGCCTTGAATATTGGAATCTCTGAATCCAGGCAAATCACGTGACTTTTACATAGTTAATGGACTCTTGAATCCATGGATTCTCAGAAAAAAATTGAATCCGTACTCACCCTGGATTCTGGCCGAGCTATATCTATTACTTTTGCTACTTTCACTTTGGTTTAGTTTCTTTTCCTACAGATAAAGCTTGGTGTGTACCCTAAATCAGCGTGTGGGTTCTTGATTTGATAAAATGTCGTTAGTACTCTGTATTTAAAAACTGTGATCCTTGTATGGCTAGAGCTCAGTAGATTTCCTCATCGCGTAATTGGAAACGTGGGTATTTTTAGGTTTGAAAACTTCTATTTAACATGATGTTTACTAGCAGCGCTCCGCCCAACAAAAAAACGTTTTGAATTTTTGAAATACTTCTGGCAACATGTGAAAAAGTTTATTTTGGACCTCACGTATAATAACGAGCGAACCCACATATCATTAATCTAAACAGAGAATATCTAACAGAGACTAACAACCTTGTAATTGGGCAGTATCCAAAGCTTTAAAGACTGGAGAAGATACATTACAAGAATATAAACATTCTAAAAAAACCAAAATAATTAGAATCTTTGTGGATCTAGATTTACGCTTTTTCCTTTTTTTTTCTTTTTCTTTGGTGTTATTCTTGGAAACATCAGCGAACTAAAATCCGGTCAACAATCGAGACCTTCCACCCAAGAGGCTGTTGTATAAGAACAGTTTCGCCAGACACAACCGCTTCAGCGATCGAGATCACCATCTAGTGGATCTGAAAAGGATCTACAACAGAACAATAAATCACATTTGAAGGAAGCCAGCAGATCCTGGGAATCCAACAAGCGACAAGTTACAATAATTATTACTAAATGACTAACGAAGAAATGGCCTCTGAAAACCCAACGCGTGAAAACACCAGTCCTTCGTCGTTCACCTCATCCTCCTCTGTTTCATCGCTCAATATACCCAGAAACAGTGATGTCAGCCCCACAGAGGCAAACAGCGATTCAACAGTTGTTCCAGAGAACAATCTTGCTTCATATACTGATGAGAAAGACAGCGACAAAAAACCTGTAGAAGATTCCAATAATTGGGACTTCGTGACAAACGCAATACAAGCAAGACACAAACCAACAAGATCCTACTCGTCGACATCTATGGGTAGTGCAGTCTCAGCTGAAGATGTAGGATTCCTTAATTTATTAGGTCCTGCATTCACTGTCAAGGTCTCTAAGGATACAATCAACCATTTAAAAAGAAGAACCAAAAAATTCAAAGATCGTGCAAAATATGAGACAGGAAGATTCATCAATAAGCTAAGTGAAGAAGATTTGAGAAAAAGATTCATCAGAAGACTCGATAAATTAGATGTTTTATTCACAGAAAATTTTGCAACATCAAATTTTGAGAAAAAATTCTACATGTTTGCATTATTACTGATCTTCTATGCTGGAATTGTGATAGGGAAGTATCCTAATCAGTTCCATTTATATTATTCAGCCTTATTTTGTTTGTTGATGCCTATAAGGTTGTACACTTATTGGAGACGTCAATTTGAATTTTTTTTAGCCGATCTTTGCTATTATGTCAACGTATTAACTATGTTATTCATCTGGGTTTTTCCACATTCAAAACATTTGTACACGGTTTGTTTCAGTTTTACCTTTGGAACTTTGGCTTTTGCAGTAATTACTTGGAGAAACTCGTTAGTTTTGCACTCCATAGAAAAGACAACATCAGCTTTCATTCATATTTTTCCTCCTGCTGCGATGTTTGTGATAACTCATGAGATTGATTCAGATTTCAAAAAACTCAGGTTCCCTGGTGCATACAAAGTCAAGTCGTACTCTGTATGGAACGGTGTTCTTTGGACTTCTTTCTACTATCTCTTATGGCAAGCAAATTACCACTACTTCATCACAATACGTCAAAAAGACAAGATCGAAAAGGGAAGAATGACCTCGTTCAGCTGGTTGAGAAAGTCGTATGCCAAACAGCCAATTGGAAAATTTGTCAACAGTTTACCTGAACCATTCCCTGTTGTAGCCTTTATGACTATCCAATATGGATACCAGCTCAGTAGTATGTTATTGTGTCCTATCTGGATGAGATACAAAAGACTTGCTGGAATTTTTATGATGTTCATTTTTGCTGTTGCTGCTCACAATGGAGCCACTTACTATGTAGATATTTTTGGAAAAAAATTAGAGAAAGAAGTAGTTAAACTTAAAGAGGAAATCCAGCAATTACAATCTATTCTGGAAAGTGAAGCAGAATTGATGGAAGACCTGAGAGAAAACGTAATAATTGAAAATGAAAAAACGGATGTCAAAAAAGAGGAAGAAATAAAGTGATTTTTCATTCTATTTATTTTTTCAATACTATAATGCACTCAATACAAATTATTCTTGCTAGCTCTGTTTCAATTCTTACTAATCAATAATATAACACAAATAATAGATATTTTCTCTTTCAATCTTTTGTATCCATGTTTAGATCTGAATATTACCTAATTAAGATTTACTCATGTTTGTTAAAAAATTTTAAACCTATTCAGGTTATAAGGCCCTGTTGCTCATCCTTTTTTTATACATACTTTTATATGTAAACTAAAATTTTTTTTTTTTATTCATTTTCCTCTTCAGGGAGAGAATAATTGAATAATGCATCTCATCATCACTAGTTTTAATAGAATTAGTAGCTTGAAATATCAATTCTCAGCAAAAATTAAGATAATTTTGCGGAAAATTAACGAAAAGCGACTATTTTATTTTGATTCTCTGGATAAAATTTATAGATCTGAGATCAATTCAACCTAAATACTGGCAGTCTGATTTCCTGTGGTTCTATTATATTTAGAATACAAGCTTAATTTTTCAAAAAGAAAAAAAAAAAGGAATTCTTCCTTCTTGAAGACTGCTGTGATAATCTAGAAAAGACATTTACAGAAAGAGCTTGATCTTTGCATTTTTGGTTATTTTCAATATTATCGTTAAGCTCGCAACACATAGCTGTCTCTAGAATGTCTCGCTTTCCTTCTTTGTCAGATTCTTATGAAGTTTTCAAACTCCCTAGAATTTCGAATATCCCAGCAGCTGATCGTTGTGTCATTGCAGACAGATATGGAAACAGGGTCTCCGACAGCACAGCATCTAATTCTTCGGCTGGGAAATCGTTTTTACACATAGCAATCAGCGCCTCCAGCATTTCAACATATGTTCTTGCTCCATCGCCAAAACTAGTATGGTCTCATTCTCTTCCACCTAGTGCGCATGTGAAACATTTGAGTGTTTTCGAAGACCATTCCAACTCTCTTATTTATTTTGCAGCTTGCATAACTATTAGAGACCAGCACTATTTGAAATTAATCGTTAATGAATCCTTGTTGAAGGCTCCTTCCGCATCTAATAGCATATCAAACAGTACAATGAGTCAAGATGATAAGGCAAATGAAAGTGAATCTTCATCATCGAATCAGTCAACAAATATTTCACAAATCACAAGCATCGAATTGCCATGCGCTGCAGTACTTTCCAGTTTCAATAAGGGAGCAAATTTTCTATATTATCTTTTGGAAGATGGTACCATTCGTTTCCATTCTTTGTCAAACTTATCCTCAGAGTTACCTGCCCCAGAGGAGTATCAATCCAACCAAAAATTACTGCATAGCATCATTTTTGCTAAAAGCATATCAAACGACTCAACAGCTTCCTCAACTCTTAATAAAGATGATGGTGCTTGGTATATAATCAAGAGAAACATTCATAATGGAGATTGTATTTCCTGTGTTTACAAATTCAATCAGGATAAGGTTATTGAGATAAGTAGTTTTTCAAAGTACAAACTTTTTAATATTGAAGATTTAACCTCTGATGAGAAAAAGGGAATATATTCTTTCGCCTATGCTGCAAACATGTTTTATGTTATGGACGCCAATCAGCAAAACGTGACATGGTACGCTCAGTCAGATAATGAATTAAAAGGAAAAATGGATTTGAGAAAGCTCTTCGCCATTCATGGAATTGAAAGTAATGAAGAATATTCCAAAGAAATCAATATCAAACATCAACCAAAAAATGTAGGAATAGTTTGTCCTGCACCAAATAGGTTATTATTGACAATTGAAGATACAGTGTATTTGATTAATTTGAAATTCGGAAGCATTTTAGAGTCATACAAATTATTTTCAGATTATGAAAAGCAACATGGTAATACAGATTCCAACGAGAATTGCTATTTATTGAATGCTGAACTCGTGAAAGGCACTTCTGCTAAGAATTGTACCACAACATTGAATTATCTTATCTTGGATGGCAATGACAGAAATTATAGATTAAAAAACATGGCTGTGAACGTGGGTAATAACAGTTTGTCAGAATCGCTAAATAAGGGTGTTGAGGCCTACTATCGTAAGATTGAGGGAAATAAAAGCAAGCAGGTAAACGGCAATATTGAGGATTCTCCAACTAGTAATGTCAAAATAATAAATGGTGAAAAACTAGTTTATGAAATGTTAATAGATGTTAGAGAGAATGTTGGAGCCAATGAAGCTAGTAAAGGAGAAATTTTCAACTTTGAAGTATTAGATTCAGAATCAATTTCTAAAGTGGAAGATTTAGTGAAAACTTTGAAAGAACTAGCCAAAAACCAAAAATGTGCACAGTTTGATTATGAATTTATAAATTTTATGAAAGCCAAAGAAGTTAAAATGGACAAAATTGAAAGAATATATGCACATATCGATACTATGAAGAATGACAAATCAAATAATTTAGATTTCATAAATAAGACAACTGAGGAGGTCAATAAGCTCATGAGTAAGAAGAATGAGACTGAAGTTTCAAATGAATTATACAAGGTTGTTTTAGATATGGTATTTACTTATTCAGGAACAGATCGTCAAATTAAATTCAAAAATGATGATTTCATTCCCCAATTGTCTTGCATATTCTTAATTAACAGTAGTTTATTCCCACCTTTATATTCTTTGAATGGATTGTTGAGCAATTTGATGGGTGAACCTATGATTTTGAATTTTGCAATCAGTAACTACAACTTGCATATCTCCATCGAGGATGTGCTTTTATTGATGTCTGAGATCATAGACAATGAGGAAGAAGAAGAAAATGACAATGTGGACGATGATGATATCGAAGAAATGAAGAATGTCAGAAGTAAGAATGATCTGTTGTTGAAGAGATTGATTGATATTTTGATCATGACCAAATCAGAGCAACAAATTGTCAAGTGTGTGAAACTGATGCTTTCTTCATCAGAAAAGAGATATAGGTTGTTCAACGATAGTTTCTCCGTAATTATCTTCCGTATAGTGGACATGAACTACGGTTTGAGATTGTTGAATTTGATAATTGATGGTATTGGGCTCATGAACTTCAAGTTCAATAACGACGAAGAGAGCATCAACAAATTATTGAAATTCACGGAGGTCAAGATTCACGAGATCATGAAGTTTGAGCCAATCGAAGGCTTATTGAACGAAATAATTGAGTCGCACGAGGCTGTATCCTCGAACAATGATAAGAAGGATGTCTCGAACAACCAGCTGGGTAGCAGAAACCAACTCCAGATTGTGTCTCTCAAAAACTATAAGATCGAAGAAAAAATCAGTTCTATCATTGGTTGCAATGATGAGGAGAAGCTCAATTCTCAATTAAACGTACCCGTTTATTCTGTTGAAAGAATAATTAACCTACAATGATCTTTCTCTGTTTCTTATTCTATAGATTGAAAAAAGTTTCCCTTAGTTCCTAGGGATTCTTGAATACACATATATAGGTATACTAGCCATCTAATATACTCATGTAGGCTTATTTTCAATATGTCAAATTACTGAATTTGGAAATATGTAGTGCGGTTTGTGTTATTTACTTGATAAATATTAACGTGAGAGATTAGAAAAAAAAATTTTTTTTTTGTGAAAAATTTCGAAGAACAAAAAATTTTCATTGTTCTATAGTAGTGAAAACAACAATTTGTTAGCCTATATATGAAGTTAACTGACTATAGAGAACCATAGTTCTATAGTTACAGTCGGTGGATACAGTATTTTCAGTCGAATTGAGACATAGTTTCGTAATATTTCAATGAAATAACGATTGAACATTGAAAGAGAATATAAAAAAAGGGAATATCGTATGAAATAGAGGAACAAAAAAGAAGAAGAAAAGCAGCGCAGCATAAAATACATAGAAAATGCTTAAGACAATACTACAGGTGCCAAAGAAGAATATAAGCATCAGATACTTCAGTTCTACATTCAGAATAAATAATAGCACTCAACAGAGCAGCAGTCCTGCGAAGAATTCGAGCGATGAATACTTGAAGAAATTTTACTCCTCCGAGTTGATCGAATCCATCAAAAGTGCAGAACACAGCATTTCAAAGAAACACTGGGAGGCCCGTGAACCATCCTCTAAGTTTGCACCTCCATATTTGGATAACTTCAAGGAAATCGATCCGTTTTGGGACCATTTGAAGGATGAACAAAAGGATTTCACACAAAGAATACAAGGTTTGACTGAAAGAGACATTCCAGAAGGATCAGCGATTTTGTCAGATGGAAACAGAGGTGGAATAGACGTCGATGGTTTAGCCAAATTAACTGGTTTTTCCACCCAATATATCAAGAAGCTAAAGGCAAAAACATTGGTAGCCAAAATGACGAGTAATCAGACAAGAAAGGGTAAAATTCCATCGTTTTACGCCTTGGTCATTGTAGGTGACGGAAATGGTATGGTTGGTATCGGTGAAGGTAAGGATAAAAGAGGTGTCTCATTCGCCATGTCAAAGGCCAGATGGAATGCCATAAAGGAATTGCAGCACATTCCAAGATACGAAGACCGTACTATTTTGGGTGATATCGATTACAGATACCACGGTGTGAAATTGTTTTTGAGATCTGCCCCAAGAGGTTTTGGTTTGAGAGTCAACCATTACATCTACGATATTTGTCAACTTATCGGGATCAAAGATTTGTCTGGTAAGGTCTACAAGTCAAGAAACGGTATGAATATTGCCAAGGGTTTGATCGAGGCCTTGAGTAAAACGAAGTCCTTGGAAGAAATTGCGTTAGCCAGAGGTAAGAAGGTGCTCGATTTGAGAAAAACTTACTACTCTCCATAAGTTCTCGTTTAGCATTGCACTACACAGTGTATCTTTTTGTATATATCTATCATTGTAATTAGTTGTTACATATTTTTTGCACATAAGGCCATATATGTATACGCTTTTAATTGTCTAATATAGAAAACAATAATACCAATAAGTCTAATCCTATAAATGTAACTCATCCTGATGACTATCAATCAACTGTTTCTTGACAGTACTTTGCTTTCAAAGCAAAAAAAAAACCTCGCATATCGGGTTCACCTCGAACAGACCCTTTGTAAATTGAAAAAATCCAGGAAAGAAAATTCTCTTTGGCAATTTAAAAGGGCCCCTGACAATTATCTATTAGAGAATTACTGTTAAACTAGTAGATGACCTTGTTTTACAAATACTGAAGATCGTCTTGCTTGCTCATCATACTGAGTAGTCCTCTTGAATACTAGGCTTTTTAAGCAGCGCTTATTTTTTTTTTTTTCTTCTTTTTTATCAACAAGCACATCATTAAAAAATCAAGACAAAAAGAAAGAAAAAATCAACATCGAATAAATGATTTCTTAACAAGAAGCTTGTTTTTTTCTATAGTAATAGCTTATCTAAAATTAACCTTGGAAAGTATTTACACCGATTGATATCGAGTTCGACGTGAATTACTGTTTCGAAATCGATAAAATATCTGATAATAATTACAAAATAGTATTTTAATACGGAAATTCAGAGCTCAGAGATCAATAAAATGGCACTGGTTTGCGACGACACATATTACAAAGTTCTTGAATTAGATGCAAGTAGTACTACTACGGCCCAACAAATTAAAAAGGCCTACAGAAAACTATCATTAAAATACCATCCAGACAAAAATCCAGCACCCGAGGCAAAAGAAAAGTTTCAGCAGATCACAGAGGCGTATCAAGTGCTCAGTGACCCTGATTTAAGAGCAAAATATGATAAATTCGGTAAAGAGCAAGCTGTTCCCGAAGCGGGATTCCAGGACCCAACTGAAATGTTCGATATCATTTTTGGGGGTGAAGCATTCAGAGATTGGATAGGTGAATTAACTATGTTCAAAGAAATGATGAAATCGGTTGAATTATCGGAATCCATGGATAATACTGATGCTGACGCAAAAGAAGGACAGACAGGTTTCAATGGTGATTCCAACCTAACAATTGAGTATTTCAAACAATCTCAGTCACATAGCACAACTGAAGCTATCCCAAACAAATTTGATGGCGTGTCTACCTCTTATAAAGGTGCTGTGGAAGATGAGGAAACTAAAAGAAAGAAAAGACTCGAGGAAGCCAAAAAACAGAAGTTAGAAGAATTGGAGAAAGAATCACAGGAGAAGAAGAAAGAGTTATGTGAGCAACTTGCGAAAGATTTGATTCTAAGATTATCTATTTGGACAGAAAGTCCAAAAGATGAGAATTGCAGTGAAGTTTTCAAACAGAAATTCCAAGCTGAAGCAGATTTATTAAAAATTGAATCATTTGGGTTGCAAATTTTACACACAATTGGAGAGATATACAGTTCCAAGGGTCATATTTTATTGAATTCCCAAAAATTTTATGGTATTGGAGGATTTTTCTCATCAGTTAAAGCTAAAGCTGGTGTAGTAAGTGATACTTTCAAAACGATTTCATCAGCTTTAGATGCCAAATCGACAATGGATGAATACACTCAAATGCAAGAAGAAGAGATTGTGAAACCAAGTGATGAAGAAATGGCCAAAATGGAGAAATTATTGATGGGCAAAGTATTATCTGCCCTTTGGCATAGTAGTAAATATGAGATTCAGCGTACAGTAAGGGAGGTATGTGATTTGGTATTGTATGATCCAAATGCCAGCTTGAATAAAAGACTTGAAAGAGCACAGGCTATGGTTATGTTGGGTCAGGTATTCAAGCGAGTCGTGAGAGATGATGATGAGGATGCCGAAGAGGAAGCCAGAATCTTTGAGAATATTGTAGCTGAGGCACAAGCTGACGAGGGGAAAAGAGAAAGAAGAAAAGCAAGACTTGAGAGAGAAAAGGCAAGACTCGAGCAAGAGGAAATGCTCAAGAAACCAGGAGTGCAGCAAGGCGATTCTGGCGCGGATGTGTCTGACAAACCACAACAGCCAGGCACCAGTGAGAAGAAATGATTGTGGTCTGAAAAAGGTACCTGGAAATTTTTGCAACTTTTCATATGTACAGATCTCATCCCAGTTTCTGCATATATTTCTCTGAGATTTCAGGCTTTTGTTTTGTTGTTTTGTCCACTTGGATCTATTACTTTTTTTCTTTCTTTCTTTTTTTTGTCAATTTACAGTATTGAATATTCGCTTTGTCGATCGGTTGTACTTGTACGCTTGGTGCTGAATTTAGGTATCAGAAATCGAGAATTAGCTGTAAGAAAAGTCATTGAGACCAAAAAAATAAAAGTCAGTGAACAATACATTAATACTCCCAATAAGTATGCAAAGATAAGTATCTGACAGTATGTTGAGACTCTTCTAATGGTTTCCTGCTACGTAATTTGATAACATACTATTCAAAACTAGTCAGTACAGAAATCAATATGCAAAAATGTTCACTGTGAAATACCATATTTATGAGGATAATTGAACTCAGTTTGATATTGAATCAAATTAAGATTTTCTGAAAATTTTTTTCAATAACCTTAAATTTTCAAATTAAATAAAGTAAATGAGGTGGATAAAAAAACAGTCCGAAAAAGAAATTTCATCTTAGATATTTCGTGTCGTCCACTATTGTTCTACTTTATTAGCTGCATAACTATATATCAAGAAAAAATACAGATGCGTTTCTTTTCATGCAATTGATTTGAGTAAAAAAAACGGTATTTTCAGAACCAATCTTTCTGGAGAATTTGCCAGTTATTGATTACACCCATATCTGTTTATATAATTTTTACTTTTATATTCATATTGATATATTTATTACCATATATACTATATTGAATCGAGTGGGAAAAAGTCGGTTCGGATTGTCAGCGCACTAGATTTCCTGCGATATATTGATTCAAGAATTTATCCGAGTGTTTCGTGCTCAAACAACAGTTGGTTGATTATTCTTTTCTAATGCACAACAGGTTCCCATTACTCGAGTATCTCAGGTAAACACAGGTTAACACAGAATAATATACATCAAAGACTGTTTTCTAGTGTGGGAGACTGATTATCTGCTTGTTTTTTGGAGGCCAGATATCCCATATCCATCGATTTGGCTGAACGCAGAAACTCGCAGTTGACTGGTTTGAATGGATCGTGATACCTTGATAGCTTTTTAAAATAATACAGTGCAACTCAAAAATGCCATTCGCTATAGATCCAAGCCTTTCTCTCAATGAAAACCTCTCTGAATGCGTGTATCAGTGCCATAATTTGGTGAAACTAGCCTGTAAGTATCAGGTGTCTTACCAGCATGATCTTGCCTACAAGCATTGGATGAGTTTGCAATCGTTGACACTACAGGCGTTCAATTCTTTCCATAATCAGTACTCAAGCGAGTTTTTGAACGATAATTTAACCCAAGATGAACTTCATCTTTTGAATTCTTTGAAATCCATGAAACAAGAAGCAGGCAAAAGAGCTCACAAATGCTTCGAAGTCATAATCGCATCAAAAATGAACTCGCAGCCCAATCCAAAAAAAATGAAAGGAAAATTGAACCCTTCAATCTCTTCATTGAGTTCTCATTCTTCCTCTTCCACGAGTGTCATTTCCATGGCTACAGAATCAGCTAATGTAAAACCTGCTAATTCATCTACATCCTCAAATACAAAGCTAAATAACAAGAATAAAATCCCGGCAATAAATACTAAAATAAGCAACAATATTGCTAAGCCCCAAGTATTTTCTCCCTTAGTTAGTAGTATTAATGACAACTCGCTCAAAACATGGAGCATATTAGATATAAATAAATCTGCGTCTTTACCGGGAACACAAGTCACTTCGCCAACTATTCAGAAATCTCTTGTTGGGATATTGTCAGGTAAAGTAGAAATAAACAAAAAACAAATACAGGAAATAAATGATGAGCAAGAGTTGGTTGAGAAAAAACCCGAGGCGCAAGAAAATAGTGATAAAGATGATCTACACAATGAGCGAGTTATAGATCAAGAAAAAGAAAACAAGGAAAACGATGAGAGAAATGAAGATAAAGTAAAACCGAAGGTACAATCAAAAGCATCATTGGAAGATACAACCCCTGCAGAACTTAGTTCCGAAATCGTAGAGAAAGATGCGAACACTGAGAAATTAAAAGAGAATGAACCCGAAAATGATGAAATGGTAGAGTTGAGAAAAAGTGTGGCCAACATAAATTTTGCCTCTGCTACTCCTGATGTATCTGGTTTTAGTGAAAATAATATTATTGAATATTACAATGATGACGAGGAAGAGGAAGGGGAAGAAGAGGAAGGGTATGAGTCTGCTAATGAGACTAAGTCAGAAACAGAAAAACAATACTCTGATAATGATAACGCCAAAAGTATGCAAAATGATCTGAGAAACTCTAACGTGAAAATGAATACACTGACGGAAGCAAAATCCACTTTGGATGAAAAAGAAGGCGTGAATGATATTTTTTCCGGGCTTCTAGATGATATTCAACACCATATCAATGGTGTAAGCTCAAATGAAGATGTAACTAATATGCATGCGGAAGAAAGCAGAAGAGAGGCGGAACAAATAGGTAATGATTCAGAGACAAATGAAAAGAAGTTCACAAGAGACATAATGACCTATTTCAACAATTCAAAAGATGAAATTGACTTGCTGTTTCTCAATGCTGAAAATGCAGCCAACCATGCCAGTCTGATAAACAGTGTACCTAGCGATGTATCTGGAAATCAATTTGATTCCAAAAATCATGTAGATCAGGAGAATATAGAATCAGATTCACACTCTAAAACACAAGATAATAAGCAAGATGATAAAACTGATGAAGAAATATCTAAGGCAAGAACGTGGTCAACATACGATACAGAAGAGAAAAATGAAATTGACGTAGGCACGAACCCTTCGGAAACCAAGACACAAAACACTAGTTATACGGCTGATATCAATGCTAATAGTAATGATAATGTCGAGGAAGAAGAAAGTTCATACTATGCCATTCAGATTCAGGATTTTAAGAAAGTGAGTCGAAACCAGGCCGCTGAAGAACCTTATTCTCCTACGGAGATGCAATCTCAGCGGATTTTCAGTGAAAACGGATACATAGCAAGTAAAGGAAAACAAGGATCCGAAAACGCAAGTTATCCTGCCAAAAGCCTGAAATTTATTAACAATATACGAAGATTCAATTCCGAGGAATTCGGAAAGGTAAAACTGATGATGATGGCAAACAAGAGCAGCAAGGAAACGCACAATGGCCCAAGTAACGATAACAGCGTAAAAACTTTTGTCGATGCAGCAGCTGAGCATGTACCTATCACTTCAAACCCCAGCTCTAACTTTAAAACTAAATTTGCCAAAGTTTTCAAAAAATAGTATGGCTAGCATTTCTATTCCCTCTATTAATTTTTTTTTTTCTTCTTTTCTTGGTTTTCGTTTGTCCTTTATTTCAAGTCTACTCTATACTACTGTTCTATGGTTTAAAGCTTCTCTTCATTTTTCTATCGGGTTTGGATTTGGTATCATTTATTAACTTTATATATATTCGATGCATCGAAAGTCAGTTATACTGCCTATTCAGCTCTAAATGAATGATATTTTTGGTTTTATTTAATTCTCACTTTTAGGCCTCTAAAATAAAATAATCATTTCTCTAATTAGGCGAATTATACTTCTCATCAAGAATGAGAGGATCAATGAATTAATCACATTCTAGCAGGGGATAGCAATATGAATTAGTGTTTAGTCACATGAAAGTCACGTGCATTTCCTCATAAATGATTTTCTCAATTTTCTTCCAATGAAATTTGAATAAATAAAAATCAATAAAATAATACCTTTTTACTCGCACAACACATATATAAAAAATTTTCGATATTGTGCTTAGATGTAGAAAATGGTCAAATGCTGTAAATTGCATAGCCAGGATAGTCTAGTCTTTTATAGTGTAAAGGCTACGTTTTCTCCTCTAATAACATACCTACACACACGATAGCTACGTTCCCAAGTAACTGTTAACCCCTGAATAAGCAAAACAAATAAATAATAAAATGGTTGCCATTTCTTCTCTTTCTGGATGGGCTCTTTTTGGTGCCGCTGTCAGAGGCTACCAAATTGGTATTAAGCAAAGACCATGGACCTACAAGCCAATGGGATACGTTTTATCTGCTGGTGCATGGACCGTCATTGGTTACGTGTTTTACAGCGTCAAGGACAGACAAGAAGCTTTGTTAGAAAAAAGAGTCGCAACTTTGCTCGATGCAAGAGCCAAGAGACAAGAACAGCAATAAGCAACAGCAGCGGATCCCACCACCAGAAAACATTGATTACGGAAATTGGCTCAAGGAAAGCGATTGACTTATTTGATTCCTAAAGTTGATTCAAAGTTTCTGATTTAATAGCCAAATCTATAGACCAAAACGAAACAAAAAAATTAGCCAACAAGCACCGTTCAAAAGAGACTAAGCACGATCTGGTCTCATCACTTCAGTAACACATTGCAGAAAAATAGAAGAATTTTCGGAAGATCAGAGCCATTCATTGTGTGTTCAAGAAATAAAAATGGGCATAGAATAGTTAATAGTTGGAACACCAATAAAGTGAAATATATCGAAATGGGAAACCTCTGCTTGCGAACTATTGGACATTTGGTGTTACAGGTCATTCTAAAAGAAATTAGCAGAGGTTTGAAGCGTCTTCTTGTCTTGATACATGATTTACTGAAATCTTTTGAGTCAGAATGCCTCTTCTTTTGTACCTAATATCAATTGGCTTAAGCAGAAGTGACCTTTAACATGCTTTCACTTTTAACTAATATAATATTCAAAGGCTTTTTTGTTGTTTTACTCAGGTTTTTAAGAAAATACTATAGTACACACCAGTGTGCTACTATGCTTTCATTCATATTGTCTCGGTTTACTTCGCCCAATTAAATAAAACATTTATACTTGCATTACTAATTTTTCTTACTTTTTAAGTTCTCGGTTTACTCTTGTAGATTCAAATCTAAATGAATATCTGTTTTGAAAATATGAAAACATTGACGGTATCCACAATATCGTTACATCAATATTAAGATTATCGCGTATGACAAAAAAGAAAATGAAAAAATTCAATCAAATGCTAATACAAAAAATAATGCATTGCAAGTCAGCATGAATATAATTCTTATTTTGCTCTAATCAAATATTTATCATTCATATTTGATCTGGTTATTAATATTGATATACACCATCAAAAGCTCTAGGTGTTTTTATTCCACTGTACCAAAATTGAAGAAAACACTTGATAGAGAAGGATAAAATGTCATATTTGGAAATCTTGCCAGCAGATTTGAAGGCAAAGATCGTTAATGCTATTAGTATGTGATAGACATTGTTATAGCTTGAGTTTGAGTATAGTTTTGTTTTTTTTTGTTTTCTGGTTGATTTCCTACTAACATTCATTGCTTTGTTTAGAATCTAATCCTGATTCGCTTGACGCATTTAATTCCCTTTACTTTTACATGGTTGATCAGCAAGATAAATCTGAAGAATTGAAAAGAAAAAAGCTAGATGCAAAACCTAACTCTGCAAAAAAGGATAAAAATGAAGAGCTAATTGACTCCATTGAGGTATACAGTACAATTTTTGAGCTTCCAAATCTTTCATTTCAATCACCTCTTCGGAAAAAGCTAACTATAAGATTTGTGATTGATGAAAATTCTAACAATAAAAAACCTGTCTTGTTGATAGTAAATCCAAACTTGAATGATAAAATTGAATTCAAAATAACAGATTTGAGCTCCAAGAATATTTACTTTGCCAGCTTCTTGCCTGTTATTGAGAAGCCAAAGCTTCAGTATTTAGTCATATTTTACAAGTCGAACTCAAGCAATGCATATAATAACGATCCCTTAATTATTTCGTACAATCAGGAACAGCTTGCTACTGAGTTCGAGAAATTCAAATATATTTCCGAAAATGCTGATAAAGAAAAGTTTATTCAATCTTGCAAAGATCGCATACTGAATCAAACTAAAATTTGTGGGTTCCACACAATTGATCCATTTGTTTACAAAAATGGGGTTAATTCCTTTTACATACAGGCCCATAAAGGCACCAAAGAAGGCACTTTATACTTTCTACCACAACATGTTTTGTTTGGATTCAAAAAGCCTGTGCTACTCTTTCACAGCTCAGAAATAAAAACAATCACGTATTCTCTGATTACAAGAGTAACTTTCAATGTGACTTTCCACATTGTAAGAGAAAATAACTCGGAAAATATCGAGTTTAGTATGATTGACCAGCTAGACTACTCTAAAATTGACTCCTATATTCAATTGAAAGACGTTCTAAACAATTCAATGGCTGATGAGTTGAAAGCCAAATCTGCTAAAAAACTGAAAGATGAATCTGAGGATAGTCAGGACGAAGACAATGCTGAGGAAGCCTCAGTTGACGAAAACTCGGCTATCCAGGTGGGCCGCGGGAATGTTGTAGATGAGGGTGATGATGACGACGACGATGACGACGACCAGGAAGATGGTGACTTCGAATTGAATGAAGAAGTAGACATCGACGACACATCTGATGTTTCCTCACTAGAGGAAGATGATTAATCACTAGGGAGCAGAAATTTTCTCAGCTCCAAATGATGTTTGAAATTTCCGAAAGATGCTGATCCTAGTTTTGTTTATTTCAGAATAAAAATTTTAATGTATTTATAGTATTTTAAATAAATGATTTTCTAATAAATTATACGCGTTCTTTCTATTATTCGCATGTTGAGGTCCACCTGCATGGTCTCAGATTGAACTTTAAAAGCTCACTTGCAGTTACTATTGGATAAAATAAAGCCACCCATACAAAAAAAAATGCTAAAAAAAAAAAGAAAAACACTTGAAAAATAGCCAAGTTAACCAGAAATCATATACTCCATTATTAAATTCCTATGTCAAACAATTGACTTTGACTGATCAGTCTATTTGAATCCTGACTTATTTATCTGCAGAAATTTAAGCAGGACACAAGATCACTTGTTTTTCGAGAAGTTTTGGTTCTCCTCTGAGTTTAGTTTGTTGACAATCAGCTACAAAGGTTAAATATATCAAGATATATCCACCATGGATGTTCCCCAAGCAATGGCCTCTCTAGAGGCAGATTTCGATAATGGGTTGATCACAGCAAAAGGTTTTCTAATGAAATATCAACAAATATCCCAGCTTAATCCAACATGGAGTTTGCCTTCGATCGATAACACTGATATCAATGAGAGCACAGTTTATTCAATTCTCGATTATTGGAGAGAAATTTCTGTCCAACTTCCAGCACCGAAACAGCTGGAGTCGCCAATGCAATCCCCGCCCGTTTCGTTTCAGCAACAGCCAACTATTTTGCAAATGGATAAACAACCGAAAACAAGCACCGATAGATACACTCTAAGTCCCGAGGAGCTGGTCTCGTCACGTCGTCAGCTGCTGTTATTGCAGCAGTCAAGTTTTGGAATGTTGTCTGCAAACAGTACCGGAACCTCACGAAGACACTCCTATGCTCCTTCCCTGCAACAATCAACTGCAATATATCCAACTTCCAGCTTCGCTAGTACCAGTTCTGGAAGACCAGTCAGCACCTTACTGATGAATGAAAATAATTATGTAAATAAACAACAAAATACCTTCTCTTCTGGTGCTGCGTCATCCAATCAAGTTAGAAATATCGTATTGCCATCTGATACCGCAACTAGAAGATCATTCATACCGGCTCCTCAACAGCCTTTGCCCTCTATCAAATCACCTGTGCATCTTGAATTTCTTGAACAGCAACAGCAACAACAGCAGTTAATGAATGCGAATGTATTTCCACAAAGTAACTTGGATTTTTCGTCAGAACAACAAAAAGTAATTCTGAAAAAAGAGGGGCAATTTCTGAATCAAAAAAAATTACAGTCTTGTTTGAAACCCAGAGATCTTTCAAGTGTCAATACTGTAGAAAAATTTGACAGTCTACCATTTATTCTACGTCAAAGAGGTAAAACTTACTCTAAAGATTTAGCGTTGATTACTATAAATAGTAAAAATAAAGACGTCAGCTCAATCTCATGGGAGAAGCTATATTTGAAAGCTGAAAAAATTGCCCAACAAATAACAAAAAAATCAGGTCTCTATAAAGGTGATCGAGTTTTGCTAATTTATAACAGCAATGAAGTCATTGAATTCGCAGTAGCATTTTTTGGTGTATTACTTGCAGGAATGGTTGCTGTACCAATTGGTAATGAATTGAATGTTCATGATATTGCCGAAATTATGAAGAAAACAGGCTCAAAATTAAGTTTGGTATCCGATACAATATACAAGCAGTTTGAAAAATTAAATAATGATAAGGAAATTAAGTTCAGTTGGCCCAAAGGTGTTATATTTTGGAAAACTAAAGATATGGGTACATATTCGGTCTCGAAAAGACATGATTTACCACCGATCAATTTACCAGATCTTGCGTACATTGAATTCTCTAAATATCCAATTCATTTACAAGGTGTCGTTATTTCCCATAAAACCATAATGCACCAGATGTCAAATTTGACTAGAGTTATATCATCTAATCCAAACATGAAAAATTCTATCCAGAGGCCCGAAAATATCTATAAAATGTTAAGAGATACTATTTTCTGCACATCTGATCTTAGATGTTCAAGTGGGTTGGTTATGGGTTTATTATTCAATATTTACGCAGGGACTTTATTAGTTTGGACTCCCGAATCCCAGATGGATGTTCCTGGATTTTATGCAAATGCAGCAACGAAATATAGAGCATCAATTTTGATCTCCGACTTATTAGGCTTGAAATCAGCAGCATTTAATTATCAAGCGGATCCAGATAGTACAAGAAAGTATGATAAAAAGCGGCCAGTGAATTTATCCGCTGTCAAATGGTGTATAGTGAATTGTTTAACTGTCAACAATGAAGTTCTAGAAATTATTGCGGACAGGTGGTTAAATACATTAGGATGTAAAAATGCCCGAGAAGCTATCGCCCCTGCATTATCCTTGAGTGAATATGGTGGTATGATCATTTCTATTCGTGACTGGATCGGTAAACAAGAGAATATGTCAGCTAAAATACGTCTACTGAATGATGAGTTGGATGAAAATAGACAGTTGAGTGCCTCAGATTATGATGAGGAGCCGTACGCTCCAAGTGATTTAAGTGAACTTTTGATTGATAAAGAGTCTCTAAGTACCAATACTGTCAAAATACTAAGCTATAGGCCATCTCCGCAGCTGTTAACTTTAGATCAGTACAAAGTAAACACCAAGTTTGTTCGCGTAGGTGCATTTGGTTTTCCATTATTAGATGCTACTTTAGCAATTGTTAATCCGGAGACATTACTGCTTTCAGAAGAAATGCAAGTTGGTGAAATTTGGGTCGATTCTCCTTGTATTTCAGGAGGGTATTGGGAAAATTTGGAAGCGACAAATAAAATTTTTAGAGCCCGTTGCAGAGACAACAATGGATTTTTGGATGCTAATTTCCTAAGAACTGGTCTCTTGGGTTTTGTATTTGAAGGAAAAGTTTATGTTTTGGGTCTTTATGAAGATAGATTTCGTCAAAAAGTTAGTTGGATTGACGCCTCTTTGAACAATAAAAAACAACTTCAAGGAATACAGGAAGATGAGGAAGAAGTAAATTGTGGTGATACTGAATTGAAATTCAAGAGCTTAAGTAGAAACAACAGTACTTTTGGAGCTTCTACTATCAATACGAATAATGAGCTTACTATGTCACCGCCAAGCGTATATACATATCATTACGTCGATCACATTTCAAGTACAGTCTTCAGAAAGGTTGCACAAGTAGAATGTGCAACTTTTGATGTATCCATGAATGGCGAATATGTTCCAGTTTCTTTAATTGAGACATCACTTGTTGAAAAGACAGATTTATTGGTAACAATAGATTACGAGGCTCTTGAATCTTTAGCTTATAAAATATTTGATGCTATTGAAAGTATTCATAAGGTTAGATTATTTTGCATCGGATTTTGTGCAACAAATTCGTTACCAAGAGCTATGAAAGGTGGTCGTATCGAAATTGCAACTATGCTTTGTAAGAACAATTTTCTTGCTGGCAGTTTGAAAATTGAGTATGTTAAATTTAATGTCAAAAAATCTATTAGCATTATTCCACATGGCTTGGACCCAGTAGGTGGTATATGGTCTAAATATGCTTCTGAATTGAGATCGATGCAAATTTTAGACCCAGTTAGAAAGCAAATTACTGGTAAGGATATACGTGATGTTGTCATGGATGAAAGATCTCAAGCAAGGTTGTCTGATTTCAAGACAATCATTGATGTCTTCAAATGGAGAGTTTTGAACCAACCAGACACGTTGGCATATTCATCTATTAATGATTCCAAAAAATCGTTGTCTTTTAATAACTTTGAACAAAAGGTTCTCGCAATTTGCCAGTACATTATCAATAAAACACCTTTAAAAACTGGAGATCATGTTATATTAATGTATAATTTGAGTGAGGATTTTGTTTGTATGCTATTCGCTTGTTTTATGGTTTGTGTTATCCCAATTCCAATGATGCCAATGGATCCGAAAAGACCACAAGAAGATTGTAATTCATATTTTAGAATCATTAGGGATTTCAATGTGAAGATGGTTTTTACCCATAATGAAGTAGAATCTCAAGTCTTTAAAAATAAACAAATTCACAGTGTTATTAAAACCTTATTTTCCAATAGCAGAGCTCCAATCATGAAGACAACAAATAAAATGAAAAATGTTAAGAATATAGGTGATCTCAAATCGAAGATCTCAACTAGGCAAGCTAAATTCAACTTCCGTGATGAGAGTACAACGGTGTTAGTCTGTTTGGATTGGACCCCCGACGGTAAAAGAATTGGTATTAAGTACAGTCATAAAATACTATTAAACCAATGTAAAATACTAAAAGAAACATTCAATATGGGTAGTTTTAATTCTATTCTTAGTGGTATGAGACATGTATCTGGTATTGGTTTGATTCAAAGCGCAATTTTGGGAGTTTATTTAGGTTCTGCTACGTATTTGTCTCCGGAAAACATATATTTCAACTCACCGAATGTTCTATTTAGTGCTTTGTCCAACTATAAGATCAAAGATTGTTTTTTGAGTATACCCAATATGGATTATGCGGTTGTCAAGAGCAAACAACTACAGAAATTACAGTTTGGAACTTTGGACAATTTAATGATTGATAATCATAGAAGACCTAGTTCTGCTACTTTTGAAAGATATAAAGCACTCGCCGAAAATTCGCTAGGAATACAAAGATCTGCAGTTAACACTACTTATTCAAATAGATTCAATCCAGTAATAACCTCTAGATCATATTTGAATTTTGAACCCGTCGAGATTTCTTTGGATTTATATGCTTTACGCAATGGTATGGTACAAATAGTTTCTCAAAATTCGCCAAAATCAGTGAAATTACAAGATTCTGGTGTTGTTCTAACTTGTACTCAAATAGCCGTAGTGAATCCTGAAACTCTAACAGTTTGCAAACCTGGTGAAATTGGTGAAATTTGGATCAATTCTGAAGGAACTGTACTTGGTGCCACAAATGGTAACAACAGAAACAGCAACACCCTGTTTGTTGATGGATACTTCAACGTTGAACTTGAAGGTTTTGAAGGCTCCAAATTTTTGAGAACTTGTGACTTGGGCTTCTTGCATTCTGTAATTCAACAACTGATTGATCAAAGACCTATAGAGGTACAACTTTTGTATGTATTGGGCCAAATTGGTGAAACTTTTGAGTTCATGGGTTTACAATACTTTTCTTCCGACATTGAAAAAACAATTGAAAATTGTCATTCTGATATGATTAAGCATCATAGTCTTGTGTTCAAATCAGAAGGTTACATTGTTGCTGTTTGTTGTACTAGAAGAAGTGCTTATTTTGCAGGTCTTGCTCCTCTTATATTCAAGAATGTATTGGATACACATGAGCTAATGATTGATATTGTTGCATTTTTACCGCAAACACATTTTGAATTTTCTAGATTTAATGAGAAGCGCAGATCTACCATGATCAATAAATGGGCCAATAATCAAATGAAATTCAGTGCGATTTTTGGTGTCAATCGAGGTGAAATTAGTGTTTACGAGACTTTCAAGGAAATGGAGCTGATACTTGAAGAAGAGCCAACCAACTCAACAATTCCAAATAACGTTGATAATTTTGGAACCCCGTTGTCTAGTACCAAGTCTATCTCAGAGATCAAAGGTGATTATTGATGAATAATTGATGGAAATTTGATAGTTAAATAATGAGAAACCTCATTTCTTCAAAATTGTATATCTAAATATTAAATTATCTACAAACTTATTGATAATTAAAAAGAAAAATTCAGCACAATTGTATTAATAATATACCTATTTATGATTGCTGTTATATTTCATTCACGACATAATTCTTGTAACTAAAACAGTTTCAGTAGAAAACTTAACGAGAAGACATAGCCTTAGTAACAGCTCTCTTAAGAACTAATTCAGCCTTTCTGTAAGCATCAGCGTTGTTGTCTTGAATTTCTAATGCAGCCATAGCGTCAGACAAAGCTTGTTCAACCTTAGACTTAGCACCTCTCTTCATTTTCTGGGATAAGATTGGATCGGTGATGGTGGATTCGACAGAAGCAACGTAAGCTTCCAACTTTTGTTTAGCTTCGTGTTGCTTGGCGAAAGATTCATCAGCAGACTTGAATTTTTCAGCATCACTTACCATCTTTTCAATGTCTTCGGTACTTAATCTACCAACAGCGTTGGAGATAGTAATGTTAGCGGTCTTACCGGTAGATTTTTCAACAGCAGTGACCTTCAAGATACCGTTAGCATCAACTTCGAAGATGGCTTCCAAGACTGGTTCACCAGCTGGCATTGGTGGAACACCCTTCAAGTCGAATTCACCCAAGGAGGTGTTTTCAGCACAGTTGACACGTTCACCTTGGTAAACTGGGAATTGAACACTAGTTTGACCATCGGAAACGGTGGTGAAAGTTCTTCTCTTGATGGTTGGAACAGTGGTGTTTCTTGGGACGACTGGGGCAAAAACGTTACCTTGCATGGCAACACCTAAGGATAATGGAACAACATCCAACAATAATAAGTCCTTGGTTTCTTCAGAGGTGGATTGACCAGTCAAGATAGCACCTTGAACAGCAGCACCGTAAGCAACAGCTTCATCTGGGTTAATAGATTTTTCCAATTGCTTACCGTCAAAGAAGTCACTCAATAATTTTTGGACCTTTGGAATTCTGGTAGAACCACCAACCAAAACGACTTCATCAACACCAGATTTGGAGATCTTAGCATCCTTCAAGACTTGTTCAACTGGGTCCAAAGTAGATTTGAATAAAACGGAGTTAATGTCTTCGAATCTAGCTCTGGTGATGTTAGCGGAGAAATCTTCACCATCAAACAAAGAGTCAACTTCAACGGTGGTTTGAGCAGCAGAAGACAAAGTTCTCTTGGCCTTTTCACAAGCAGTTCTCAATCTTCTCAAAGCTCTAGCATCCTTGGAGATATCTAAGCCGGTTTTCTTTTGGAATTCTTTCTTGAAGTGTTCCAATAAGTTGGTGTCGAAATCTTGACCACCCAAGTGAGTGTCACCAGCAGTAGCCTTGACGGTGAAAACACCACCAGCCAAGTGCAATAAGGAGACATCGAAAGTACCACCACCCAAATCGAAGATTAAAACGTGTTTTTCCTTTTCGGATTTACCAGCACCTAAACCGTAAGCGATGGCAGCGGCAGTTGGTTCGTTAATGATACGCAAGACGTTCAAACCAGCAATTTGACCAGCATCTTTGGTAGCTTGTCTTTGAGCGTCGTTGAAATAAGCTGGAACAGTGATGACGGCTTTTTCAACTTTTTTACCGATTTTAGCCTCGGCGATTTCCTTCATTTTGGTCAAAACCATGGAGGAGATTTCTTGAGGAAGGAAGGTCTTGGTTTCGCCCAAGTATTCGACTTGAATGAGTGGGGCACCATTTTGGTCAATGACCTTGAATGGCCAACTCTTGATATCCTTTTGAACAGATTCTTCGTCAAATCTTCTACCAATCAATCTCTTGGCGTCGAAAACGGTGTTGGTTGGGTTCAAAGCAGCTTGGTTCTTAGCAGCATCACCAATCAAACGTTCTTCTGGGGTGAAAGCAACGAAAGATGGAGTAACACGGTTACCTTGTTCGTTAGCAATGATTTCAACAGCGGAGTCGTATGTGGCGACACAAGAGTAGGTGGTACCTAAATCGATACCGATAGCACCTGGGAATGTTCCTTCAGCCATTTTCGTTAATGTTTAATGTTTCTGTTTTAGTTTACAACGTTCAGAAATAGTTTCACTTCGTCAAAAGGTATAATAGAAGGTTAACTTGGGCGAAAATCAAAACTAAGAACAACTAATTTTTCACCATGCTACTAATTTTTCACCTTTTTTTTTTTCTTCTTTCGCTCTTTGGAAAAATCGTGAAATTTTTCTCTAATGTATGTGAGAAAAAAATTTTGTATGGCGGAGCGATGATTTAGATGCCATGATAGAAAAATAAAATAAAAAGAAAAATAAAAAAAAAATTTTTTCTTTCTTTTTTCTGATGTTCGAATTTGTTTTAATTTTTGGCCAAAACATCCGTACACCGCACGGTTTTAGCCGGGTAATTTTTGGTGGGTCATTTTTGGTGATTTGGGTATCAAAAAAAAGCTTATTTGAATCCATAAACTGACATCTTCTATGTTTCCAAGCATTAACTTTATTGACTTATCGAAAGTTTGTGACAAAAATAAGTCATTATGCCAAATTGTGGCCTACTGTCAGTAATTTTGAGCAATTGTGGCCAATTGTGAGCGATTGTGAGCGATTGCGATCGATTGTGGTCAGAAATGCCAGTAGTTTAAATTTTAAAATATCTTGGTTGCCACTGAATGTAGAAACGTGAGGTATTTCGTAACAACATGCTAGCAGTTGCAATGAATTGTCCTGTTGGGGAACCAGCAGAGGACTGAAAAGTATCCCGTTTTGTAAGTGGTTTCCTGTTTACTGTTTTTCTGTTTTTGGTTTTCTGTTTTTTTAAAAAAAATCCACAATTGGCGCCAAAAACATCACTGTTTCTACAAAACCATACTGGTCTGTTCAGCAGTTGGCATAACTGGCAACAGATAGGAAGAATTAAAAGATTTTGAGTTATCACTGCCCAGAATAGTTTTGAGAATTTTTAAAAAAAAAATTACCCCATTTTCTACAACAATACGTATCCCAAATCAAAGAATTGTACAACAGGCGAGAATTTTAACCAACAGAGCTCCAGCAGCTAGCCCCAGCAGCTGGCTACAGTTTGAACTACAACTCAGAGAACAGCAAACCATTTTCCAAAATGTATGCAAACCACTTTGTGTCTTTGACTCCCGCCAAAAACCTCAAGCACCTCAATGGTTTGAAGCACTGCTTGGTCTCCAAACAGCATCCTCAACTTTACTCAAATCAAACTCCCTAGTGCACTTCAATCACCACCCCTTCTTTGTATATTCATAAAAACCCCACTTCTGGAACCAAATAGATCCCAATCAATCCAAGTTCAATGCCAAGAATAAGAGCTTTTGATGTGCTCACCATCACCTTGTGTGTTGGTGTCAGTTATTATTCAGGTAAGTCACTACCGATTATCGAGGTCATCCATCCAAAGATCTAAAAATTACTAACTCTGCCCAATTATACAGCTAACAAATTTTTTGGTCCAATGATCATGTAAGTTTTTCTAATGAGTTCCTGACAAGTATCTTCATGGCTAGCCAAAAACTAACAATTATGCTGATCAGTGATCAATTGAAAAAAGATGGTAATCTAAGAACAGATATTCCTGTTCCTGAATTTGACGAAGAAGGAAACAGAGTAGATTTCAAAGAACAGATTTTGAAAGCCGAAAGACAAAGACGTGACGATGCAGGAAATTTGACTGCATCAGATACCGCGATTTCTTCGTCTACAAATTCCAGCAAAGAATAGTTTTGTTTGGGCAATGAAATTAACTCCTTGTAAATAGTTGGAAATCCAAGAATCATATAGACACTCCCCAAAACTTTCTTTCAACTACAAATTGCAACATACAATGACGTTATTAGCTTAACAATAATTAAATTTATGTGTTAAATAAATGAATGTAGAAGGTAAAATTAAGTGGTATAAGAGAAATTTAAAAATAAATGGCGTAAACAAATAAAGAATCATTAAAAATTAAACGAATCAAAAAACAAACAAGGAAAAAGAATAAAAAACACACTACCCATAATTTATATATAATTTGTGTCGATATTACAAAGAACATTATCGTTAGGTTTTCTAAACGTTCATTGAATTCGAAGGCTTGACACTCAAACATAACTTATTTGGGGTAATGTATGTTTGACTTGACTCCCTTTGAAGTAAATTAGAGATTTTCCTATTAATAGGAGTAATCTCACCTCTTTTAACACCAAAAAAGTTTTCGTTTTCCTTGTGTAATGATACTGACATCTTATTGAACGTTTTGGAAGTTTTAGAAACACCTTCACCAACTGAAAAATAATCGGCTGCCTTAGAATCTTTATAAATTGAAATTCTTGACCTGTTTGACTTCGAGTTGTTTGATTGGTTCTTTTTTTCAGTAACTGATAAATCATTCTTGATATTTTTATAGTCAGCTTGAAATTTGGCAGAGACCTTGCGATTTGCAATCATGGTTGCATAATTTTGAAATATGACGACATTATCAGCGAGATCACAAATCATGGATCTCAAACCAGTTTCAAAGTCGCAGCTGTCATCAGTGTTACTATAAACAAAAGTATTTACTTCTTCAACCAATTTCAGTATTTCAAGTTCAAAATCCTTGAAATTTGGCATCTCGTCAAGGAACAGAGAGCACAGCTCGTGCTGTTTGTAATTATCGAATTCATGGGGCAGATTACCGGTACTAATTATAAATGGGTTTATTGATGATCCGCTCAGCAGCAGTTTATTTGCTGAATTGCTTTGAATGGAGTTGATGAAATATAGTTCTGATGTAGTTGAAATTTTACTGTACGTCGGTTGATTATTTTTTTTCGATTCTGATTGTTCTTCTTGGATTTCCTCTTTATTCAAAGAATTAAAATTGTCAAGATTGCCACTAGCTTTAGAGAATTTTAAGTCTTTTTCATCGGCTTTGAATATGTTTAGCATTTCTTCGCTCAATACTAATTGTTGTTTATAAGATTGTGCCTCAATTTGAGATATCTCAAGCTCATTTTTGAGTCTGGAATTCTCTTTAATACAGGTTTGTAATATTTTTTTATTTCTTGTAAGATTAAATCTAAGTTCGTCTATTTGGGAAAGCTGGAAATCTTTGTTTAAAAGTGATTTGCAACTCATTAACTGAGGCATAATTTTCTGCAATAATGTGGTTAAAGTTTCTAACTTGTTTTGATAACCTGAAATCATAGGTCCCATAGTATCTTTGATAAATGCTTCATGAACTTCTCTGATTTCAAATGCTTCTTCAAATTGGTTCAACAATTCCTTATTCGATTCCCGCAACTCAATATTAATTTGCTTGAGTGAGTTGAGTCTATTCTGTGAGTCTCTAAGTTTCTTTGAACTCGAAACATTCTCATCTGCTAAACGAGAATTCAAGTTTTTCAAATTATCAAATTCAATTCGCAATAATGTGTTCTCTTTGAAAATTTTAAGATTTGTTTCTTCGCTTCTGAACTTTTTGCTAGTGAGATCTTTAATCAGTAGGGTGAGCCTATTCTTTTCTTTACTGGCCAAATCAACTTTTGAGTTTAATATACGGATTTGTTCTTTACTATTATCTGCCTGACTTTGTAATCTACTAGATTCTTCAAATAAATTAGTGAAGACTTTATTTTTAAAATCCAATTCTTTGCTCAAAATTCTGTTATCTTTCAAAAGTTGTTCAATTTGGGTGGTTTTCTCAAAAATTTGTAACTTTTCATTTTTCAAAAACTTATCGAATTCACATTTATTTTCAAGCAATTCAAAATTCTGTTGTAAATCTTGAAATCTATTGTATATGTCATTATTTTCTTTAATATGTGAGTTTAAAAGTTGCATAGATGAAGATATTGTTCTTTTCAATGATTTGATCTCCATTGATTGGGAGCTTAACTTATTTTTCAAGGTTCGAGCTCTGAGTGAGTAACTTTGATTATCGTTTTTTAATTTGAAACACTTTTTTTTCCAATATTGAATCTCGTTTAAAGCACCACTATCTCCTTCGATAATTTTGAACAGAGATTGACTTTTATTTGTATTTTCAGTGAAACTGGTGTTCTTTTTATTTAACTTGATTTCTAATTCCTCTTCTTCAATATTAGTCCCCATCAAATACCCAAAATTCTTATCAGATATTTCTTCCAAAGAATCTTCAAATAAAGTCTCTGCACTCGATTCGTTTTCTGAGAAATCTTCTAAATCCTCGATAGAATACTGACAATTTTCTTTTATTGGTAATTTATGCTGTGATTTGAAATTTTCAACGTAATTTGAATCGGTTTTTCCACCACAGACATCATCAAAAACGATTATGTCTCCAGTGATATTGCTTTGAGAACCTTTATTAGGAGCATCATTTTGCTGCTCATAAGTATTTGTATATATTAGTACGAGCGCAGAAAACACCAAAAGATTCATATATGTAACCACATCAATGAACTTTTCAGTATTTATAGCAATCTGAGTCCTGCAAAGGCATTGGTAGGCTATCAAAATCGAGCAATTCAACAGAACGTATCCTATCTGTAAGAAACAGCAAGCTTTAGAAAACATCACTGTTTATTACTGTAATTGTACCCCACACACAAACTAATGTGTGTAAGTACTCATAAACGTAATTCAATACACTTCTTCTAGAATATACCCTATAGTCAATGAACTCACGGCAAGTTCGACATATAAAGTATTAAAGCCTTTTTATTTGAGGAAAAACTCGGCTGGTTTCTTGTGGTTGGTGACTGCTTGATGTAAAGACGCAAGATATCGGAAACAAATCAGGAATCTTTGGTATTTATCATCAGTGAAGCCTTTGTAAAGAGATGTCAAATTCTTGAAAGAGAAGAAAAAAAAAAGAAAAGCAAGTGAAATAAAGGATAAAGTGTTTTTCTTCTTTTGGATGGTAGAATGTTGTTCTTTTTCCATATTCGGCAGAGAAACTCCCTAAGAGCAAAACAATAAAAAAATCGTTTAAAAAATTCAACTGTCAATTGTATCACGTGATCTATTCAACAACGATTTCTAGCCTCAACGAATTTGGTCTTATAGGTATCTCTGGATGTCAATTAGAGAACATATACAGCATTTAATCTTTGGTATGATTATTTGAGAGATATCACTACAGGCTATCCAATTAGTTGGAGAATACTTACAATTCGTTTGACATTTTTTTGTTTGTTTGTTTGTTTGTTTTTTTTTTCAGCTTTTTTTCTTGTTTTATTTTTTGAAGATTTATAAACATAGAAAGGTATAAATATGAAACTATGCACCTGAGATTAATCTGGCGGATAACTCAATTTGGGTCTTAACAGTACCTACCAAATACTCGATCATTAAGGCATCTTGGACGAAGGTGTTGAACTTGTTGTTGAAATTTGTGGAGTTGGAGTTGAACAATAATAAGTTAGAGATCAAAAATTTACCGATTTGGTCAGCCTTGTCGTCAACTACTAATTCACCAGAAATGATTTTCTCGACATATTCGATGTTTGCGTCCAACAATTCGATACATTTTTTGAAGTTACTTTGAATCAAGAGCAAGTCGTTGTAAGATTTGTCCAATTGGAAACTGTTGGAGTTTTCTGACTCGACATTTTTAACGGAGTAAGACAAGGCCAATTTTTCAGCTTCACCGTAAGTTATTTGGAACAGGATTGGATTAAGCACGATGGTACCTTCTGTGATAGTACTGTTTCCAACAGGAGATGTCACGTATGTGTTGACGATTGGGGCGATGGCATTGCCCTCGGAGTCCTTGGATTGCAAAGTCAAAAAGATGTTAGATGAAACAGCAGTCTTGGAGTTGGTTGTGGAATTGAAAAAATCCTGTAATAAAGAAGAAAATCCGTCCCATGAGTCTGAGGTTTGGTACCAACCAACTATTTCCAATGATGATCTGATGGTTTCTCTACGTAACTGTAGGGCTCCTTTAACATGGCTCTCGTCTATGCTGACCTCCTCTCCGTTTTTCTCGTATGGGAGCATAAAACTGTCGGAGATTTTTATTGCTGATAAGTCGTCTGTTTTGCTGCCTAATAACACACCAATGACTCTTTTGTCTTTTTCTGATTTCAAAGAAGCCTCCAAGATTGACAAAAGAGCTGTGGACTCTATTTGTGCCTCAAGGGTACTTTCAGTGAATGCTGACGCACTGGCGCTGTTTACTGGGGTAGCAATATTTGGTTTCACTAAGGATAAGACTTCTCTGACCATTTTTGCTTTATGCTTTTTTTCTGATAGGATTACTCGAGGAAATCAAGTTAAAAAATGGATATCAACACCTGAAGTAACTAATCAACAACTGAGCTAACTAATTGGGTAGAGTTTAGTTAATATCTGCAATTTGTTTGCGATTCCACTATGTATGACAATTCTATTCAGTGAGTGTGTGATCTGTGTCGTCTACTATATAATCACTGGTTTTTGGCTATCAAATCGCTAATAAAACTTGATCATTGAGAATTTTTCATGTCTTCGCACAGAGAACTTAGCGGAAATTAAAAAAAAAAAAAAATTTTCCTTGAAAAATATCAGAAAACAAAAACTTGAAATCCTATTGAGTTACCCTGACTGGTATTGGAACTGTTAACTATAGGATTACTGGGGTGGATATTGTGGGATTTGGCAACTGGATCGTCTATTGCGAGTAAATTAGTTAATTGGGTGACAGAAAGTGTAGAAAGGCTATTTATTGATATATTATTTTTGCGTGTAGTTTTTTTTGTATTTTCAATCTTGAATAACCCGAAAAATCAGGAATTGGGTCATTTTAAGGTTAACAGTTATACAATGTAAACCACTGATTTCGCTGTCATATATTTTTTCGGGTCTCGATATTTTTTTCTTTTCAATAGAAGCTGTTGAAATCAAATAAAAGTGTAGTATATTAAATATCGCGCGATACAACGATGTTTAGTGGATCAACACACGTAAAATTTGTGATTAAAATAGAAGAAGTTGAAAGTTTGATGTTTTCGTTGGTTGTAATTATGTTTAAATGTTTTGTTATCATGTTTAGCTTTTCAACGTCTTTTAATTTTTCTTTATCTTATTTAGTCTTTGATTTCTTGTTTGGCATTGAAAAATGACAAATGGTGAATGTTTTTTCTATTTAAATAAATTACAATTGAAGATTCCAAGTAAAATAATATTTGAGTCTCGACAACCAGAAATTTAAGTATAGCAGTTAAAAAATACATCTTTGATAAGATCAACGCTGAAAATAAATTATATCCTCATAGTATAACTATATCTGAAAACTTGTGGTGAAAATCTCGCGTTTAAACATAAACTTTGCCAAATCACAAAGAAGAACGTCGTGAAACCGGTAATCTCAAGTTCAGAGCAATCTTAATTACATCTCACCGATTATTTCAAAATAGTTTATTCAAATCTTACTAAATCTACTGAAAATCGCATATATGATAAACCATTTTCTGTAAAACTGATCTAATTATGCTGCTGAAGGAGGTTTGTGGTCCGAGGGTTTTTGTCCAGGGTTTTTCGTCCAATGAACAAGTTTTATCGTCTTTCCTACTATATCTTTTCTTTCAATCTACAATCTCCTTCCAGTTATCCTATTCTCAACAATTCAAACCACACAATTGCGTCAATCTGTAAAATCTACTTTTCACCTACAAAAATCTACGTTTTCCTCAAACTTGAGAATCACAACCAACGCGTTTTTCTGCATACAGTTTGCCAATATCAAACCACGTATCACCACATATGTTTTTGCAAAAGACCTCCTTAAAACTGAAATTCAGCTTTAAGGTCATTCATATCTTGACAACCTTCTTTTTCTTGCAATTCACCTTTTTTAATGCTCCGTTTGGCCCCCCTGAATCCACTGCACTGTTTCATATGTGGCTCGCTAACTTAGCTGTACAAGACCTGTACACCTTACACAACCAGACCGTCAACCTTGACGCACCCCGTTTTGGCTTCTAGCTAACCTGATAACTCCATATTTTTGGGTGGTAGGTTTGATGGATCTGATGGGCCGTATCAAATGATAGTCTGCTACATGTATATACATAGAAAATAAAAAAGAATTTTTCAAAACCATATATTTTTGGCAACAGCGGTTATTTTTTGCGTAACGGTCCAAAAGTACTATCAAGGACTCTAGTTAACGCCATTTCAGTATCTCCGAGTAAAAGGGTTTTATCGCATTCTGCTACTAGACTTTATCGTCTTCTATCAAAGTAGAATCAATATCTTTTAATTTTAAAGAACTGATCTTCTTCTATTGAAAAAATTCATCTTCTTTTAATAAAGGACTTCCAAAGAAAAGACTATTCTTGGATCATACCGATTAGCTAACTTGTCCCAACTTCCCCCTTTTTTTATAAAGCCAACAAATCCTAGGAAAAAAACAACACAAAAACCCACCAGCGATACCTATCTCAACACTCGATGACCAAAACTTTCTCCTCCATATCTAAGTTGATCTCGGGCCATTTAAAGCAGCAGGAATCAGACACCGAAAAGGAAGCAACTGCCACGCCTTCTACGTCATCACTGGATAGCAGCACCCATCATCTGAATCGTCTGAACGAATATACAAGCAGAAGCAATAGCAATACCAGCATAAAGTCCTCCAACGATTCACCAAAGAATCGCCCCACTGCCCATCTACCAAGACTCGGATCTGCAGCAAGCATCGTCAAGGCTACCAGAAATTTATTGGACAACCATTCTCCTCCCATGTATGATCGTAACGAAAAGATTCCGTTTATTCCGTGGTATTTGAAACAATCCACAAAAGGTATGTACAACCAACTAGCTTTATCTGTTTTTTTTCTTCTTTCTTTTATATTTCTCTCCCACTCTTCTATGTAACAAAAGAAGGATCGAGATCCCATGAGCATCAATACTAATATTTTATCTAGATTTGGCATCAAACTTTAAAAAAGTCTGCAACACAGAGGATGAAAGAATCCACGAAGCTGTGGTCCTCGGAGAGAAATCACCGTGGTCTTTGCATTTGGGAGCTAATAATAGTGACTTCAATAGATACACCAATGTATTACCTTGGGATAATAATTGCGTACGGCTTCCAGTCTTAGACAACACTATTTACTCAGATTATATAAATGCCTCAAGAATCAAACTCCAAATACCCGAGATATCTGATTTTAATAGATATTATATTGCTACCCAAGGACCAATGGAATCAACAGCCCCTGATTTCTGGCAGATGTGTTATCAAGAGAGTGACCCTACTGACGAATCTAAACCTGTTGTAATAGTGATGGTCACATCACTACAAGAAGGAAACAGAGAGAAGTGTTACAAATACTGGCCAGATGGCGAATCTTATGACGATATTTTTCTAAATACAGAAGGCGAATTCGAACAGGGATTTCCATGCTCTTTAATGATCTCATTGAAGTCCAAACAAAAATACAACGATTACGAACATACACAGTTATTAATAACCCCTAAGTTCAGATTGGAAGCTGATCCTAGTGAAAAGCTGCGTTTCCCGAATATCAGCGAATATAAGCCAAAAACCGTTCATCATTTTTACTATCATAAATGGGGTGATTTTTCCCAACCTGACAAAAATGGAGCCAGTGTTATAAAGCAAATCTCTCACACAGCATGGGAGCTCAACAATGACAAGAATTTGCCAATGGAAAACAAGTTTAATGAAAATCCATTATATGTACACTGTTCTGCTGGTGTTGGGAGAACGGGAACTTTCATTGCTTTAGATTATCTATTAAATTGCTGTAAACTATTTCAAGAACCAATACAGCTTCTAGACAATACTACAACAGATTCAATGGACGCCGAAAGAAAAGAAATGAAGGATCCGATTTTGGGAGTTGTCGAAAGTTTGCGTAAACAGCGGATGATGACTGTGCAGAGCAGATCACAGTTTCTATTTCTTTACGATACCGCAGAGTTAGAATACAAAAAAAAAATAACAGAAGAAATACATAGTTGAATAGGGAGGTGAGCTAAGGGATTCTGATTGAAATGAAAAGCCCAAATTTTTCGCGTATGCTGTTACACTTATAGTACTTTAATATTCTATAGATTCATAAATTTCTAATATTCGTATTTTTCTTATATTAGTAGTCATAATTATTCAACAGTTTTGTATTATTATACTAGTTATATTGCTCAATAGAGCCTTCATATAAGACACAAGATCTGAAACAGTTTTCACAAATTTGTGTAGTCTTTCAATTTTTCAATTTTCAATTTTCCTTTTTTTTTTAGATATCCATGTGTCAAGGTAAAATTCTAGAATAAAAAAAAAAAACAAGTTTGGTTCTAATCTTAAGATTGATAACGATGAGATGACTCCTCAGTAAATCAATTGGAAGAACTGGAGAAAGAGCTTATTTTATGTCTAGTTGAATGCAATTTAACATGTTTAAATTGAAGAACTGATAATGTTCATATGATTTTTAAGATTATATTCAAGAATTAGGCTGTCCACCAAAGCAATTATCTTAACGGACATAGATCAATACTACTGGCTGCTCAAAATGGAAAGTGATAGCAAGCCACATATAGGTACTTCACAAACAGATGAAAGACCTTTCGGAATTAACAGAAGCTTCAGCTTTATGAAAAATGAAGTCAAAGAACCTAATTTATCATCAATAAACTACGTACCCGAGAATCTCAACCTCCAAGAGGTGAATACAAATTTTCAAAAATTGAACAATGTATCTCAGAATATAAATGAAATGCTTGAGGCTGTGGAGTTGAAACGACACAAAACCTTTTTTGATGATGGAAATAGTAATAATGATGTGCTTAGTCATGAGAATATTTCGCTTTTGTTGCCAATTGCTGATACCATAGTACATCCACAGCCGGATACTAAACCAAATACTCATTCTGGTAATAAGAATGAAAATGGCTTCTCTCTTGAAAGAAAGCACAATACTTTTGTGATACCCAACAACGTTCTCAGGTTGGATAAGCAAATCGCATTATCCTTGAACGTTAAACCTACTGATAGACATTTCCTCCTTTGGTTTGCTTTATCCTCTCATGTTCCTTTAGCTGTAGCTTGTTTAGGCCCATTGGCTAACATGATATCGATCTCAGCATTAGTAGACAAATGGAGAGTGGATGCACAAGGAAACAACTTACCTGATCATGGATGGACTATTGCAATTAATGGTTTAAGTATTGCGTTCGGAACTGCATCTGACTTCTCTTTGATTATGAATTTCGCTAAGCAATTGGATTACATGACGGCCCAGATAATTTCTATATTTGGATGGTTTATAGCTTCTGCTTTGCTTGTCGGTATCATAATAGCTAATAAATTTCGTACTGAAAAAAATGAGTCTCCAAGCGATGGTTACTTTTTTGCAATAATGACAGCGATTTTGTATTTTGTTAATTCATTCTTATTATCTTTAAATTTATGGGGTCATCTTATGAAAAAGTATTCGAAAAATTTCAATTTAGATAAGAATCAGCGTGGCTTAATTTTTTACACTTTGGCATTTGCTGCTTGGTTGTGCATTGGTGCTGCTTCCTTTTCTTCTTTAAATTCAATAAACTATGGATCCGCCTTATATTTTAGTGTTGTTAGTGTAACCACAATTGGTTTGGGTGATATTGTTCCTAAATCTAGTGGTGCGGAAGCCTACGTTTTAGTTTATGCCTTAGTAGGAGTTTTGATTCTCGGTTTGATTATTGCCACTTTAAGATCGATGGTACTCAATAATAATGAGCCGTTTTTGTTCTGGAGTCAAGTCGAGAAAAGAAGAAAAAAGTTATATGAAAGATATATGAAAATGATAGAAGAAGCCAATAAGGAACATAACAAAAAATTGAAATCCCAATTTCTTAAAGAAGAAAAAAGTTCTGAGGTTGAAAGCGCAGAAAATAATGGTACCCTCCTAAACCAACAAGTAGAGGAGCCTAAGAATATTAAGAATAGTGATGCTCTTAAAAAAAATCCCAAGAGTTCTTCGAAATTTCTCAATCATTTACATGATAAAGTAGGGCCTAATTATGACAGATCTTATGAAAGCACAAGTGTAAAAAACGTTAGCTATTTAACGGGAAATAACCAAACAACAACAAATGAGAATAATGATGACGATGATAATGAGATAATAAACTATAACGGTCAAAAAGATTATCCTGTGAATGAAATTAGAAAGCCTGCTAAACACATGCTAGAGAAAAGGTTGAAAGAAAAAAATATAACCATTAATGATTTATCAGATGAAGATGCTTTCGTATTGATGAAGCTAATCAGACGCAAATCCCACTCTTATCAAAGAATTCTATCCCTGATATTGACGATCTTCATTTTTGTCTGCTTTTGGCTCCTCGGAGCTTTAGCATTTAAAATTCTGGAAGGTTGGTCATACTTTCAAAGTATCTATTTTTGTTTTTTATGTTTATTAACTATAGGATATGGTGTTCCCTCACCTCAAAAACCATTTTCTAGAGCATTTTTTGTTTGCTGGGCTCTTGGTGCTATTCCTTTGAATACGATACTAATTTCCAATATTGGTGATGCACTTTTTGTGTTAATGATTAATCCATCAAACAAACTTATGGAATTTATAGTATCCGGAAAGTTTTCTAAGTATATTCCATTTTGGAAAAAAATTTTTACAGGAATTCAAAGTGAAACAACGCCAGAAGCACTGGATTTGGAGAAAGAGTTTGGAAGCAAAGTAGAATTGGTCAAAAATGGCCAAGATTTAGATGATATGAGCAAGACCTTAATGGATGCATTTCAGAAAATGTCGCAATCAAAGAATAAAGTCTTTCAAGATTTAAGTGAAAGCGAATTTTCCGAAATTGGAAACGAAGGTGCAGTGAAGGAAACCTTAGAGAACACATTGTATAGTACTGTCCAGAAAGCGGTATATAACTCTTGGGAAAATAATAGAATTGTGCTTCAAGCTATTCTCAAGCAACAAGGTGGGATTATAGAAATGATGGATGTCCTAGACTCTGTGAAGTCGTTGTTAAGAAGTGAAGAAAACTCTAGGAAATACACATATAAGGACTGGAAAAGACTTTCAACGCTATCTCATAATGCTGCGGAAATAGTGCGCAAAAATTCTGGGTTACCTTCTGTTTATGTAGACTCGTCGTTTTGGTTTAGCGATAAATCTCCCTTGAGATATCCCTTAGATGAGAGAAACTATTTTTTGCATCGGTATTTGAAGGTTTTGGATGTCAAAATGAATCAGTTGTTGAACGATCATGTGATTGGTTACAACTCTTATTTGAAAAATATAGAGTCGAATAATCAAGTTATATTCGATGCAATGAATGACATTAAAAAGATCAGAAAGATGAACATGGATTTTGACTCTGAGACAATGAATTCAAAGGAGGAGCTTGAAGAAATAGCCGCAGATGTAAAGAAAGATGAGCTCACTACCAAGAAACCTAACAGATAAAAATTGTTTCTTCATTTTATTTTTATCTTACTATTTACTTTCATTTTTTTACTGTTTTATATATTACAGAACAATTTTCTTTTCAACTCTTATAAATCATCATAAATAAATATCTACTGTGCATTCCATATTCAATTTGGCTGTCATTTCAAATCCTAAAATCTTTTAGTATACCGTTGGAAATTACTTAATTTCCAAATAGAGAAAATCATATTGAATTAATTTCTGTAATTTAATTAGTAAATATGCATTATTCGTTAGCTACGGAAATGCCGTGTGCGTTTTTCTTGCAGAAGCGAATTTATGGAAAATTTTTTTTAGTTCAGTTTTATGAGTTTTGCAGACAAGGTACAAACGATACTATATTGAGTAAGACAAATGAATAAATAATCTATATCAACTTGCTTTAGGCGTAGAAACAAATCAATTTCATCAAGAATAGCGATCTTATTGAGAAATAGATACTAAAAAATGGCCAACTTATCCGACGAATCCAAAGAAAGAATTTTCAAGCTCTTAGATACCTCTAAGATTATTGTCCATTACGCTTGGATCCCTTTCGTGTTGTACTTGGGATGGAAAAACTCGAGCCACAAACCTGATTTGCTTAACTTGTTGTCTCCTTTGCCTTCTGCTTAAACGAAACCTGCTTTATGAAATCTTATTCCCGAAATGAAAAGATTTTGGAAGTATAAAGGTGTGTCTCCACGATGACTTTTTTTTGCATAGCAATTCATTGGTATTAAGCTTCTCACAAAGTTTCAAGAAACATTGAGACACTCAATTTTGGACATTCAACTCAATATCTGTCTTGCGTTTCATTGGTTTTTGCAGGTTCATCTCTTGATATTCCAAAACACTGCAAGGCAGAAAAGCCCTAGAAATCGATGCGTGTTTCTTGCAAGTGCAAATGGTTATTGGTGACAACAACGACACGATTTTTTGCTGGTATTATATATAGTAAATATAAATTGTAAATAAATATCTTTTGTGATGAATTTTTGTGGATGGGGCCCCAAGTCTCTTGTTGCTATACGTAGCTACTACTGATGTTTCATTTCTCCAAAGTCTGATGAACAGGCCCTCTTCGAATACATAAAAAAGTTTCGAATACAATTGTTTTAATAAGTCAAGTATGTATCTGTATTATATTATCAGTGTTGCAAACAAGCTAGAGAAATAACCATATAAGTGAGAAAAAAACAAGCACACTATTTACTACGACCTCAAAAAAACATATTCCATCATTGTTGAACACATTCCTCATTTATGCCTTTCAAGTCAGCATTTAAAGAGGGCATGTTGTTGAGTGGCATATTAGGGAAACCTTCGCCAAGTTCTGACAAGCCTAGTTCTTGCATTTGATCAAGATAATCGCTCAATTGCTGTCTTGTATCCTCATTGGCATCACTATAATTAGGGTCTTCAAACAAAGCGATAATTTTCTTGTTTATATCCTGTTGGGTGTGTGCTTTTTCCAACTCATCAACGGACCAAGATCCCTTATTTTTTGCGATATAGTCAACTAAGTCAGTCTCCATCTGCTTCATTGGTTCATACAACATTTCTTTGCTTATGAAATCTTTCAACATGTCTTTCAACATGTTTTCCGTTATACCATTATCAGTTTCGCCTTCGACGTCATTTTCTCCAAAAGTTTTGAGCAATGATTCCAAATTTTTGTCAAGACCCAAACTTTGGAACTGTTTCATCATTTCTTCGAATTCAGTTCGTTCTTTGGCTTCGTCCATATCTTTCTGTACTTTTTCATCTTGTTTTTTCAATCTCTTTAAGGTTCCTGAAATTGTATCTTTGGAATCGCCATCTTTTTCCTGGCTGCCTTTGAACTCATCATCATCTTCTACATACTCGTCTGCTAATTTCATCATTAGTTCTTTGAGGGCATCTTGTGACTTTTCATCCTTGGTATACATTTCGCCAAACAAGTTCTGCATCTGCTCGTCTATCTGCTTTTGAAGCTGTTCCTCATCTAGGTCGTCGAGATTGTTTTCAAGCACATTACTTCCTGTTTTCTCCAGCGAATCAGAGCCATCTTCTTTCTGTTCAGAGGCTCCTGTAGACAGACCTGCCTCATTTTCTTTTGTTTCAGAGATATTGCTCAATAGAGCATCCCCCATCTCGTCCAAGTAGTCGTCCAAATCATCATAGTTTTCATCTTCCGAGTTCGACATTTCGAATATACCAGCTATTTCAGTGGTTTTTGGGGCTTCACTTTTCAAAATACTCAACAGCCAAAGAGAATCAAAAAGAATCCAAGTAACTATAAAAAAAAATCAGAAAATTCCTCCTATTTTGCAGTAATAGCCAGAATGGAAGGCAGAAACCGCAATATTGAAGCAGAAGATCAAGATTGTGTCGCGTGGAGACTTTTTTCGATCAAAAGTTGTATCAGTATTCTCAATTTAGCGGTTTATCTTCTGGGATTACTGTTGTATTGGTGGTGAAGTTGTTATGGCTTACGTTAATGAACCTTGTGATACCCCACTGAAGAGTTCACATTACCCGCACTCATCATAATTCACATGAAATCTTTTTTTTTCTCTGAAAATTCATGAAACCGCTTAAGAAAAACAATAACTAAAGCTATCATAAACAAATATGAAATCATCAATATTATACATCTACAAAGATATTATTTATTGATATTTTGTTGTTGCTTTAACAACCTGAATAGATCTGAGACATTAGTGCCAGACAGAACACTTGAAAAAACTTAGGAAAAATTTTTGGTTAAGCCGTAGGGATATTCGAGTGAGATAGACGAGAATTGCATTTATCAAGCAGGTAAACCAAGTTAAGAAAAAAAAAGAACCACATAGAATCGCAGAGAACTAATGAGCAGCGATCTCCGTACCCATCGATTGCAAGAGGAAAGGTAAGTGACATCCGCTAATTTAGACAAAAACTCGGTTGGACGTCCAGGTATACTAACATATTACTTATTTTTTGACAGAAAATCATGGCGTAAAGACCATCCTTTTGGGTTCTATGCAAAACCAGGAAAAAACGCTGACGGGTCATTGAACTTGCAGAGCTGGACCGCGGGCATTCCAGGAAAACCAAATACGATCTGGGCCAACTCTGTGTATCCAATAACGATAACTTTCCCAGACGATTATCCTTCGAAGCCACCAAAGGTGAAGTTTCCTGCTAATTTTTATCATCCCAACGTGTATCCGTCAGGTACGGTTTGCTTGAGTATTTTGAACGAAGAACAGGACTGGAGACCCGCCATCACATTGAAGCAAATTGTCTTGGGTATTCAGGAATTGTTGGACTCTCCAAACCCTGATTCTCCGGCACAAGAGCCTGCATGGAGGGCTTTTGGAAAGGACAGACCAACGTACGAGAAGAAGGTCAAGGAGCAATCCTTGAAGTACTTGAAATAGAAGAAACCTTGGAAATCGAATGAACACAAGGCGAAAGAATAAATGTTGTGCAACCAAGCGTCTCTTTGAATAGACGACCAGAACTGGCCAATGAGTCTGACCGAAAAGTTTTGGCCGAACAGCAGCGACGACTAGTCTCGAGAAATATAGAATAAGTCTGCTTTAAGCTTTTGCAAGGACAGTAGATCCAAGAAAACGCATGTTTTGAGTTATGTCTCCGAGAACACTTAGAGAACAGGCATACTTAGATGTTATTATTAAAATAATTATATTTATTAAAATTTCGTTATTGGCTTGAGATCTGTGATGGATTTGAAAAAAAATTTAATCCTCGGTGACTACCCCAACCAAAATATCCTGCAAGCTGGAAGAGGCAATCACTCCCAGAAAAGTGCTACTTTTTGTTACACAAGTTTTTCAAAAGTTTAGATTTAACATTACAAATTCAACAACCTTATTGTAGAATACATTCAACTTGTAGTCGCTTCCATACTTGATTAAATTTTTTTGATGAACTTTCTCTCTAGCTCATCTTTCCTGTAATTTTCTACAGACCAAGAAATGGATTGGTATCTAACGAAAACGAAAGACATAAAAACCATTTTCACTTCATTATTTTGTATGTTTACCAGTATTTGAAATCAATTCTTGAATATTCATTAAATGCTTCAAAGTTACAACTTTTTGGTTTCGGGCACTGAGCTCATCATCATCATTTAATTTTTTTTTTTTTTTATTTTATTTTTTTTTCCAATCCTTACTATATGAAAAGTAAAGAATATATATAATATAGAAGGCTATTAGATTCTTTGAAATGATAACCCAAAAGAACTTCTCATTGTTGAATAATAATTAAGATTGGATAATAACCAGAAGTAAATAAGTTATAAGCTTTGAAGCATTGAATACAGTGAAAAAATGTCAGAGGAGAAAGATATTGTGATGAAGAATGCTGGCGATGAACAAGCTGACGAAATAATGGAGTTGAAAGACAACTTAGCAACAGCCACCGAGAAACCTACAGAGAATGACAATAGCAGCGAAGAAGAAGAAGAAGAAGACGAAGAAGAGGAAGACCAACTGAAATTGGAGAAAATAAAACTCGTACGTATATGCTTCTGCCATTTATAGACATTTTTTCGTTTCTATTTGTGTCAGTATTAGATCTGATCTGTTGATGATACTAACTGCTCTTCTTTTCTTTAGTTACCTGGATCCTCTGAAGATGGTACAGCTGCGTCCTTCCAGATTATGGATGAAGATCACACATTGGGAAATGCGTTGAAACAGATAATAATAAAAAACCCAGACGTCGAGTTCTGCGGTTACTCCATTCCACATCCATCTGAACCAAAACTACACTTAAGAATCCAGACTTACGAAAACACAACTGCCGTGGAAGCCCTCCACAAGGGTTTAGACGATTTGGTCGATCTTTGCAATGTGATTGAGGAAAAATTCTCCGATGCCGTTGCAAAAAAGTCACAATAAACCATGTATTAGGTCTCAGCAGGCCATTTTTTTATGTTTGTAATATGTCTGCGAAATCGAAATGTATCTTTCAAGTCACTACAAATTGACGTATTATGGCCCCATTGTCATAAAACTACTATGTTACTTACCATTCACTTTTCCTCGACTGATTTGGTCTCCCATAGACATTTATACCTAATAATTTTTGTTCATCTTAGATATTTGTCTCGTTTTGGTTTTCAAGTAGATAAAAACATAAAATATTGGCAGTGATGATGTTAATTCTTCTTTAATTTTCACTTACATAAATATAAATAGAGTCCCAATATCTTTGTAGTGATGCAATTTGAAACATTTATTCAGATATTTTTAATTTTTGCAGAATCATTTTGCAAAGAGTCCTCTTGATACGAGTTTATAGATTTTTGGCGTTTAATTTTTCACAAAAGAAGCAAGTTATACAGAAAAAAAAATCGTTGGAGTTTCTTTGAAAAATTCATTTTTTTTTTCGGAATTTCACATCTCTTTATTGTAAAGTTGTAATATTGATAATAAATTCGAATCAACTGACTTGTTGTTTTTTGTGTTCATAACAGTAGAATAATTTTTATTTTTATTTACAATAGAAGAAGAATAGCCTAGTTTTCACTTTTCTGTTGTTTAGTTTTTTTCAATAAATTTCATTGTTTTCAGAATGGCTGGAGTCAGCTTAAATGATATTCTCGAAAACGAGAATGTTGAACTCATGGATTCCGCAGAGAACCAAGTAAATGAGGAAAAACAAGAAGCACAAGATGAAGAACAAGTCTCTGAAAACTTTTGCGTGGAATGCAAGGATATGCCAAGCCAATTAAATTGTATTGAATGCGATGAGAACTTCTGTGGTGTGTGCTATACAATGATACATGGATCAGGAAAGAGAAAAACCCATCATACAAACAAACTAGATAATGAATCTGAGAATCAAGAAGACCATGAAATGACAGACGAAGAAAAACCAAAAAGAGAGCTGTCAAAGCCAAATATTGAAGATGATAATGAATACACCGAAGCAGAATTAGCCAAGTTAGCTGAATTACCTTCTGATGAAGCAGCTAATAGAATTCTTTTACAAGAAATTAAGCAGCAGGCACAATATGTTCCTATAAGGTTGACAGCGGAGGAAAGACAGCTCTTCAATTTGTTGGATGCCGCGTTGAATGTCTCTGAATACACGGACAAGATTGACATTTACTCATACACTAATAAAAGCAAAAGAATCGTATCCCAATTGAAAGAAATATGTTCTATACTTTTAGGATTAGTGGTATCCAAAAATATGAAGCTAGGATCTGAGATGGTGGTCGAAAAGAATTTCAAGGATCATGAAAACTGGTTTAAGAACATTTTTGAAATCGGCAGAAGATACAAGATTCTAAATCCAAACAGATTTAATGACAATTTTGGTAAATTGATTTATATGATTATGGACTCTAGAAAATCTGAGGTAAAGAGCCATATGGAGTTTGATTTATACAAACCGATAAAGACCGTTTATAGATTTTTAGACTCTAGAGAAGATAAGACAGCTTTGGGATTATTTGAAGACGTTTTGTTGGTGAACGCTACAGTTGAAATTCAATCAAGAAACAAAACAAGAAAACAAATCGATAAGGAAATCAAAATCAAAGAATATGCCATTGAAAAATTAGCTAACAAATATTGTTCTACTTCTATGTACAGCAACCAAGCTGAATCTGATATTAAAACAGGGTTTACCAAAGAAGAAATCAGACAAGTACTTTACTCAATCGGAGACGTCAACGCTTTCATAAATGCTAACAAATTACCAGTGAATAGATTACTTAATAGATTGAAGTTTTTCGAACAGCCTAGTGCTAAATGCTTTGATTTGGGGATTTACAATGGTGTCGATGGATCTAGATTAACACATAGCCATGAAAAACAATATGAATACGTCAATCAATCTTTGAGTTTATGGTGCGAAATTATGAAGCAGATGATCTATTTGTGGTCTTTGGCAGATGATGATTTATTAGGTGATAATGGAAGTTATAGATTGTGTCATACTGGCCAAGGTATGAACAGAGTGAAGTCGTGTCCAAAAGTATACAGGGCGATGTTGAACATTGTAGAAAAGGTCAAAAAACAAACAGGATATTGGATCGGGTCCTCATATATTCATCTTGGTGATGAAACTGTGCCAAATGCTCTATTTTTCTTAGATAAATATCTCCAGGTTCCAAAAATCTTGAATCCTATCGATACCTGTTTACATTTAATAGAAGAAGAATTCCCAAAAGATCAATTTTTAATGACTGCAATAGCAAACGAATACGAATCGATTGACAACCTATTGAAATTGATATGCCATTCCTTTTTTAGAAAAGCTTTTAATGGTTCAGGTGCTAACGATTATTTTTCTGCTGGTAGTTGTGTGGATGGTAGATTGACAAGTACCTGGGAGTGGGCTAACCAAATCCACAAATATGACTTCTATAAATTCTTTTTATTAACTGGATTTATGGGGTTCAACGGTTAGAATTTTTTCTTGCATCATTTCATTATTTCATTAAAATAAAAACTATTTTCCTCCAATTCTTTCTTCGATTATCTATCTACGGGTATCAATTGTAGTATATAGTAAGTGCCAAATCAATAGAATATTTTTAAAAATATAAATAGATTTTTCATTTATTTTTTCATTTAAATACTATCAACTCGGTTGACTTGAAGTAAAACAAGAAAAAAAAAGAAAAAAAAAACGTGTAAAATGCTGATCACCCATCTAAAGCAAGTAGAAGTAAATCTAATAACTCATTAAACTTTCAGTAAGATTGTATTAACATCGCGAAAGATCTGAAAAAAAATATAATATATTTAAAATAGCTATTAGCTAGAATATAGTATCTAACCACGGGAAAAGGTCATGAGTGAGGCAATTAGCATAGGTAATGAATTAAAAGTATGTAACCAATATTATGGGTAATAAATCAATGTAAACAGTTTATTAATTGATTTTTTGTTCTTCTTCTCTTTTTGTCTTCCCATAGATATTCTTAGACTAACATTTGCAATCATTCAAGGATGGATTCAAAATCACAGACAAGTGGGTTCAAAACAATATAACATGGATCTCGGAAGTGGAATATTTCTATAGACAGAGAGCGTTGATTGAAAAAGAATATTCTAAGAAGCTTCAAGCATTGTGCAATGAATCATTCAAAAGAAAATCAAAGATTTCAAGTGCAGTCAGTGTAGGTGATGAACCATGCTTGACAGCCGGATCCAATGAGAGTTCTACTTTGGGTATGTGGACTGAAATTTTGAACAAAAATGAATCAATAGCTAAGGAAAAACTCAAGTTTTCCAATGAGTTGAATGATAATATCAGCAACAAAATGTCAAATTTCCAGAAACGATGTGAAATGTACGAAAAGAAATACGCTGACTTGTACTCTGTGGCTGCAAAAGAAAAAAACAATATGGAGATGGATTTGAAGAAATCAAAAAGCTCTTACTATTCTGCTTGTGAAGGAATTGAGAATGTTAGAGTCAAAAATGAGAAGAAATCCAACGGAGGGAACACTAAAAAATATTCAGAAAAAGAAATAAAAAAGAATATTAGTAAAAATTATTATTTGATCAAAATTAACCAGCTGAATAGATTGAAGGACAAATTCTTTTTCCAGGACCTTCCAGAAATTTTGGATGGTTTACAAGATTTAAATGAAGCAAAGACAATTGAAGTTAATCGTGTATTACAGGAAGTTATTGATATAGAAACTAAGGAAAATAATCAGTGCAATCAACTTTTGGGTTCTTTAGGTGATGTCATTAAGAAAAACGAACCTGTGAAGGATACAGTTATGTTTATCAAACACAACGTTCAACTGTGGACGGAACCTTCTGATTTTAAATTTGAAAACTCACCAATCTGGTACGACGATGATCAAATGATTATTGATGGTGAAGATGAAATGAGAGATTTACGGAAAAGATTAGCTGCCGCCAACAATGATTTTTTGAATAATGATAAGCTTTGTGAAGGATTGCAAATGAAGATCAGTGATGCTAATAAATCCAAGAGTGAAATGAAGAAATCTGGGATGGTTCTTGAGAACTTGAAATGTTTCGATGATTGCATTAGCGCGTTGAACAATTTCATAGTGAAAGACAATCTTAGGGTAGCTGCAGAGGTTGAGATGCAGATAATTCAGAGTAGTGCTGGAGACCACGATTTGACATTGAAGGCGACTGATGAGAAGAAGAAAAGAAGAGGTTTTGGATCAATTTTCAAGAAGGCAACTCACGATGATGCTGGAAGCAAACACAAAGATGTTAAAAGTATAGTAAGCGGTGGAAGCACACATAGTGGAGTCTCTCACCGTTTTGGAAGCTTACATATTGGCGGTAAATTGGGCCATCACGCAGAAAGAGATGCATCTGGAGGAAACCAGAGTATTTACAGTAGTGTTTCAAATGTCAGCGGATCTAGTGCAAACTTTGATAACAATGTGCCAGCAGCGTCAGTGTCAAGAGCATCATCATCTACGTCATCTTTCTTACCAAACACTACCCCAGCAGCACCAGTCACTACACAAAGAACCATAAATCAAGGTGTTGCATCATATGCATATCAGAAATCTGATGCTGATGAAATCAGCATGCAGGCCAACGAGGTGTTTGAGGTATTAGCGGTGGACGATGGATCTGGGTGGACTCAGATCAAAAAAAATAACGGTGAAACTGGATTGGTTCCTACAAGCTATATTACGATTAACCAGGTGAGTGTTGCGGAGCCTAGAAAGGCTAAGAAGAGCTTGATACCACCGAAGGTAGCTCCTCCAAGAAAAAGCGGAAAAAACATCAGCAAGCCACAGGCAAGGGTTTTGTACGACTACACTCGCGACGGAGACGACGAGATGTCTATTTCTGCGGGAGAAATGGTAACAATCTTAGAGGTGGATGATGGTTCAGGATGGACTCTTGGAGAGACCAGGGGGAGCAAAGGGTTGTTTCCAACTAGTTATGTACAGATGTTGTAGTCTCAAAGAATGGAGGGCTCATTAAGTGTCTTGATTTCTCGTTTTCCTTTCTCGTTTTCTTTTCTGGTCTTACTTTCAGTCTTGCTAGTACGATATGCTAGCCATTATGATGACAAAATTTCATGGTTCAACTTACAGTTCTACTCACTGTTTCACTTACAATGATTAGTGAATTTCAGGGTTCTCAAAGACAATATTATAATACATATATTTGTGTAGGCAATAATAAATTCATTTTTGTAGGCTAAAATGCCTGTTGTAGATATGACATTTGTAATTACCTATTTTGGTATCTACAAAATGCCATCAAAAACTCTAAAAATAGGCAGAGCGCGTTTAATGGCACTTTTTTTTCCGTGTTTTTTTTTTTCTTATTTTTGTCTCTTTTTGGTTGTGGAAAATTTCTGAAACAGTAATAGCGCGATACAAAATGATAAAGGTATCGTGGTGAAAAAAAAGCTGGCCCCAATTAGAGAGAAAATAACAACAGTAGAATTTATATGCTGAGTACCTGTCCTAAGTTTATACCTTGGAGTTTTAGGGCGAACAGAGTTCACTAGATAGCAAGAATTGCAGATACTGGAGGAAATAGCAGCCTAGAAAGTTTCAACAAAGAAAAGAAGCAACATCCTCGGTGAAATTACGTGTAATCGTGGTAACCCCAGAGATAGCTACTAGTTAAAGACATTAGTAACACATCCCCTTACAATTTGCGAACCACATACAGGCAGGTCGACAAATTGTTAAATTTACTCGGTGGAAACGTCTTCCTGTTTTCCGATTTATACATATTACACAGAGAAGGTGCCATTGACAATAAAAATAATACAAATACGCGAAAATGGGTGGGTCTTTTTCCAAGTCCAAGATGCTAGTAAGTATTAATCGTTTTTTTTTAAAATGTTTCTGCTCACTCTACAGAAATACTAACAATTTTTCTCTCTTTTATTATTTTTTTTCTCAATTCAATTAGAACAAATGGTTTGGCAATAAAGAAATGAGAATTTTGATGTTGGGGCTAGATTCTGCAGGGAAAACAACAATATTGTACAAGTTGAAATTGAATAAAGGATTAAGAACAGTACCAACAGTGGGATTCAACGTAGAAGCAGTGACCTACAAAAATATAAAATTTGACGTCTGGGATGTGGGTGGACAGGAGAGAATCAGACCAATGTGGCGTCACTACTTTTCTGGTGCACACGCATTAATCTTCGTCATTGATAGTGCTGACATCGATAGAATTGGCGAAGCTAAAAAAGTAATGTATGAAATCATTGAAGATAAAGAAATGAGAAATGCTTTGCTATTGGTGTTTGCCAACAAGAAGGACTTGCCAAACGCTTTGAAACCACAAGAGATTACAAAAAGATTGGAATTGGACAGATTGAAAGATCGTATCTGGTGTGTCGTGGCAAGTAATGCTTTAACAGGACAAGGTTTGATTGAAGGTTTGTCTTGGATCTCAAATAACTCCAAGTACCAAAAAAGTCTGTGAGCCAAATAAATGCAGTGCTATATTTAATCCGCCAGTATTGTTTATTTCGCCTTAAAATTCGTTTTCTTTTAATTATAATCCAGGTACTAACTTTTTCATACACATATCCCTCTGTTTTGTTTTTGTTTTATAATACAATTGTCGACTAGTGATCTTCACTAGCTGATAATTTTCCCTAATATTCTAATCCAGCGAAAAAAAAAACCAACAACAAGTATGGACAGTCCACTGAACACATATACTCACAATTTCTCCCACACAAGTATGTATGAATAATGATGCTGATGTATTTTGTAAAATACTGGAAGCTTTATATTCGATAACTTATTGTATGTCAGTGATTAGTTAAGTCCAACCAGGCTTTTTATAATTATATATATGTATACTAATAGTTATTTGGTTTACGTCATTTATGAAGTTTGCTATTGAGTAGGGTTGGTTTAACTCGCTTTTGTCAGAATATCTACATACCGTTTCACTTATATTATTATTTTCAGCCTCTTTTAATTAAAAAGAATTTTGTTCATTTATATTTGCAGTTTAAAATTATCGCTAAAATATTGCTTTCCTTTGTTATTCAGAAATCCTTTTGAAAGAAATTTGTAAAAATGTCATCAATTTGGCCGTAAACTAACTTATATCAATTTACGTTCGATTATTTTTTCTTGTTGAAACAAATTGAAAAATAATAATCAGAAAGTTTTTAAAGTCTCATTGATTCTCACTACTAAATTACTATGATATTAATGAATAGAAAGCTTAAAAAATCAGTTATTTGGGTACCATTGTGAACAACTTTGCGCGCAGTTACAAGGAAAAGGATTCATTTATACTATCCAAAATATTGATAGAATGAATAATAAAAACACAAAAAAACACAATTATAGAACAGTTTGAATTTATTAATTTATTTTAGTAATAACATTATAAAAAAATAATATAATAAGAAATTTTTACTTAGTAATCACCTGGGATTTCAAATACAACTTGCTTACCAGTCAATTTGCTGTAAATAGATTGGAAGGATTCTAATTTGTAGTCAACACTAGAGGATTCCTTGGAGTCCAACAAGATCTTTTGGATCTTGTTACCACCAACCAAGAATCTGACACGCTTACCGACGATTTTAGTTGGGAAAACCAAGTCTTCCAACAATTTTTCGTGGACAGCAGTCAAGGTTCTTGATCTTGGTCTCTTTTGGGTTTGTCTGGAAGTTCTACCTGGCTTTGGCAAGATTCTTCTTTCAGCCAAGAAAACAACGTGTCTGTCTGGGAATTTCTTTTCCAATTCTCTGGTTAATCTGTCTTGGACCTTGTGGTAACCCTTTAAGGATGGGACTGGAACAAAGATGACGATAGCTTTTTTGTTGTCGGCAACATCAATCTATAAAAATCTGGGTTAGTATTAAGACGAAGATAAGAAAATATCAAAACGGTAAACTTCGAAAACTAAGTGCCAGAATGAGAGAATAGTGAATTCAAGTATTTCTGGGGGCTTGAACAAATAGCGAGAAACCTCCGTTCTACGCATCGCGAAGCTTGGTGATGAAAAGCAAACACTTCAAAAGATGATAGATGCTATTCTCTGCCAGGCCGCGACTCACGTCTATAGTCCCTATTTGCACGTTTTTGTCCAAAACTCCCCACAATCAATCAATCGCTAATCTCAACGAAAATTTTTTGGTATGCTACGATGCTGATCATTAATTTACTTGTTTAAAAAATACTCCTAATTGCTTTCTATCCGGAAACGGCAGATGGTACGCTTCTCCGCACACCAAATCAAACACACGGATCTGGCACTCAAGTTTTTGCGCGTAATATACCTTATCATTTGCCCACGATATCATGCTCAAAGCTCACTTACTTCCTTGATGGATTTGAATTGCAACAATCTCAAGTCAGCCTTCAACTCTGGAGAGTGGGCTTCCAAGTCAACAAAGGCTTGTGCGACTTGTAATTCAAGCTCGGTTGGTTCAGCAGCTAAAACTTTAGAAACAGCAGACATATTGGTTATTCCTTGATTATACTATCTAATACTCGATACTAATACCTGCTCAATATAGTGGTGTGTGTGTGAATCGATGATATGATAGAGGATTTTTCAGTATTTGATTTTCTTCAATACTTTTTTTTTTTTTTTTTTCATTATTATTTTTTCACCATATAACCCCCAATTGGCTTCTATCCGCTCTTATGCCTAAGTAATGTTGGCTCTTTTCATGGGCTCCTAGTGCTGTCGTTCACTCACTGTGTTTTTTTTTGTCACTCTTGCGATATTCCTACTGAAATTTTCTATTGGTTATTAAATGTTGTTTTTTCTTTCTTACCTTTTTTTCATGGAAAAATCTGTGTTATGCAAATATGCGATAGAATCTCAGAAAACTATTTTTTTTGCAAAATAATAAATGTATGGGTGTTTGAGTTTTAGAAAATTTGAAAGAATAATTATCACATGATATGCCCTTGAGATATACACGTGATGATTTTTATTTTTCTATTCGTCAAGTTCTCCAGAGGACTCTCAAAATTAATCTACCATACAATTGGGAATATAAAATCATATCTAAGATAAATGACAATTAGGGATACTAACAATTTACTCAAATTAAATAAAACATATAAATATAGCTCGTTTGCTCCATCTAAAATATTGTGGAAAAAAAAATTCTTTCACACTAATTTTAGTTTTCCTTCATTTTAATTCTTATTTGCATTTTAAATTGCATTTCATATTGAATTCAGCTACAGATCATATAATGTAAATTATAACAACCAGAAACTTGAATAAACCGGAATCATGGAAAAGAGTGAGGAAGTCCGTAGTCTTGTCTCAGCTTTGCCAAAGAAGGACCCGAGTAAAAAACTGCAACCTCAGAAAACTTCTATTCTTAGAGAAGAAAGAATTTGACACATGCAAAAAATGCCTCTCAATTCACCAATATCTAACTAACCTAACATGTATTCCTGGAAATGAGTCATGCCATTATAAAAAGTCTGTATCTTCCTACCAGAAAAACTGAAGCTGTCAAGAGTCATATGTATTCAAACTTTTAGATCTATCTCTGCCAGGGCAAGCCCATGGAGTCCGAGAATTATCCCACAGTCCGATGTCAAGGTGTTATTATGTACGGACCCGAATCACATCTTTACAGGGCAGCATAATATACTTTTGTCTTATCTCCGTCCTAGCTTTAACCTGTTCTCTAAACAGCTCAAACCTACATTACTGTCTGATCTCACCTGACAGATCTTAGAGAACAGCAAACGAAGGTAGCACTCATGACGTATTCTAATGTGATTACACATAACAAAAAAAAGCCAACAAAATAATCAAGTTTAGTTTCATGTTCAACTTTTGCTAAGCATCCATGTTTTCTGGAAATATTTCTGCACAGGCTATAGTTTGTGTTGCATCCTTTTATTCCCTCGTGTTGTACTACAAAATAAAACAATCAGATAAAAAATACATTTGCCAATGACTATTCTGTGTATACTCACATAGTCTACCGTTGAACAAAGTTTCTACTTTATCATTTTTTTATGTTCACTTTTATTTATTTTTCAAAAAATAAAGCTTTGGCTGTTGGACTTCAATGATCAAAGCTTACTGGTGAGTCAGCCTTATCAGGAGCGGGCTTGCAGACCCGTCATTCCTATCGATACTTCTGCACTGCGGAAAAAATTTCTGAATCTTCGACAAGAAAAAAAAAAAAATTAAGCACTGTCGTTAATATCCTTTGTTTCACCGCTATTTAGAAAATAGTCTTGTTTAGCGGGTTAACGGTAATATTTAATGACCAAAATCTTCATTTTAACTAAAGGAGAAAATGTTACGATGTTGTAAAACTTTGAATTATACAATAAGTGTTGAACAATTGAATTGTGTGAAAAGGGTTTTTACGAAAGATATCAACCTGCTGTAAGACAAATGAAAATCCGGAAAAAAAAGAAACAAAAACGGATTTAACAAAACAAAATTAAAAAAAAAGCACCCATAAGTACCATAGACAGAAAATAAAGTTTGAAGACTAAAAATATCGTGTTCTTGAATCCTTTTCTTTTTTTCTATTTAACTACAATAATTTCTCACTAATACTGATCTGATTCTTTTAGCCAAGTTGTTCACTAATAAAAACGTTGTAGTAGTTTCATTTTATCTTTCGCAACTTGATTAATTGCAATTCTTATGGCTTTAGTCATTGATTGCATCTGATTTGTTACGCAGCCATAAGTTTATTTATGATAATTTGAGCCATCATTTTCAATTCAAAGAATATTAATGCAAAACGATTAAAGATAACTCTTGAGTTGCTCCCCATATATCTTATGATCCATATTCCTATTCATCCTACCAGACTATATTTATCTTACAGTCCGAAGTTTTTATCCATTAGTTCTGCGTGCTATTTATTATTGTAAAACGATAGTTGAAAAACATTCGTTTCTTCACAGCAAAGTACACTCCTTCATCGATTAGTCTGCTTTTTATTATTGCACATTAGCTACATATCCATCCATAAAATAATCTCCTTACAAGCTTTAGCGTAAAATGCATATCGAAATCGGATCTGTTATTTACGCAGCGGCTAAACCAATGTTCAAAATCTACTTGATTTTGGGAACAGGTTTCTTATTGGCAAAGCTCAACATCTTGACAGTCGATGTCACCAGAAACGTGTCTGATATGGTGGTTACAGTAGTGTTACCATGCTTGGCATTTAATAAGATAGTTGGAAACATTTCGATAGCCGATTTAAAATCTATTGGTGTTATATGCCTATCTGCTGTCATTCTTTATTCTTTTGGCGCTTTTTGCTCCTTTTTGGTAATAATAGGAACACCTCTCCCGAAGAGATGGAGAGGTGGCTGCATGGCCGGTGGTATTTTCCCCAATATCTCTGATTTGCCGATTGCCTATATTCAAACATTAGATTCGGGTGCTGTTTTCACAGAAGAAGAAGGTAATAAGGGAATTGCTTATGTATGTATTTTCCTTATGACTTTCCTATTTTGCCAGTTCAATATGGGCGGCTTCAAGTTGGTGGAATATGATTTCAAAAACCCTTGCGATTTAGAGAATAACACCCTACACAACTCTAATCTACATAATCTGTCCTCAAACAAAAATTCTGATACCACTTTGGGTAGTAGTACAAATTCTGACGATGATATGACAAATAAAGAAAAATATCAATCGCCATCATCACCTGTCCCTTCAGTCAAAGTGGTAGATGCAGAAAAAAAGGAAAATTCCAATGCCCAAATAAACAATAATAGCGACGATCTTGATAGTTTACCAGATGATGAAAGTTTAACAGACTCTTCTGATGTGGCTAGTAGTTTGTCATCATCTGCAGCTTCACATGTTGGTGTAGAGAAGCAACTGGTTCTTCCTAAAGAAATAATGTCTAATGAAGAGCAACCACACAATAAGAGCCAAGCAAGCTCTCTTCGCAAGCGAAGAGGAAGTACTGGAAATTCTCTTGAAATGCAAAGCGTGTTGACTAGACTTTCCACTGGTGGTTCGTCATTACATACAAACAACACTTTGTCGCCAACGATGTCGAGAAACCTTCAATTGAGAGTTATGCCATCTCAAAATATTCAAAATGTTGTTGAAGAGTATAGTCATGCAAACAACAGAGAAGCGTTACATAGAATCAACACTTTAACGAAAATCATTACAACAGACATTGGTGCAGCTAACAGTGAGGCAATCCAAGAGGCAGGGGCATCTATCGGATTCATTCAAAAATATCATTTGAATTTCCTTGTCTTTTGTTTTCAATCTCTTATGAGACCCGTGTCGATTGCTTTGCTTTTATCTATTTTGATTGCATTGGTTCCATGGTTGAAGGCTTTGTTCGTGACAACTAAAAGAGTTCCAAACATGCCAAATGCTCCTGATGGATTGCCACCTTTGAGTTTCATTCTTGATTACACTTCTTATATCGGCCAGGCATCTGTGCCTTTGGGTCTTTTATTGCTAGGAACTACCATCGCAAGACTTTCTATCGGAAATCTAGATAAGAAGTTTTTCATTTCCTCTACTGCGTTAGTAGTACTCAAGCTTTGTGTCTGCCCAATTGTGGGAGTGGCTTGGGCATCCAAGCTCCGTTCTCTTGGATGGTTAAACGACTCTATGATTTACTTTGTTATTTGCATTACTTTTGCGTTGCCTTCCGCAACTACTCAATTTTACATCACCGCCACAAATATTGATCCTGATTCCGAAGACCACACGCAAATGGAATGTTTGAGTATTTACTTGTTGATGCAATATGTGTCTTTGTGTGTCACTTTACCTTTCCTTGTCACTTACGTTGTTATGAAACAATTGTGATACAATGAACGTTACAGGAATTTTTTCCTTTTTCAAATTATTCTTTACTTTTTCATATTTTTTTTTTAATAATTGATAGAGCATTCTTTTACTTTGCATTGAATGGAACAAAGTTTTCCACAAGTTAAATTGAACAACGAGGCACATCATTTAATATTTTTGGTTTCTTTTCTGTCTGTTGTTACATGGGCTTTAAATTTATAGAAAATTTGTTGGAGCCTACAATCATTTAGATTCTCATTGCCCACCCTCAGCCATTTTTCAGGTTGATAATAGGCTTTTATTTTTTTTCACTTTGCTGATTTATCGTCTGCGATAATTCTATTCACCTTATTGAACTTATCCATTGGATGAAACAACAGAAAGAGAAGTCACTCTGCTGTTAGATTTATAGATTTTTATCATCATTCAAACATAATGAATCCAATTTAAAAAACAATACGAATTCCGCTGATTTCAAGTAATTTTCAGAGAGCACTCTTTATTAAAGAATCCAGATAGGCAACGCTTTCTTGCCTATTTGGGCAGTATTGTATTGTTAAAAAAAAAATAGCTTTAGGGGGCTTGCAAAAGAAAACATGGATAAACCCGTGGAACTTTACGACCGTTGCACGTGAGAAATTGACAAGCTAAGGAAAAATAATATTCATCATACTAAAGAAAATTCAAAAAAAAAAAAAACTAGACAAGATAACTAAACCATCCATTATTAAGATAAACTATCCTCTAACTCTGACTAAGCTATTCGCTTAAAACATAAATACCCAGAGCAAACATAAATCAATTCCTATTGTTTCCAAAGACATTGATTTGTGGTCTAAAAAAATTTCTCGAAGATCCTGAATTGATTGTAAGATAGGCGACAAAAAATGAAACTTTCTACTACTGCTTTACTATCTGTTGTGTGCCATATGAGCGCAACCAGCGCTTGGGTGGTTCCCTCGGTCGAGCAATTGAATAGTATAAACGAATACAGAACCACAAAAAATACAGAAAGCTTCCAAGCTAACAGTGATAGCCTCAATTACATAGATTCCAGCGGTGATGACTGGGTAGCCCCATTATTGTATTCCGAGGCTCTGAACGAGCGTGTTTCGCATAAGTACATTGTGGTTTTCAAGAAATCAGTTGATGAAACATTTTTAAATTTCAGCAAAGAAATGATCAATGAATTGCAAATGACAGAGCTGTCGAAATTGCGTTCGTCTGATCCAACAAACCAGTTTTTCGCTACCACTGAAAGCGTTCAGAACGTCTCTGAACACGGCGGTGTCTTGGAATCTTTCCATATAGAATCTTACGGAATTTCTGGTTTGAGTGGATATTTTGTTGAATCAACCATTAGCATGATCAGAAAAATGCCAGAGGTGGAATTCATCGAGCAAGATTCCATTGTCAATATTAACGAATTGCAAATCCAAAGAGGCGCTCCTTGGGGGTTGGCTAGAATCTCTCATAGATCACCTTTGAATTTGGGAAGTTACAATAAGTATGTATACGAATCAGATGGTGGTAAAGATGTTATCTCATATATCATTGATACAGGTATCAACTATGACCATGTTGAATTCGAAGGTCGTGCCCTGTTGCTTGCTGATATTCCTAATGATGGTGGTCCATCCGATCCTAATGGCCATGGTACTCATTGTAGTGGTACTATTGGATCCAAGACTTATGGTGTAGCCAAAAAAGTTCAATTGAAGGGAATCAAGGTCATGGGATCCAATGGTAGCGGTACAATGTCAGACGTTGTGAAAGGTGTTGAAGTAGCCATCAAAGATTATCTATTGCAGATGAAAAACAAAAAAATTAAGGGTGCCTCAGCCAATATGTCTTTAGGAGGTGGTAAATCTCCTGCTTTAGACATGATGGTCAACGCTGGTGTTAAGGCTGGATTAAGTTTTGCAGTTGCCGCTGGTAATGACAATAGGGATGCTTGTAACTCATCGCCAGCATCATCAGAATTAGCCATTACTGTTGGTGCTTCAACAGTATCTGATACTAGAGCTTATTTCTCCAACTGGGGCACTTGTGTTGACATCTTTGCTCCAGGTTTGAATATTTTATCTACATATACAGGTAGTGAAACTTCCATTGCTACCTTGTCTGGTACATCTATGGCCTCTCCACATGTTGCTGGATTATTGGCATATTACATTTCTTTGGCTCCAAGCAAAGACTCTGAATTCAGCTCTGAGGCAAACGTTACTCCAGCACAATTAAAGAAAAGTTTGATATCATTTGGTTCACACGGAGTTTTGAAAGATGTTGGAGAGGGCTCGCCTAATGTTTTGGCTTTCAACGGTGCTGGTGAGGATTTAGCAGATTTCTGGGGCATTGCTGTTGATACGGAGAAGAGTCCACTTCAAAAAATTGAAGATGCTGCTCACGATGTCTTGCATGACATTGGAAGTGTCTCAAGAGAATTGATTGGCCATTTGTTTTGAAACCAGGCTTTTGGCTTGATATTTCAGTAACCACAGTCAATAATCTTTTGAGCAATTATAGATACTGGAGACTTAAATTTTGAATAATTGTGCAAATTGAGTTTATTTTTTCCATTTTATGCTTTCTATCGTTTACTTTCTTCAAATACATTCTTTAATACTTATCGCTTTGATTTTCATTGGAGTGTAGATGACCAGCTTATGTTTTTTTGCGGAAAAATGTTTTTGTAGAACATACAGTATTGAATAATCACCAATTGGCTGCTGCGTTTGAAATTTCAGGTCAATCAGATGCGTTTGGCACACCCCGAATACCTGCACCACCCAAATACGTGTCCAGTTGAGAATGGTGCTGGGAAAAATAATGCCCAAAGTATCTGAGTGCATCACGCTTTGGTCCCTGAATTGAATCGCAATTGTGAGTATTAAACGAACAAAAATATTTTAGGTCAATTGAGGACCAAGTCCACGTGAATTGTAGCCAGTGATTTCCGGGACAAGCCGCAGCCACGGCTGTATACCATTAGTAGCACCAAGTAGAGGCTTCTAGAAAATATTCGAACGAAGTATCGAGAAAGAAAAAAATTAATAATTAAGCACCAGCTTCTCAAATACATGGCTAATAGGTTGGTTTGCACCTAATTGCATGAATAAATGCTGCTCGAGAAATCGTGTAAACTCAATTTTTCACTTGTTCAATAAATGATCTGATATTCTTAAAAGAGCAACCACATAATGCTCTCATGTTCAAAATCTCCGCTGTTTGAATGACGCATGACTTTTTTTTTTTAATACCTTTTTTTTCTCTCATTGCATACTATTAGAGAATGATCATGATTTGGCAGAATCAGCTATTCTGAAAAGCTGGTGATTTTTCTGGGATTTCTGAATATTTGCAACTATATAAGTAGACCTGATGGATTGAATTGGAAAGGTTTTAATTCATCCTTTATTATATTTTTACTTTTTTTAATTGTACAATTTAACAACTTTGCTTTTAGTAACTACAACTAAACAAAAGCCTTTTTTGTCTCTAATTATTCAATTTAAGCAAATAAGCAACCCACAATAATAGCTAAAAGAAATAAATTAGCTTTTACCACAAACAAGCCTCGCAAACATGTCTCTTTCTAATAAGTTATCCGTCAAGGACTTGAACGTCACTGGCCAAAGAGTCTTCATCAGAGTCGACTTCAACGTCCCATTGGACGGAAAGACCATCACCAACAACCAAAGAATCGTTGCTGCTTTGCCAACCATCAAATACGTCTTGGAACAAAAACCAAAGGTTGTCGTTTTGGCCTCCCACTTGGGTAGACCAAACGGTAAAGTCACCGAGAAATACTCTCTTGCCCCTGTTGCCGAAGAATTGTCCAAATTGTTGAACCAGAAGGTTGAATTCTTGCACGACTGTGTTGGCCCAGATGTCACCAAGGCCGTCAACTCTGCTCCAGCAGGTTCCGTTGTTCTTTTAGAAAACTTGCGTTTCCACGCCGAAGAAGAAGGTTCCCTGAAGGATGCCGATGGTAAGAAGGTCAAGGCTGACAAAGCAGCTGTTGCCAAGTTCAGAGAAGAATTGACCTCTTTGGCTGATGTTTACATCAACGATGCTTTCGGTACTGCCCACAGAGCCCACTCCTCCATGGTTGGTTTGGAATTGCCTCAAAGAGCCGCTGGTTTCTTGATGGAAAAAGAACTTACTTACTTTGCTAAGGCTTTGGAAAACCCAGTTCGTCCATTCCTTGCAATCTTGGGTGGTGCTAAGGTTAGTGATAAAATCCAATTGATCGACAACTTGTTGGACAAGGTCGACATTTTAATCATCGGTGGTGGTATGGCCTTCACCTTCAAGAAGGTTTTGGATGGTACAAAGATTGGTCAATCTTTATTCGACGCTGAAGGTGCTAAGATTGTACCTGAATTGATCGCCAAGGCCAAGAAGAACAATGTTGAAATTGTCTTGCCAATTGACTTCACCATTGCTGACAAATTCGACAAAGATGCTAAGAGTGAAGTCGTCACCGACAAAGAAGGTATCCCAGACGCTTGGATGGGTCTTGACGCTGGTCCAGCTACTGTCAAGCTTTTCAGCGAAGCTGTTGCCAAGGCTAAGACCATTGTCTGGAACGGTCCACCAGGTGTCTTTGAATTCGACAAATTCGCCAACGGTACTAAACAACTTTTGAATGCCGCTGTTGAAAGCTCCTCCAAGGGTAACACTGTTATCATTGGTGGTGGTGATACTGCTACTGTTGCTAAGAAATACGGTGTTGTTGACAAATTGTCTCACGTTTCTACTGGTGGTGGTGCTTCTTTAGAATTGTTAGAAGGTAAGGAGTTGCCTGGTGTCACTGCTTTATCCGAGAAGAAATAATTAGCTGCAACTTTTGAACTGAATAGACCAAAATTCTGAAGGGATCTGGTTTCATCTCTTAGAGACTCGTCTTTCACATTTGCGATAATCAATCTTCCTTAGAAACCATTTTAATTTTTTTCTCAATGGGAAAAAATAGCATCAAAGAAAACTTAATAGTATGGACTAGTAATATATATAAATATTTCAATCTTTATTTGTAAGGATCAATCTGCTGTAACACAGCCAGCTAGCTTTGGATTTAGAACAGATTAATTGCCCATCTTAAGATCTTTATTATTGATTTGGATATTGAATTACAAATATGCATTGAATAAAATAAACATTTTGATATTCATGTTAAACTATGTTATGTCAATTTAAAGTAATTTAAATGTTTAGTAACGCCAAATCATGGATATTCATGTATTGTAGTGTGGCAGAAAATTACATGTAGGCATTTTTTTTAAGAAAAAACAAAAAAAACATTAATATTAGTAGACTTTGGAATATAATATACATACTACACTTAGCAATTTATTTCTTCATAAACCTTGTTATAAATACGGCGACAGCTACTTAACTGGAAATCGATTTAGCTCTGTTTGTTGTTTCTAATGTGTGTTTCTCAAAAAGTGAAAGCTTTTGGCACATAGATCACTATGTCAGACTCAATATCCATAAATCATCGCCAGCTGCTCACGTTGAGTAGTGTGACTACTAGTCCACTTCTCAGTGAAGATACGCCTGATTTCAATTTCTTTTTTGGAAATGGATCCTCATACAATAGTAATTTTGCAGCGTATTACCCTAATAGTGGAAATGCCAACAACTTTCAAAGAAATATATCAACTAGATCCAATATTGACTACAGCACAGATGATCAGTTCAGGTATTTTAAACAGCGAAAACCAGATAATTATGAAGTAAAGAAGCCATTATCAAATGGAAAGACGGATAATGGAGTATTAAATCAACATCTTGTAGCAAAAGTGATGCGAAGACTACGACGGACAATATTAACAGTAAATGCTTTTAATAATCGATCAAGCACTAAATTTTTCGATGAGTTTGTTTATAATATAATATATTCAAAGCTTTTGGAAGAGCGGTTAATGATTTCCAACTACAATGATGTGCAGCTGGATTTATTGAATTCAGAAATTTCAGATTCTAAACAAACTAGTGGAGCAGGTACTCATAAGTGTGAAAAATATAACATACGGCGACTGTCAAATAATTGTTTGTCAATTCGATTATTCCCAAATATGGATACAAAATATGTAAAAAATTTGGCTCTTATGATTGGCATGGTAAGGAAATATGAAGAAAGTCTATCAGGTAACAATCGCAATATCTTGATTCTCAAAATGATCACTCTCCTAACAGATATAAAGAATCAGATAATCAATAGAGCGATGTATTCAAAGTTACTATTAAATGATTGTTTAATCATATTCAAATCGAAATTTTTAAAACTGAATATTTCTTTAGATATAATCTACAAAAGAATCATTTTGAAGTTTAAAGAAATAGAAATTTATAATGATCCGATCAGAAAGTTGAATCCATGTCTAATGGACAGAACAAAAATAATTCAGTATATATCTGAAAATATCAAATTACAGACAAAGCACATGATATTAAATATCAAAGAGCTAATAAATCTTTTGCTCAGATTTTCGAAATGCGAAAATGACCCAGCAAACTCCATCATCTTTCATATTGTGAATTATTCTAGAACTAACAAAATTGATCTAAATAAAGTTAGAAGCATAATTTATGAGTTTTATTATGATTCTGTAATCAGGAATTCTACAACATTAGATATCTTGAGTAATCAACTGAATACATTGAAATTGAAGACAATGAAATTGCCGTTAAAAACAGGATCTGTCAACTCTCCGTTTTCATCCCCTAAAATAGGTTTCAAGCCTATGGGAAACATGGATGATATAGGATCTCCAGAAATTAATAATGCATATGACTTTGAAAATCTGCAATATACATACACATTACTTGATGAGTATTCGAACGAACTTCATTTAATAAGAAGATTTTATTTCGTAATGTGGATAATTGTTTTAGATTTCAAAATCAGTAATAAGAATTTACAAAGCGATAATTTCGATATAGATGAGACCAAAGTACAAAAGGATCCCGATTTTATCGATTGTTTCAACATTGTCCAAACTATTGATATGTTCAACAGGCAGCATAAGAATTCAAGAGAGTTTCCAAATAATGAGAGATCTTATGATTCCAAGCTAATAATTTTTAATCAACTAAGAGATATGCTCTTGAATGATTGCAAGCTTTTCAATATTTTGAACAATCAGATACATGCTTATCTAGAAACTAATAACTTGTTAACAATGTTGGAAGTAAAAACATACAAAAATAAATCAGATATACAGCAGAACGAAAAAAATGAGTTGAAGAGCTTGAAAATTGAAACTGAAGAGACAGAACTATCTATTGCTAAACGAGATTTAATAGAAAACTTGAATTTTATATGTTACAGCATATCGAAAACTCAAGACGTAAACTGCTTGAGTAACGCATTGACAAGTATTATTGATTTTGCATCAAACAATAGATTATCAAAATATATTGACGGTATAGACCATAGTAAGAAAATTCCAACAAAAACAGAGACACAAACAGCTCATAAAAGAAGTAGTTCCAATATTCAGTTGATAGCTCAAGCAAACACGAATCAATCTTTTGATAATAATTCCTCGCCTAATCTAATCTCAAGTTCTACCTACATGTTGACAGATCAAACTAAAAGACCAACGGATTCTAAGCCTTTATCTGTCATTACTCGCGATTTGGATTGTTTCTACAATGGAATTTTGGGAGCAGACCCCTTGAACGTTGTTAGATCACCAAGAAAATCGTTATCACCATCTAGCAACATTGGATCGCCTCTCTTCAAACCTGGCTTGCAGTTTTCAATCCTAAAGGTGAACTCTGAAATTGGAAAAGATAATTATAACGATACTGGGTCCAAGAGTAATTTTGAGATGAATGTTGATCCTACTTCTGAAGAGTATACGGCTTACAAAAAAATTGGTGATTTCTCGGACATTGAGAAGGAATCTGTGATTAAGGTTTCTCGAAAAGATTTCCAGAAAGAACTTAATAGTAGAATAGAGTTGGCAATAAGTAATCCTAATTCTTTTTCTATGACACAATAATATATTATACGTATAAATATATACATAAATTTCATTTTACTTCAAATCAAGCATTTAATATTTTCTGAAATATTTCCAAACTGACAATTCTTCCCAACCCGCCTTTCTGAAGAATACTTTTTCAACTAACCAATCTGAATGCTGCTTCATGTAGGATTCATTTACTTGATCTGGTTTATTCCTGGCACAATATAGAATATAGGCTACACCTTCTTTCAGTAAGGTTTTGTCCAATGCATCTAATACTTTGTTAGTGATGTCCATCCCTTCAGGTCCTCCACAAAGTGCCAAATCCAATAAAATATCTTCATCTTCTATTTCTACGTTAGATTGGCACGAAGATTCACTGATGCTGTTTTTAATTGAGCAATTTCTCCAGTCTGGAACTTCTTCGGAGGGCACATAGGGTGGATTAAAAATCAAGAGATCGACAGAATTATCTCGTATTGCAGAAGCAAGATCACACTGTACTGAATCCATAAACCCTGGTTTCTGCTGATCAGGAATAGATTTTGTACTTTTCCAATTGAGCTTGTCTGTTTGAATAGATGTATTGCAGGCATAATTATTTAGATCTGTTGTTATGAAGTAAGCCCCTGGTATTATATTATTCTTAATGAAATTTGTTATGATTCCAGTGCCTGTGCCTATTTCTAAAACAACTGCCTTAGAAGAGGATCTGAGGAACTCTACTTCGCTTTCCAAAGTATCAAGAAGTACAAAAGTATCTTCCTGGGGTTCGTAGACTTTGTCTATATGATCTGTGCAGTAGTCAGGTGTTGGAAACATTCAAATCAAGCTAATTTCAAAATTTTAAAGAAAAAGTAGGACTTCTAAACAAATTAATTTTCTCCTATAGATTTTTTCCATAAGACTTCATATCATTTACTAGGTCTGGTTTTGGATAAGAGCCTAAGATATCCAATTTAAATTATCTTTCGTGAAAGTATATAGGTGATGATTTCAGATCATTGAGCATTGGCAAAATCGATGCTTTTGCTAGTAGTATCTTAGAAATAACCTTAGCGTGCGCAAATAAGGACTTGTCAAAGTGAAATTAATTACAACTGTATCCCAGACCCAAGACTATGTTTAAACTCTGAAAGCCAGTATATATACTCTTTTTGTTATTAAATTCAATGATTCTCTTGATATATATTAATTTGAGTCAGCTATATCTCTAAATAACATAAAAATTCAAATTAATCAATAAATTCAAGCAAAATGGGTTTCAGTATAACTGTGAAGGTATGTGTTTTCTGCAAGATTTTCTTCGAGCTCATGTGTTAATGAACATCTCAATAGGTTGTGGGTTCTTTTTGTCGAGGTCAAATTATCAAGACTTGAGAATTATTAACAAAGGACTATGTAGACTTTGACAGGTAAAGAAGTGCAACTCTCTGTAGTTAGCAGTGACACAATTGAGTCCATAAAAGAACAAATCGAGGAAAAAGAAGGAATTCCACCGTCACAACAGAGATTGATCTTAGATGGTAAAAAGTTAGAAGAGGAGCACACTGTTGAAGTGTCAGGAGTGAAAGAAGGGTCTATTTTGCATTTAGTTTTAACTTTGCGTGGTGGTTCTAACTGAAATAAGAGACTGTATCAAAGGCTTTCGGTAAAAACCTGTTGTATAAAGACATCTATAGCAATGAATAAAAACAAACAAATAAATTCTTATTTATTAGTCGAAAGAAATATATAATTAAAGCAATTGTAGATGAGTTGATGAGAAGACAAAAAATTTCATCGAAAATCAAGTAATATGGAAGAATCGAAATAAAAGGAATACTAGAGAAAGCCGTGTATCTTTTTTGCAAAAAAGGAAAGCCTTCTCAAATAATTATAAGAGAATTAAACTTAAGTGAATTAAAAGAAAAAAATATAAAAACTATAACTAAAGAATTAAAAAAAAAAAGAGGTAATCATTTTGCAAAAACAAACTCATTAAGAATAACATCAAACGATTCTCAAAAAGGAAAAGCAAATGGAACTGAAAATTAGTTTTCAAATAAATCAAAAATAGATAATAATAAAACACAAGGTAAAAGAAAGGAACAGAACTATACTAAATCTGATACTTCTTTTTAGAAAGTAAAGGGGGAGGCAGAAAGTAGAAACTCTTACACAATAACACAGCATTTCAGCTCTTCAGCATCCTTAGTGTTCAGAGCAGTAACATTTGCGTTAGTGGAACGAGTTGTGTTTTTCGCATTATCCCTGATGTTATTCTCAACAACAGTATCGCCATTTGTGCTATCGCTCTTTTTGACATTAACACTGGTAGCATTTTCGTTAGCAGGAGTTTTATTGATACCGGAATTTTCGCCACGAGAAGTGGTCGACTTCAATTTATTACTTCTGGCTTGTTTTTCCTGCTCTCTTTTTGCACGATCAGTCACAATGATTTGGGTAAATTTCATCTCAGATGAATCATCGTTATTATTTCCATTGGCTGCGGTTGCAAAAGTGTCGTCACTCATTGAGTCCGATATGTTTGTATGATGTGATCTCAATCTGACATCTTCGTCATCTGAATCGAAATCCAAAGGACTAGATGCGCCCAAGTTGTTACTCAGCGGAGAAAGAAGACCTCTTTGGGTTAAACTTCTGGTGTATGCTGACATTGTATCGTTTCTAGGGGAGCGCGACAATGATTGGTTGTAGTTATAAGCAGAGGAGTTGTTATTGATATTATGATTAGACAATGAAACATAACTGTTTCTTGTACCTGCATTATACGTACTTAAACGGTTACTATCGTTTGCGAAATATAAAGGCGAGTCGTTTTTCATATAAGAAGTGTAATCTACCTCTGTGACATCATTGTTCTGGAAATTGTGCAGAGGCTCCATTACAGGTGTGGAGACAGGATTGTTGTTAATGTTATCATTATTATTATTATTTGGAACGAGAAGACTGGCTCTGTAATTACCTGAATCCTTGGTAGACATGGGTCTTAGGGAGCAATGAAGCACGATCTGGGGCAAATCTTCATTGTTGTTGTTCTTTGTTGTCTCTGAATGATGATAAAGATTTGATAATTTTATTGCTGTTCGTATTGATTTACCCTTTGAGGTTGTACGAATTTGAGAAATATTGGCTGGTTTGGGGGTGCCCCATTTATTCTGCCAGTTGGAGATCAAGAAATCGAGAATATCTGCGACGGTGGTCTCGAGGACGGAATCATAGGGCAAGTTGTTGATTTGAAGAAAAGTTTGGTTGATGGTCAAGGGTTGCTTGTAGCTGTTGAGGAAGACCACGATAGTAACCAGACTGATGTTGGACATTGGATGTATGGGGGCAACGATTGGAGATAGCTATTTCATTTACAAAGGGGAGGGGGATGAGGGGAGAGACGATGAACGCGGAGGATGCTAGCAAAGGGGGCTCGACACGCGAATCTTGGGGGAATAGAGAGGGTGTTTTGGTGCTTTCTATGTGTTTGAGGGTGGTTCCATGCTTTAGGGAGGCTGGCAGAGCTCGGATGAATAGAGTGTCTGTCAGTTTGCACCAGTAGCTTCGATAAACTAGGTTAGCTGGAGAACTTTGCTAGAGAAGGTTTGCTAGCAACTGCTCGGGGGGAAACTTCGTTGAACAAAACACGCAGGGGCAACTTTGTTAACGGAAATAAAACGCACTGGACAGATACAGCAGACGCGTTAGGGCTAGTAGGGTCAATTAGTGGTGTGGAAAAAGTACTTATTTGGGGTTTCTTACCAATAGTGTTTGGCCAGATGTTGGATTTTGCAGTGTGCAAAGAAGGTTGGTTGAGGCTCTACTATATTATATATGTGTCCAGAGTGCCAAGTAAAAATTTATTCTCTCGCTTTTTGGATTGTTTGAAAATTTCAGCGCTGGAGACCATCGCAACTGCAAAGAAGAAAAAAAAAACGATAACAGAAAAAGCCTTGAAAAAAAGGTCATTGAGAAAAAATGCAGAAACAAAAACACTGAAAAAAAAATATGGAAAAAAAAGAATATGAAGAAAAAAGTATCACAGGGTTGTTTGCTCCGATGTGCGTCACGTGATTATAGGTAAATGCCAGTGAAAAACATCAGTTGAAACATTGATGAATACAGAGCTTTGAAAAATTGTAGACAGCGTTTAGGAAGCTCGGAAATACCTTTGAATTTCCATTCGTATATTCCAGCTGCTGCAAACATCTGGCAGTTGTTTCGAACGACCCTTCTAAAACGCTTTTCAAACGTTTTCCTTCCGAAGTGTGGGGGAAACCAGCGACGGTGGAGAGGAAAAAAAAAATAGTTTTGTCACGTGACTGATTAACAAATAATTTTTCCGACAATGTACCGTGCCGGGATTTTGTTGTGGTTATGAGCGATCCTATAAAAAATTCACGTGATACGTTCCGGAGCTGCCGCAGCCGGAAAAGTACAGTCGCGCTATCCTAGCACTCCATGCTAGACATATCCATGCAAAATGCTCCTAACTATAACTGTATGGTTTCCAATCAAGCAACTGTCTAGCCTCCTCTGACAAGTGAGAAAACCCTCTATTCTGCTTGACCTCTCTCCTTTTCCGTATCAAAAAAAACATCAAAACTCGCTGTCCATGTCAGGCTACTCGCTGCGAACCAAAGAGGTCATCTCCGGATTAGCTGCCGGATCCTTGTCCACCATCGTTTCCCATCCGTTGGACTTGATCAAGGTCCGTTTGCAATTGGACACATCAACAGGGGTGTCCAATCTCGAGTCGTTGCGACGCATCTTGAGTAATTTGGTCTCGCACGACCAATCCCACAAGCTTTCCGCAAGCATACGTTTGTTGTACCGTGGCTTAACGATCAACGTGCTAGGAAACGCAGTTTCCTGGAGTTTATATTTCGTGTTGTACAATGAGTTCAAATCAATACTAATACCTCCTTCCTCGACGACGTTTGGTGACAACATCAGCAGCAGCAACAATGCACCACTGCCAAACTCACAGTATCACATGTATATGCTCTGCTCGTTTGCCAGTGGAGCCATAACCACCTTGTTGACCAACCCGTTATGGGTGCTTAAAACCCGTTTGCTAAGTACCAACAAAGACACACCCGGTGGTTACAAGGGAATCTCCGATGGTGTGACCCAGATCATGCACAGCAAGGGAGGATGGCGTGTGTTTTTCAAAGGTTTCACTCCTGGCTTGATCTCGGTGTCCCAGGGAGCACTCTACTTCACAATATATGACTCAATGAAACACCACCACAACATGCTTGGCCCAAACCAGCAATACGACTTCTGGATGTACCTCTACATTTCTAGTGTGTCCAAAACCGTTTCCACCGCCTCGTTCTACCCGCTTCAGTTGATCAAGGCCCGTCTTCAGCTGTTTGGCAACGAGTCCTTGTCCTTCCGCGACGCTTTCACCACTACCTACTCCAGAGAAGGTTTTAGTGGTCTTTATCGTGGCTTATACATCAATCTTCTACGAACTTTACCCTCCACCTGCGTGACCTTTCTCACGTATGAGCTCATGAAAACCCTTTTGTGATCTGTTACTGTCTACATCCACAATTTACTTGTTCAATTTCAATTTCATCTTTCGTTATATATCCGTATATTTTCCAATCACAATAGATCTGTCTGTCTGATAAAAATCTAATTGAATATGTCTGACATCTTTAATAATCTTTCGTATGAGCCTGATACTGTGAAGTGAAAAATATCAGTGTGCGTGTAAAAGCGTGTGTATTTTTTTTAAAGAAAATTTTTGTGAAAAAAAAAATGTAGAAAAAAAAACCCACCAAAAGCTGATGAAATTTCGAAGTATAGCTTGTATAGTAAAGCCAATCAGGTCCACCAGATCAACTGAGGTTATTCAAAAAGAACTGTTAAAGTGCTCGAGGGAAATCTAAGGCAAAAAAGCGTCCTCCGTGTCCGTTAATTTGAAATAGATAATCGTTAAAAGATGCCAGTGAATGTACTTGGAAAACGTTTGAAGGCCAAGCTCACGGTCAGCGCAGGCTTAACCAAAGCTTTCTACGCACTTGGGTCAACCACAGCAGAAAAGGTGTGCAGTAAGATAGGTATCTATCCTAAGATGAGAATCAACCAGTTGTCAGAGCAGCAGGTGTTGCTTCTAACAAAAGAATTGTCAGATTTGACACTCGAAAACGATGCCAGAAAGAAAATACATGAAAACATTGACTTTAAAAGAAAAATTGGCTCCTATTCCGGTATGAGACACGTCTATGGGCTACCTGTTCATGGCCAGAATACCAGAAACAATGCAAAGACTGCAAGAAGATTGAATAGAGTGTTCAGAAGAGGGTTCCATTCCTACAGCGTTGTTGGACCTTCCAGCTGGTGAACTGGTAGACCTCCATGTTTTATGTTTGCTCACACCAGCCATTTTACGAATAAATAATTAATAAACGAAACCATCCTGTACTTATCCAATTGCCTATAATCATGCACCAAAAAAGCTTGTAGATTCCACTGGGTGTTGCAAGGTGTTTTCCATGGTGGGACACTTTATTTGGGAACATCCACGACACTTCTTTCGGGTAATTATTTAGTGCTACCTGGCTCATTCATGGAGAAGATCAGGTGTGTTGTAAGTCGTTTAAGAAAGATCAGAAGCGGTGTAAGTGAGTGTGATAAAGTCCATGTCACGTGACAATCACGTGCATTATAACTACAAATAAAATGATCCAAAGGATTATCTCGCTGGAGATCATATCGTTTTTGCAGAGTAGTTTGAAAAAACCCACATTTTGAACCTTCCAATCTCGAGAGTATCCCAAATTTTCTATTCCCGCAAATACAGTGTTCATTTATTTTCCGTGCATGAAGTGTTGATTCATTGCCCGTATATACGTTGTTGATTCACTTTTTGTAATTACCAGTCGGGGTTAATACATTTTGAGTTCAAACCGTTTTTTTTTTTGCGTGTGTGTGTTCTCTCATAGCACTCAATTATTAATTAGCCAGCTTACAGATAATTAGTAAGCGATAAGATAACAGTGAAATTTGCAAGGTTTTCCACCCACAGCTCAGATTGTATATCCGAGAACCACTGATAGAGATCTGTGTAATCAAGTTTCTATTATTAATCCTATTGTTTACTAATTTTTTACTAATTTGGTCCTCATCATATACATATATATAATTTTTTTAATTTTTTTCTCCATTTTGATTTAGACTTTTTTTTTACCTACCTATTATTGTCACAGATCTCTGTCATTATATAAAGTTCACTGAATCTGTCTACTATTCGGCTGTATCTTCACCATATTTTCGCTTCTTATACAAAATAAATACATTCTCCCCATGCTTAAGACTATAAACAACAGACTTTTTTCCACATCCACTGCCGCTAAGATGACATCCGTTCTCGAATCTACTAAAAACAGAAGAACCATTTACAGCTTGAAACCAGAGTTGGTTGACGGCGTTTCCCAAGATGAATTGACCACAATCATCCAGGAAATCATCAGAAATACCCCAACCTCATTCAACATGCAAAATATTAGAGCCGCCATCTTCTACGAAGATGCTAACAAAAAATTATGGTCTGACGTCTACGATGCAGCCGCTGACTTGCCATTCGCTGCCAGACCAAAATCTTTAAGAGACACCTCTTACGGTACAATTGTGTTTTTCGAAGATAACAACGTCATCCAAGGTTTAGCTGAAAAATTCGTAGCATACAAGGATATGTTCCCAATCTGGGCTGCCCATTCCAATGGATCTGCTCAGATCGCCATTTGGAAAGCTTTGTCAGATTTAGGATTTGGTGCTACTTTACAACATTTCAACCCATTTGTCACAAAAGCATTGGGCGATAAAGTCGGTAAAAACCATCAAGTCGTTGCTCAATTGGCATTTGGTGTTCCAACTGAAAAACCTTTGGAAAAGCAATTCACCGATTATGAAATCCCAGTTTATAAATAATCTATCTATATATAAACAGTAACTATAAAATATGTAAAAAGAAAGAATAAATAAATATATAAAAGATCAAACCATTCTTGTTTATTGTAATCTCATATCACGCACATATACTTGGGTTGGAAAAGAACGTCCTTGCAAAAATACACCAGCCAAATCAGCTTTTTCAAATCGAGCACTCAAAACAATCTAAATTTCTTACCCATTTTCTTGAGCTGTGTAAGATTGATTCCATTTTTTCCTGTATTGTTGTTGCTGTTACTTATTTGCTTTGTATCTTTACCTAAACTTTTCTCAGACTTACTCATAGGTTTTCCATTCCTCTCAATAGTCTCCCCTGATCGCGACTTCTCCTCAGTGTTATTCATAATAAATTCCTTCATTCCGGGGATCTGAAAATCGTCATCCAACCCAGAATCACAAAAACCAACTTTAAGACTTTTATCAATATTTTTCGACATATCATTCATGGCGGAAACATTACCCTTGTTACTAAAATCGTTAATTGGATCATTGACATTGTTCTCATCATGAAATTTAGTAACATCTTTACATAGTATATTTTCGGGGCCACCAGAAGATGAGAATGATTTTCTTGATAACGGAGAATGAACATCTTGTTCCAATTCCTGTGCGGCATTGTTGTCAGAATCATTTGTGGCATACTTCAGATTGGAAGCAAACGAATCTGATAAATTCTCATGATTGTATGTGGGATCGCCATATGTTGGTGAGACCAAACCATTGAAATAATTATTATTATTGTTTGAAGTATGAGTAAGGCAGTAATTCTTGTTGAATAGTGCTTGCTGAGCGAGAGATACTATAGAATTCGATTCAGCAGTTGAATTACTATGATTGCTTCCTCTACTTATAATAGTAGCCGCAGTGCTGATATTGTTTATATTATAGCCATTTTTCAGATTGAAACTCTGTAATTTTGAATATATATCAAATTTATCAACAAACATATTATTGTTTTCCTTATTAGCCACGCTTTTTAAAAACTGTAAAAAGGCATCCTGTAGTAAAAAATAGGTTTCATCTTTTGCATCCACGAAAGCAGATATTTCTGGAATTGGAATATCATGAACACTCATATCATCACAGTTTTCGTTGTAACTTAGTAAACTATCGCGAATATCGCCACTTAAATTTATTTCAAACTCTGCACAATTAGTGATATAAACTAATAAAATGTGTGACCACAAGCCTCTAATTAGGTTCTCCTTTTCGCTTAAGTTATTAGGGTCCTCTTTGGCGTAAACTGAGTATTTTTCCTGCTCTGTTTCTTCTCTTGAAAGATTAGAAGCCTCGCAGCAGGGTCTTCCATCTTCCCGAAGAAACTTTAATAGAAGATCGACTTCTTTAATGAACATGTAGTTCTCAAAACAATGTGAACGTTTCATAAAATTTTTAAATTCATATAGAGAGTATGGAGAGGCTGATTTGTTTTCCAATACAGTTTCTAAGGTGGGAATACCATGATTTCGTACCGAGGATCGTCGTCTTTCTTGCAGGCTATGTAAACTATGAATGCTATGGTTATGGCTGCAGTGATACTGTTGCTTGTGGTGACGAGAATGATGTATGTGATGAGGACGAGGCATGTGCCGCTGGCTGACATTACTACTGCTTGCGGTGCTACTGATGCTGCCATGATGATTATTATGATGGGGCACGCCCTGGGCCGTCAGCTTTGCGCTGTTCATGATTGATTTCAAGTCTGTGTCGCTGTAGTAGGTACTGGCAGATCTCAAAGATGAGTTCATTATGGAGTCTATAACGGGGGATTTCATGGGCTGTTCGCTGTTTACATTCTTTTGTGGGCTTCGCAATGCAGACATTATTGGCAGATTATCGGGAACTTTCGTGAAATACCGCGTTTGGAAAAAGTTTCGTATTCTTCAGGGGCTGATCGCAATTTTTATGGTGGTTGTGATGGGGGCAGACTTGAACGCTTTCACTTAGAAATTAAACGAGTATTTTTTCTGCGACTTTGTGACTGCGAAACTGCTTCTGGGGTTGTTCCGTAATTGAAAATTTTGGTCTTTCTGAGATCTGGACTTTCAGAGATCTGGAATTCCTAGGATCTGAGCTTTCTGCTACCGTGTGAGGCCAGATACGATGCACTGTTGTTTGGGAGGAGGGCTGCTCTTTTGACGAAAAACAGCAATGAAAAAACGGGAACTTCCTGAGTGGTTTGGGGGTCTTTTGGTGAATTTTTAGCACATCAGTGATCCAGCTACGTTCTGGCTCTGAAATGCTTGGGTATTGTCTTGTAAAGGTCCAGGCACTTGTGTGTTCTTTGGGTAACGGTGTTTTCGACCTGTGTTAGGGGGTTCGTAGTTGGTTGCAATGCGGTTAATGTGATTCCTTTTACAGCTTTTTAGCCGTTGGGTTCCTTCCTTTTGCCTTATAAATAATCTCCGATAAGTAGCCTTGTAGCCCCAAATACAACCGCGGCAGTAAGTAAAAAAAAAATCAAAATAGTAGTAAATCTATAAAAGAAAAACATATTTATTCCGGGCTGCTCAACCGCCTCCATAAAGCTGGGAGAAAAAAGGGAGAAAATACAGCAAAACACAAGAAAAACTTGAAAAAAAAAAAGAAAAAAAAATAACTGAAAAACATGTAATAATAATTCTGATTCACACTGTTTATTTAAGTTCTTCCGCATTAAGTACGCAGAAAACAAGTGTATTCTATGCAGAAAATTTTGAAAAACACACGAAGATGCGCAAAAATGATATTATTCTAGATTTTTCAATTTGTTTCCCTACATGGGTTTGACATCAGCGAAGAAAAAAAAAACAAGGGAACAAGAAAAAAACTGGGCAGGGCAGGCAGCGTAGAAAGTGCACCCCTGCACCCCAAAACACTGAACCTCAAATTGCACGCCTCAAACAGTGTGCACTTGCAAAAATCCCCACAGTGCCAACCGAAGAGCCCCTAAGCAGGAAACGCGTCCAAAGAGATACACTCGGGACATAGAAAGAATGTAAACAGGGCGAAAGCAGCCCAACGAGCAGAAATATAGTGTCAATTTAGTTGTAATTTCAAGTAAAAATCTTGTCTACAAACAGTCAAGACAGATGGGCCTTGAAATAGTACAGGAGATGCTTGTCTTTTTTAAAAAAAATCTATAAACGAAATACCCCCAAAACAGGCTTTGGGATCTATAAAAAGTTGAATTAAACACTATACTCAGAACCAGCGGCTTCCCAGAAACACTTTGGTTGTAAAAAAAATAAAAAAACACAGCCTCAGAAAAAGCATCCTCCGTCATCAGCAGTCAGCTAGTATTATCACGCATATTAGCCTTGATCAAAAAGCTCCAGTAAAGCATTGTCTTGCATCCAGGGCATTTTCCCTTCACTGGCAAAATCTGGCGCTGTGGAATCGTGACTGCAAACATCGATTGCGAGTCTCTTACCTGGCTCGAGAACGTCGAGCCTCGGCTGGCTCCACCGCCCATATCACACTCGCTCTTCAAAAAACGCGCACTCATACACTTCATGTGTGCTTCGTACTCGCACTCGCTATGGTAACAAGCTACTAGCATGTTGTCATCTTCGGCTCCGGACTTCTTGCAGATTCGACACTTGCGATCCCCCGCAGTTTTCTCTAAGATCTGTTCTCGCATTTTCAGAAGCTTTTTGGTAACCGCAGAGTGGCATTCTCCTGCATCTAAGTATTTACAACTACTCACCACATGCCGCTCCAAGCTGAACTGGATCGAGTATTCATTGTTACACCACAATTTGCTGGCATCTTCATTCAATAACTCCACACAGAGTCTCATTCGAGAAAAATACGTATCATTCAAAAGGGCTCGGATAACCCCTAGATATAACAGCATCCCCTTTCGTAGGCCTCTTCTTACAGGTTTGCATCTTCGTGCCCGCTTGTTCTTTCCCTGACTCAGTCCAGTTTGACTGCTCTCTTTCGCCTTTTTCTTTTCTTTCAATTCCCCAAATAAAGTGGTCTTAACTTCATCGCTGATATGCTTTGTCAAATCCGGTTTTTGAACTGCAGTTTCAAATTGAAGCGCACTGATTCTATTACTGAATCCATGAACTATGCAAATCATTTGCCATGGCCTGAAAGATTCACTGCTTGTCCTGTATGCACCATTTTTCTTATGGCCATTATGTTGAGCTAATCTTCTTGAGGGATTTGGAGTTGAACCAACGTAGAATTTTGTAGGATTTGAAATCGACTGCAAAATGTAGACACAGTAGAAATCATAAAGTGAATTGCAGCTCCCTGCTTTATTTTCACCTAATATCGACGGGCTTTCTTCAAGCTTGCCGGATTCAACCATATCACTTTCCATACTTTCTTCTATACCATTTTCACTATCATTGTTCCTCTCTGTTCCATCATCAGTTTCTTTGAAAAAAATTTCTTCATCTTTTCCTGGAAATAAGTCATCAATTTCGCAATTCTTTAAACTTTGATCGAATTCCGTATTATTCTTAAAACGAGTCAACTCATCAGTATACTCGGAAAACCCTTGTGACCCTACAATATCGTTTTCTTCCATCAGCCATTGACTATTTGTTCAGCAAAACTACAGATGACTCCAATTTCTTATTTGCGTTTGAAAATTGAAAACATCTTCAGATATAATTATTTAGCTGATTACTTCCTTATTTATTAGTTTCCCGTCAACATATATGGTTTGATGCACTTACTTTTTAGAGAACATATAGTTAAATAGCTCAATTGACGCTGAGGATTGACCTACGCAATTTACTTTCAAAAGATATATATATTCAGAAAAATCCATATATAACATGAACTAATTCGGAAAATTGTTGTCATTGAAATCGTATTACATGTAGTTCCAATACACAGTCTCATATATATTAATATTACTCTGTTACATGCAATTCTTATTGAAAAACGAAAAAAAAAAAAAAAAAAAGAAACCTTGAACTCTTACTTACATGTTTAGTTAGTATAAATAACAACATGGTTGAGCAAGATTTTTTTTCCTATTCTTATTTCATCTAAGTCATTATCTGGTCATTATCATCATCTACGTCTATCACAATTCTCTGTTCATCTGTTCCTCCGCGATTATTTGATGCTGCTGTTGCTCGTACCGAGATTATGTTATTCTCTTCTACTGGATCCATCTCATATATACTGGCAGCATCTTCATGCAACTGTTGAGGTTCTTGATTATTTAAATCTTCTTCAGTATTTTCCCCCAGTTCGTCAAGTTCATTTTCTTCTTCCTCTTCACTACTGGTTGCAAGATCATCATCTTCATCAGCCTCTAAGTCACTAGTAGCACGACACGTTGGACATGTAAATTGTGGATATGTTTTATATATTATTCTTCTGATACACTTGTAGTGGTAAATGTGCGAGCAAGGAGAAAAAAATATAGCTTGATTCTTTTTGATATCTTCAAGACAAATAACGCAGCATTCAGTATCCGACTCACTTTCACCTAAAGATTGCAATTTTTGCCTAGAATCTTCTGAAAAATTCTTATTATGTATGACCCATGATTTATTTAATTCGATCTTCATTTTAACACATCTGTAAATTTCCTCGGTGCCACCCCTAAAATCAACACCCAATTGAATGACATCGCCATTTTTCACTTCAACTTGGGCTGATTCTTCATTAGCTGGAGATAATCTGCGACGATTTAAGAAAGTTCCTGCAGAAGATTTCACATCTTTGATAAACCAGTCACCATCCTTATTGACACCAAGCAAAGCGTGAGAACGACTAACAACTTTTGATTTGAATACAACTGGAGCGGAGCTGTTAGACGATGCATTGAAAGCATCTTTAAACTTCTCAGTAAATCTTCCAATTTTAACGCAATTTCCTGCTTCTACTTTTCTAACCATCGGTCCAAAGTAAAGGAACCCATTAGTAGTTAGATCCATATATGGACTTATTCTCACATAAAACTTTTTTGGCTTAGATTTCTTTTCACTTTTATTTTTCTTAAGTTCATTTATTGGGGGAGTATCGTTATTGTTTTTAGAGCTGGCGCTATTACCAGCGGAAGATTTACTAGAAGTTCCATTTGTGTTGGCGCTACTTGAATTCATTAAAGCACCAGGGCAATTTGATATAGTAGTGGTTGTGTTCTGGTTGCTAACAGTGTTTTCGTTATTCTTGTTCACCGTATGTGACTTTACAGCAATGGCTGAACTTCCTGTGATAGGAATATCTGAGCTAAAACCACTATTACTGCTGTTGCTACTGCTAATATCTACATCAGCATCCATTCTTGCCGAATTTTCAATAACTCTAACGATGTTAGAACCTGGAACACTGTCAGTTGTGGATGTTTTGTTAGCGCCCCTATTAAGGCCTTGGTCCATCTGTGGAATGTTAGAATCAATATTTTCTTCATTAGCTAACGATTTTCCCTTTCCTAATGCCGCTCCTTTGACTAGGCTAGACTCATTGCTACCATTGGTTGTTGTTTCTTGCATAATGGAGGCTTTAGTAATTTGTTTTTGATTTTCTGTGGCGCCATCAGATGATTTTGCAGCCTCATCATGAGCGCGAGAAGTAGCTACCCTGGTCATTGTAGAGGAAGCTGACTCTTTGTTAATAAGAGATGGCTGCTCTGTTTTTTGCTGGAGGGGCTGTATCTCAACCTTACCCTCCTTGATGATAGGAATAAGCGACTGATCTGAAATAAAAGTATTCTTCAAAAAATTTGTAGCAACAGACAGAATAAGGTTAAAGGAGCTGCCGCTACTGCTACTTTTTTTTTCAACAGGCTCCATGCTTGAATCGATTTTAATTTTAGTACTTTTGGCGATACTTCCAGATGTATTTGGTTCGTTTGCCGTCTATGTTATTTCTGAATAAATAGTTTAGTGAATTCAGAAAATGTCACTTATAGTCAATCAAATGCCAGAAGTGATGAATAAATTGCAAGATGAATCAAAATCGAATGACTGGTACGATATAGGATATTGCTCACCAACTTGACAAAAATACTGCAAGGTTCGTGTAGTTTTGTGTTTCAATATTCAACTGTTAAACCCTCCCAAATTTACCTCCGTAAAAAGTTTATCAGCATAAATAGGCTTTCCTGACCTATTTTTTGGGTATCCTAGTCTTTTTCCGACTTTGACTTTAAGTTTTTCACTATATATGCTTTCCTTCAACTATCAGAAATTGATTCCTTTCCAGATTAAACCTTTCTTGCTTACAAAACTAGGGAAGGTAATGTAATTTTACGTGATAGAATAAGTTTTGTGCGTTTGGTCATAATAAACTTTTTTTAATATCTCAAACCAATGATTACCCGCTATCCATAGACAGACGTTTTTCGGTGTCCCCAGAATCCCGCGATTTAACAGCATAATCCGTAATGCCGGAACCAGGTTCAATAATAGTGTTGTGTCACTCGCATTGGATCATCAATATCAACAACTACATATTAACTGAAACATTATTAAAAAAGAACCGGCTGTTTAAATACTCTCAACACACAAAGTAAGCAGCATTGTGTCAAACAGAATGATGTTAAACAAGTTTTGAAACAAAAAAAAAAAAAAAGGAAGGCATTGTGGTCAAAGAACATGAAAAGTCAAAAACCAACTTGTAAAAGCCAATATTTTTTAAAACAAAAACTACTAAAACATAATTGAAAAAACAGTAAGCGTATATGTATTTACAAGGCAAAAAGGTCACGAAAACCCTTCGAGAAAAAATTTATAGTTACGTATATGGTTGTTCAATGGAAGGCCCTCGTGCTTCCTGAAAACATTCATATATTGCTCTTAAGCTTGATGCATTCTTTGTCGTCCATATAAGGCTGGAGCGGCTTTGGAATCCAGATGCAATCATTTTCTTTGTCGTAGTGTGTCTCAATAATAGCGACTATCACTCTTGGAATCGCCATTGCTGTCCCATTCAAAGTATGCAAGAACTGCTGATTACCATCTGCATCTAAGCATTTCCCATTGAATCTTCTACTCTGAAAGTCCGTGCAGGTAGACGTGGATGTCAACTCACCCCATTTCCCTCTCCCGGGCATCCATGATTCAATATCGTACTTCTTGTAAGCAGGAGCACCCAAGTCATTTGCTGGAATATTGATAACTCGAGCCAACAAACCTAGCTCACTGATAACCTCTTCTTGGAAACGAATTATTCTATCAAACTCTTCATCAGACTTTTCTGGCTGGCAAGTGATAAAAAGTTCTACTTTAGTAAACTCATGGACACGATAAAGTCCTTTTGTATCTCTGCCACGAGCTCCAGCTTCAGCTCTATAACTACGGCTGACACCAACAAGTCTAGAAGGTAATGCTTTCTGATCATACAATTTGTTTAATACCAGTAAGCCAGCTAAAGGAATTTCGGCAGTGCCTGTCAACACTAAGTTTGAACCACTGATTTCGTAGGTCTGCTGCTCGTTGTTTTGATCTTTTGGCTTGAACCCGCAAGCTCTGCTGATTTCGTCTTTCACAATAGATGGGGGAATGCACATAGAAAATTCATGTTTTCTCGCCTTTTTCATAACAAACTGAACTAATGCCTGTTCTAAAAGAGCACCATCATTGATTAAATAATACCAAGAAGATCCAGAAACTTTTGATGCAGTCTGGAAATCCAAAATCTTCAATCTTTCACCGATTGACTTGTGATTTCTGTCTGGTTCTTCTTTCAAGCAAGTATCAAAATGATTTTGAACTTTGGTTAAATTATCACTCTCACATTCACTGTTTTGATCAGTCTCCAGATATTTTTCCTTGATTTCTTTCGGTAAATTAAGAAATTTCACGATCTGAATCTCATCTTGTTTCACAGAGGAATCTATCAAGTTTGGAATATCATCACAGATAGCGTATAATAACTTTTCTGTTCTTGAAAGCTTTTCGCTGACCTCTTTCAGAATTATTTTGAGCTCTTTCAATGTGATAAAATCATCAGGTAAGGCTTTTTTCTGTTTGTACATTTCCTGGAGCTTGTTGCGCAACTCATTAATTACCCTAGAGTTCTCTCTATAGAACGCATATTTTGTATATACCTCTGGCAATTTATCAATAGAATTTGGCGAATCTTCGTCGTAAACTTCTCTCATTACGCACGATCTCTTGTACTCAGAGATATTCTGAATAAAGGATTTTATATCATGCTTAGCCTTGAAGATCGTGGTGTTGTTTGTCTTGCTTGTGGCATTGAAAACAGATACTGTACTGAATCCCCTTTTCAACATTTTCCAATACTATATTTGACCCTTCTTTATTCGCTTTCACTCGTAATTGATGACAAAAGTAGTTTTCCAATTATCATCATTAGCATCTGTCTGTTGATGTATTTTTTAAAGTATGTGATCGAAGAAATTTTTTTTTGTGTATTTTTCTACACATAAAAAAAAGTATCAATAAAGACGTCAGCAATATGAATTAAGCGCGAAATATCAATGGAAAACTATTCTGATAAAACCTTTACTGTTGCCAGGATTCATATGTTTTAGACTCCATAGATAGTATATTGTTTTGTAAAAATAACATTGAGCAATTGTTCACGCGTGAATCTTTCTCTTTCAAAAATGTAGACTCTGTTTTCGCTATAGCTAAAGCATTTTATGTTTTTCCAACATTATGGGTTCTGTAATTCTGATAGTTCGTAAGTGACAGAAAAAACATGACCCATCTGTGACAGATAATTTATATTCAATATTTGATATTTCATTCTATAATTTATGATTTATATCAGCAAATGGCTGAAATTCTCGAGTAAGTAAAACAAACAAATTTTAATTGCTTGTACGCTGCTTCAAATCTCAATACATATTTCATGTTTCAAAAATAAGAGAGAACGGATTTTCTTTAGGAACATTTCAAAATTATAGAAAATTTTCGCTACAAAGTAGATATTCATCATATTTTGGCAATCTAAAACCACATTTCTGATATTATGATTTTTCACAAACCCATACGACGCTCCGGCTCTTTATCAACAGAAACTGATCCTATGCTTTTATAGACTAGACACGATCACTCAATAATTTGTTTAGAGACCGAACGTACTAATTATACGAAATATTCGACGTTTCTACATTGAATCTTTAAAGGAATTTGATAAAGCTTATACGTTACTTAAAACTGTTATACTCTGAAAACGTTTCTTCATTAATTGGCAACGTGTCCGAGCGGTTAAGGAGAAAGATTAGAAATCTTTTGGGCTTTGCCCGCGCAGGTTCGAGTCCTGCCGTTGTCGTTATTTTTTTTAAATCTTAATTCGTTCTTGTATATCGGGAAAGCTTTTGATAGTCAGTATAGAGTATCAATATTTAGATAAATTGAAACCCAAAACAAAAGAAAATAGCTGAAATCATGTTTATCAAAAGTTTTTCACTGAAATGTTTGTGCAATGAAATGTAGACTTCTTTGCAATTTTTAGAGCAACTATTATATGATACATATATCACGTGACCTATCTCTTAATTTTTATCCATCTCTGGAACTCGACTTTCTTCGATGATTGAAATTTTTCATCGTCACATTACTATTTGAAAAAAAAAAATTTTTTTTAAACATCTTCTTTTAGTGCTTTTTTATGACATACAATATTTTTCAAAGTGATTTGAGTTTCATCCTTATAATAAGGGACTTCCATTGACCAATTGTTAGAATAAAATTATAGAAATAAACCATATAGCTGTGAGAATACACACTCAATTTATTTAGAGCGAAAACTAAGAGAGAAAATGCCACCAAAAAAGAAACAAAATGATAAAAATAACAAACAACAGCAAAAGAAGAAATCAAAAGAAGCTGAAGACAAGACATTTGGGTTAAAAAACAAAAATAAATCGAAAAAAGTTCAAAATTATGTCAAACAAGTTCAGGCCCAAACTGTCGACAAGAAAAAAGAAGAAGCTATGGCAAAGAAGAAGGCTGCAGAGAGAGCAGCGGCGGAGCGTGCTAAGAAGGAAGCGTTAATATTGGGTGCAGCACCTGTTATTCAACAGAAAGTACCGTTCGGAACCGATCCTAAGTCTGTGCTTTGTCTCAACTTTAAAGAAGGAAAATGTACAAAGGGTGACCGTTGTAAGTTCTCTCATGATATGAATATCGGGAGAAAAGCAGCTAAGATCGATTTGTACACAGACTCGAGAAAGACAAAAGAAGAAGATAAAATGGATGATTGGGATGAGGATAAGTTACGTTCTGTGGTGAAATCCAAGCAAGGTAACAATAAAACAACCACTAATATTGTGTGCAAATACTTTATTCAAGCCGTGGAAAACGGAAAGTATGGTTGGTTTTGGGTGTGTCCTAACGGGGGAAATGAATGTAAATATAAGCATGCTTTGCCCGAGGGCTTTGTATTGAAGACTAAGGAGCAAAGAAGATTAGAGCAATTGGCTGCAGACAGTGCACCTAAATTCACATTAGAAGATTTTATTGAGTTGGAAAAGGGTAAATTAAACAAAAACTTAACTCCAATATCTGCCGAATCCTTCGCCAAATGGAAGAAAGAGCATCAGCTGAAAAAGATGAATGAAAAAAATAAGTTAAAGACAGGGAAAAAGATACTCACAGGAAGAGAAGTGGTTGAGCAAAAATACAAAGATAAATTGCTCGTTGAAGGCGGCAGAGCAGCTGGTGAAGCTAACGCCGCAGAAGATGAAGATGAAGAATCAGAGAACGGAACTGCATGGGATTTGTCTGAGTTTACAAAGGCCTTAAAGGAAGAAGATGCTAAAGAAAACATTAAGGATTATGGTGATGGTACTAATATAGAGTCTTTTGATGATGAAGACGAAGCTCCAAACACAAATTCTGCCCCAAATACATCCGCTGCACAGGCTGAAATTCCACAGGAAGGAAGTGTAGCCACATAGGCATTGTATCACTAGTTTGGTTTTTTGCCATATTTCATTCTCCTCTACTATCTTTCTCTGTTTTCCATTTATACATATGTGTTCTGTTTAAACTTTGTTTGTATCGCTTTACACAACCTTTTTTTAATATAGAAAATAACGTTTTCACGAATACAAAAGCATTACTTTTTAACTCTTGTTGTCTAAAATTCAAAACTGGGAAACCTGTAACTTAAGATGATACATCAGAATTTTATAATTTATATATTTTGTCATGTTGAAAGAAAAATCTCTATGTGTAGATTCGCAGCACATATATATGGTATTTTTTTTTTTTTTTTTGTGAATCTCTTTTCTCATCTCGACATATTTCGAACTGCTATTGAATATTACATCAAATTACTTGTTTTGTACGATTCCTTGTTCTGAACGATCCTTGAGATTCAGAGTTGGTCTAATATATTTCTAGAAAATAGTAACTTGCAGTTGTAAATTCTTTTGAATAGATATAAATAAAGAAATGTCGATCGTGATACCAGGAGATAAGTTACCAATAAGTAAAGAACAACTTAATTCCAAGCCGTTAGTAATAGGCCCGGCATTGTTTTTGGATAAAACGGATAACAACAACGAAATCAGCATAGGTAATGCTGGAGTTTTTACACACAAAGAAAAGCGCAGTAAGCAGCTCATATCTATTGAAACCTCTCTGAAAAATTATATGCCTGCTGTGGGAGACTATGTGATTGGAACCGTTACCAACGCCTTTGGAGATTATTTCAGAGTAAGCTTGAATGAATTCAAAAGTAATGCAATGCTTTCCTATCTTTCATTTGAGAACGCTACAAAGAAAAACAGACCAAACTTGAAAAGTGGAACACTTGTGTACGCCAGAGTTAAGGAATACAACCTGTATATGGACATTGAGATCGAATGTTTCAACTCTGATACAGGTAAGGCGGAAGGATTTGGAGAACTTGTGGGCGGACATTTGTTGCTGGATGGAATTGACTTGGCCTACACCCGTTATTTGATTTTCAACGAAAATAATAATATTTTGACTACATTGAGCAGGAGAGTACGCTTTGAAATTGCTATCGGGGTTAACGGCAAGATATGGATAAAATGCGACGAAATTAAGCAGACTTTGGCTGCCAGCGAGTTCATTAGCAAAGCTAGTTCTATAAGAGACGACTCCAAGCTTCTCCAGACCGAATTGGGCGAAATTTGGAAGAAATTCGGTCTATAATCGCTCAATCTTGAGAATTTTTCTTTACATGATATATTGACAAACCTGACTTGGATCTAAATTTGCTAGTCTACAAAGCCTCACCTACTCCATTTCGATATTAAGTTCTCTTCTTTCCCTTTTCTGTTTCACAACAGTTTCATAAAGTTTTATCACTATTATTTTGTATTTACTGGCATTTTAGTGATTTTCAATATTTTTTTTTTTCAAATTTTTCGTTCTGCAAGTCTGTTTTTCTAATCTTACTTCTTACTATAACACTGATTTGTATTCTTTTAATTTTATTTCAAAAGACATTTAATGGATCAAACTCCTAAATCAAAGGATATGTTGCTTCATGTTATTATTTCGAGCAACATTGATGTTGTTGTTATCAGTCTGAACGGATTAAGAACTCCGTGATTTTTCAATTGTCGCAAGTAATGCAATTTCACGTGCAAAACAAAAAAAAATCGGATATCTATAGATTAGATGATTGTTCTGTTGATTCTATTGATGAAATTAAAAATTGTGTAGAATTAAATAAAGTGAGTCAGACGATCTTATTAATTCAAACAATTATTGTGTTTAAGTAAATTTTATATTTACTTGTATTTAGAAACAAATTTTTCTGGTATAAATATATATACTTTTCAAGAAGAATAGGTGAACTAAACAAAGACCATTGAAATTCATCTTATATTTGTTAAGAGTCATCTCTTATCTTGATTTACCGTACTCAATTACTGATAAGGCTTTAGAACATTGTATAAAGTTTTATACATTGGAATTTTCCAGATATCGATTCAAGTGGATTGAATACATTTTAGCGAGCACATAAAGTGTCAAGTTGAGCTAGATAATGCCAAAAATTAATTTTCACAATAACTACTTCAAAGGCGGCAGAAAAGATGTCTGGAGTTTGATCAATGAAACTGCCGCAGGATTCGAGAAAGAAACTGGTAAAAAAGTGATCAATTTGGGACAAGGGTTCTTTTCCTATTCTCCTCCAGATTTTGTATTGAATGCTACAACTCATGCTTTTGAGAAACCAAGCTACAACCAGTACTCACCTGCTCGTGGTAACCCAATCTTGTTGAAGCAGCTATCTACATTTTACACAAATTCTTTGAAAAGGGAAATTAAATCAGACAATTTGCTTGTAACTGCTGGTGCGAATGAGGGTTTGCTTTCCATCTTCTTTGGATTCTTGAATCCAGGAGACGAAGTCATTGTCATTGAACCATTCTTTGACCAATATATCTCCAACATAGAGTTAACCGGTGCAAAAGTAGTCTACTGCCCATTGCATCCTCCAAAAGATGTTAATGAGAGAACCATTGAAGCTTCTGAGTGGAAGCTCAACTATGAAGAGTTAGAATCAAAAATAACACCAAAAACTAGAATCTTGGTCGTTAACACCCCATTGAATCCTGTTGGAAAGGTTTTTGATGCTGCAGAATTGACGAAAATTGGAGAAATAGCAACGAAGCATAATATCTTAATTGTCAGTGATGAAGTCTACGATAATTTGTATTATGGAAAAAGCTTCCCAAGATTCGCCACGCTTACTCCAGAAATATACAAAAGAACATTGACTGTTGGATCAGCAGGTAAAGCCTTCTCTTGTACTGGTTATAGAGTGGGCTATGTTGTTGGGGAACCTGAATTAGTTAAATATGCATTGGCTGCACACACGAGAATTTGTTTTGTTGCTTCTACTCCAATGCAGATTACGGTTGCACAAGCTTTGGAACTTTGTAATGCCGATAAAAGTGAAAACAATTACTTGGCTTTAAATCGTAAAGAATATGTCAAAAAATTCGAGATTTTAACCAAAGTTTTTGATGATTTGGGATTTGCATACACAAAACCAGAAGGTGCTTATTATCTATTGGTTTCTTTCAAGAACGTGAATATTCCATCCGATTATAAATTTCCAAGTGATTTCGAAGGCAGACCTTATGATTTCAAATTAGCTTACTGGTTAATAAGAGAAATTGGTGTTGTTGCTATTCCACCAACTGAATTTTACACCGATGAGAATGCTCATATTGCAGAGAACTTACTAAGATTTGCGGTTTGCAAGAGTAATGACATCCTAGAAGATGCATCTGAAAAATTAAGAGAATTGAAAAAATTTATAAACTAAGATTTTCGAATGAATATACTATATACATAATAAATAAAATTATTTTGAGAGAAACAAGAAACGAAAATTTCCATTGCAGTGGAGTAAAAGAATTAATTTCTCCTAGTTTATGATCTAATTATGATTGCCAGATTTTCGATTTAAATCATATTTACAGCATTGACTCCAAATTATATACAAAAATAATCAAATGTATCAATAGAAAGAAAAATGAAGGGTATTTTTTTTTCTCTAATACTTAACGACATCAATTAAATTACCGAAAGTCAATACATCATCAATTTTCTTGCTATCACTTATCAACATAGTTAATCTATCAATTCCACATCCCCATCCACCCGTTGGTGGCATTCCGTATTCCATAGCCTGTACAAACTTATGATCAGGGGTCATGGTGATTTCATTGTCATTGACACTTGTTTCTTTGAATTTCAACTGCTTTTGAAATTTTTTGTTCTGTTCGAAGGGATCATTCTCTTCTTCATATGCATTTATATATTCTGAACCTTTGATGAACATCTCATATCTATTTGAAACCTCATAACTTCTAGAGCCATAGACTTTTACAAATGATTTGGCAAGCGGAGAAAGTTCCACCGGATGATTTAAAATCAAACTTGGCTCATCGCATAAAGGCTCAATGATTTCACTAGCTAGTTTATTGAGATAATTAGGTATTGATCTTGCAGTTGGAATAGTAATAGAACATTCTTTGAAGTATTCTTCGAGTTGTATCATATTTGAAAGGTCTGGTGGCAATCGAATACCAGTTTGCTTTTCTATAGTAGGTATAAACTCAAATATTTTGAAATATCTCAGCTTAATAATAACTCCATTACCATTATCTAAAAGACTTTCTTCATTTTGTGTGAATTTTGACTTCAATTTAATTACTTTAGTTAATAATCTGGAATAAGATTTCATTTTTGAGTCATTATTCGTACCATTTTCTACTTTAGCCGAAAAATATTTTTCAATATCGTCCAAAATGTTCATTAATATTTCCTCAGTAATATATATTAGTTCATTTAATGAGGTATAACTTTGATAGAACTCGCATGTAGTAAATTCAGGATTATGAATACTATCTATTCCTTCGTTACGGAAAACCTTTCCAATTTCAAATACTTTATCCATGCCTCCAATCACAAGCTTCTTCAAATATAGCTCTGGAGCAATACGTAGATTCAATGATGTCAATTCATTTTTTATACTGGTATTAACATTTATATCCTTATTGCTTAAATCATTAGATGTGTTCTCATTTTTGAGATGATGAGAGTTTGTCATAAAAGGAGTAGCATTTGCTCCGTTTGCAGTATTTGCAATGATTGGTGTTTCAACTTCTATAAAGCCTTGCTTACCACTCAAATAATCACGCATAGATTTTATAATTACATGCTTAACTATTAACGGTGTGACGTAAGAATGAGGTGATGTGATCATATTGGAGACTTTATAATTTGCATATTTCGTGACATTTGCGGATGATGGTGTCAGGTTGTTCGAGTCACCACTGTTTGAAGATATTGTATTAGAATAGCTTGTATTGTATGGGATAAGACTGGCAGATAAGATATTCAACAATTGTGTGGATCTGATTGATAATTCTCCAGATTTTGTTCTCATAGGATATCCGGTAATGGAAATGCAATCACCAAATTTCAACAAAGACAATCTCCGTAAAAATTGGTCTTTTGAGATCTCTTTTTCGTTTTTTTGATTAATTGTATTCAATGAATAAATGACTTGCAATTTCTTAAAATCCTGCAATATGTCAATAAATGCAAGCTTCTTGCTTGATTTTCTAATATTTATTATTTTACCTTCAACACAGACAGTAGTATCCTCCAATGACTCCCCATTATTATTAAGCTTACCTTTATACTCTTCTATAAAATTTGGAATCCGCATAACATTTGAGCTTGATAATCGAACTTTCTCGATCAAGGGATAGCTATTTTCGTCTATAGATTTAACGCGATCTTGATACAACTGTTTCTCAAGTTTACTTAAATGAGCCAAATGAGATTGAAATCGAGGATGACAATATTGAAATACATTGTTAACAATCGATGTATTGAATGTATACTTCCGACTTGGTCTCAAAGGATTTTTCGCAAGTTTCGAAGCCAAACGAAACATTGTCAAACCGAGAAATATGTTTGCTAGATTCTTGAAACCTGTTTTATAAGTTTTTCATAATATAATATCCCGAGTTACATTTAATATATTATATGTGTCAGGTTCATTAGTATTGGCCATATATGTATATAGTGGTGATGAATACTGCTGAAAATTCAATAGCTAATCTTATAATAAAAAGGGCGTTTAGACAGATACCAGCAAGAAGGGTGTGAAGCTATATAAAACCCACTGGACTTGATTTACTTATAGAATTACATAAGACGGTAGCGTAAGCTTATACAAGAATTAGCAAATGAATAAGCTAGCTTTCGGTATTTTTTTTTTTGGGAATAGAGAAGTTTACAGGAGCATTCTATTCTGAAGAATTTACAGGCAGCAGTTCTTAGAGGCCCAGGATTGCATAAGGAGTCTGTGATTATTCGAGTCAAAGGTTGCAGTAATTCCTTGAAGCCCTACTATTTTTATAACAAAAAACTTTTTCTCAGAGTTAATCTAATTTTGTTTTCAATAAAAGAATTTCAATACGATAACGCAGATTTGGTACTCATCATTTAAAAGTTTTTCGCAATATTATAGAGACAGTACCTCTTTAAGACACATGAATTTCTTCAATCGAGAAAGAACAGAACAACCATGACAAAACAAGATACATAGAAAGAAAAACAAATCCTTTTATTTTATTTCTGTGTTCTTAGTCATACAATTTTCGTTAATCTAGATATCTAGTTGTTCAGTCAATGTTAAGAGGAATTAGTTGTTAGAATAATCTATACAGAATATCGAGTTTATATATATTTATAATTTTTCTCTCTTGAAAAAAAAAAAAAAAAAAAATCTACATAAACTCGAATAGTGCGATGTTTAATGAAGTTTTTCTTTGATGATCAATGAAAATTACAAATAGAGTAAGTACATAGAAACTGCAAGAAACAAGTAGAAATTACCATATACCTAATCACTCAGGAAATTCATATTCCAAAATTAAGCAGGAGAAACTTGATGATCTACACTTAGATGTCTTGATAAAATGTTATTCTTTTTGTTGAATTTTATGCTTTCATAAGTTTTTTCAGAAGAATGCTTTGTGCTACATCATTTATGTCACGTGAATATCACAAGAATGCTCTTGCCAGCAATCACGCTGTAACTAGTTAATTTTCTTCCACAAACAAACAATATAAAAAAAATAAAATAAAGACGCGTTGCGGAAATTGGCCAACTGAACGCGTCAGTCCCGCATCTGACAAATATCGTTGTTCACTTTACAGTATAAACAATGTTATCATTGGATATCATAAAACGCTGAAAAGCTTGCAGATACTTTTATACTAGTAAAAGGAAACTAAACAAAGACAACAAAGGAAAAAGGAAAAAGAAAGAAAAAGAAGGAGAGATAAAAGTAAAGAGTAAACAACATACTCAAAATGACAGTTGGATCCAAAAGAAAGAACTCCCTTGATACTGATTTGAAGCTTCCTGGTGCCAAAAAGCTGAAATCTGAGCTTATAATCCAGGAAATATCTGGAACTGTGGGGCTAAATATGGCGAAAGGTAAAACATTTCCCGAATATTTGAAACTGTTTATCCCTCCAACTATCTCAGACCTATTTGTAGATCGTTCAATCAAAGAGAATACCGTCTTGACTTCAATCCACGATTCCTATACCTACATATCCAAAATTCCCTCAGAAATAAAGAAGCAGATCGAAATTTCGACACCTTGTGAGCCTCAGGAAATCGTCCTCGGTATCGATGAGGCGGGAAGAGGACCTGTGTTGGGATCTATGGTGTATTCGTTGGCCTACTGCCCAAAGTCAAACCTAAAAATACTTGTTGATAATGAATTTGACGATTCTAAAAAACTAACAGGTTTGAAAAGAACTCAACTTTTCCATAAAATTTGCACTGGTCTGAATGAATTAAGCCAAAATCTTGGGTATGCTATCACAAATTTGACCGCGAGAGATATATCTTCTGAAATGATGAACTCAATGAATTTTAACAACTTGAATAATCAAGCCCACGAAACCACTATCAAGCTAATAACCCAAATATTGCAATTATTGGGTAATAATAAAGGAAATGTCAAGGTCTCAGAGATTTACATTGATACTGTTGGTCCACCTTCGACCTATCAGGCAAAATTGATCGAAAAGTTTTCTTCTTTCAATATTAAAATAACAGTTAGCAAAAAAGCAGACTCCATTTATCCTATTGTGAGTGCAGCCTCTGTTGTTGCTAAAGTAACTCGTGATATAATATTAGAGCAGTATAATCAAAAATTTCATTCAGATATTTCGTATGGTAGTGGATATCCCGGAGATCCAAAAACTGTTCACTGGTTAAACTCCAGTATCAATAAATTTCTTGGATGGAACCAAGTGGTTAGATATAGTTGGCAAACCACGAGAACATTATTGAAACAGAAAAGTAATTTAGAGATTATTTGGGAAGATGACATTAGAAACACTAAGATTGATTACGGAAATAGCGTAGATTCATTTTTCAAAAAGACCGATAGCCAACAATTAGAAAACATGGAGCTTTCAACGTTGTGGTTTGGGGAATCTGTAACAAGTATATAACAAAACCAATAACTATTCTTTGAACTATAACCAGATCAATTTCACACAACAAAGAAACTAAGAAAAAAAAATGGTACATCTATTGTAGGTTCATGGAGTATTGAAACTGCGTACATCTTTTCAATTACTTTATTACTTCAGTCATAGGTTTCTAGAATGGTAACCAAAAATCAACGTTTTCCTTCCCTTTGTCTACCATACGCTGGTATCAAATCTCAGTACTGGTTACGTGTTTAGATAAAACCTAATACATCATTTAAACGTATTTATTCTTTATTCATATGAATATCAACTTATTGGTAACAAAAACATCTATATTATATTCATAACTTCAGAGAAAGAGAAAAAAATCTATTATATTTACTTAAAAAAAATTAGTATGGACTCAACTATTGGCCTGCCAACAAATGAGCATTACTGTTCAATTGTTCCTTTAAAGAACAAACAGTCAAAGATTTTCCTGTATTCATGACAGAATCAAAAGCGTTTTCGAACTCAACTTCTTCAGATTCATCGTCCTGCAAGTTGGCGTAAATTGGGTCTTTGAAATCGAGAACATCATCTTCATCAGGAGAAGCAGAAACAGCACTTCCATTGACTAATTCAAGTCTAACTGGGGAAGCAACAGGTGTATGCGCGTATCTTGGATAATCAGGGGCAGTAAATGCTTCACCTAAAGAGTATTTCTTAAATGGAGAAGATCTGTGAATTGGAGCTGCAGCAGACAAAGCATTTGGAGATCCAATAGAGAGAGAAGGAGAGGACGAGTTAACAGAAGCATTTCTCATCAAAACTTGAGAAATTGAAGAAGTTCTAGTTTTAACAGGGGTACAACGAGCAGAAGCAATAGCTTTGGATTCAGCTTTTTCGTCCTCCAAAAAGTCAGAATAAGAACAAAAGGAGATGCTACTTTTGTTTGTTCTAACCAAATCCTCGAGGGAAGCTCTGTTTCTATTGGATGGAGAAGCAAAAGAAAGAGCACTATTTCTTCTAGAGAAGGTACGTGCCTTCATTGGTGTATTACTAGAAGATTTCTTTGCGAAGAAGGTAGATAAGTTATCAGAAACATTGCTGGAGTTTGTAGTAATGATTTCGACATCATTCAAATTTGATTCAGAATTCAAAGCTTCGACGCTTGCATTCAAGCAAGATGGAATTAAATCTTCTGTTAAGAGGTGATTTGAAACTTTCTCGTGGGAATGATTGGAGAAATTATAAGCGTTTTCAGATTCCACATCTCTTTCAAAAATAGAAGTGGCATCACTATTGATAGATGCGAAAGACTCGTTTCTAGATTGGTATGGAGTTGCCTTGAATAATGCTCTAGAAAAAGGAGATGAAGAAAACTCATGACTGTTTTGTTTTCTTGGGGTGGTTTGGCAGATTCTGCTGTCAAAAGGTGATTGGAGAGACATATTTAGTAGATTGGGAGTTACTATTGAAAAACTAATTAATGATTGATAAGTATCAGCTGGTGAAATAGGTTAAGTGGTTGCAAATTATTGGAAATTTGAAAACTAATTGAAAAGTTGTTGATTAATTGAACGAAATTGGCATCTTTATAAATGCTAAAATCCTGAAGTTAGCACCCATAAAACAGTTTTCATGTTGACATCAAATTTCATGCATCTATGTATTAGGTTGAGTCTCATGCGCGAAAATTGTAAGCGTGCCAAACCGTTCATATGCGCGCATAAACATCTGAAACCATTCAAACATAGCTAAAACATTCTTGGAGCCTAAGCCACAAGAGAAACCAGCCTAGCAAAACATGGATGAAATGAGATCGACATAGAGCAATATGAAATGAAAGTTTTCAAAAGATACACAATAATGTTTCCATGCGTTTTTTTAGTAAAACACTAGATCAGCACGCTAACACACTTATAGAAATCGCCCTCTTTGAAATTACAGTGTCTGACTGAGCTATTGGGTATGCACGAGCCTTGTTGTTTCATCAGAGGATTGTCCTTCTGATTTTCCTTATTTTTTTTTGTCTTATCGATCATGGTTTCATTCCAATTAGCATTATAGATAATCCTTGCTTCGAACATTTGGCAGGAGCTGGTCTCGCTTGATTCATGTTATCATCATACACTGCATGTATCCATTATTGTTTCGAACTTCAAATCGTTCACAGCTCTGCTTTGATCGTAGTAGCCGATTATAAGACAATTTGCTATTTCTTGATCTTGTGTATATGAATGAAACGTGTTCTAACATATGACAAATTAACAGCCATCTATCACCATCACACTAACAAATGATTGCAAAAACAAATAACTGAGTCACAGAAACATGCATCTTATTGCAAAAAGACAAAGAAAAAACAAATCTCGCCCAAAACCAATAATCTGAAAAGACTCGATGGTATATAGCCCTTTTAATATTTCCGTCACGTGGTATTTTGTGGGGCATATTAATTTGCACGTGAGATTTTTTGACGAAAGAAAATTTCATGAAAAAAATTTCAATAAAATTTGAAAATACGGAAAGTGCGTCTCCGAATGAATATAAAAAAAAATGTAATAATGCGGTTTGCCATATTCTTTGAAATGCTACAAAAAATTAGAAAATATATACAACCATATAGCATCCAAACACCATTTAAATATTCAGTGACAGATTATGAAGCACTGATGCTATTTGCGAATATTTACCATATCTAAATTCACCCCAAATAAAAGCAGCAATATACTACACACTGCTGTGCCCTAAATATGAGAAAAAAATATTTTAATATTTACATACATATATAGTGAAAAAAAAATATTTCACCAAGAGAAGACGAAAGAAAAAAAAAAAAAAAAAAAAGAAGAATATTCTGAAATAGTAAAGTTGAACACTTATCAACTCTTTCATACAGATAATATTAGCAGATTAAAGGACTAAACAATATCCAAACATAAAGATGAGCACTTTTGAACCAGTTGTTGTTATTGACGGTATGTGATAGATTCATATTATTTATTATTGAGAGAATCGCAGCAGTGCAACTGAATGGTTGCAGATCCGCAAAAGATATCAGACATTGAGGGGCTTGGAACAATCAAAAGAAAAAAGATAAAATAGATAGCATAATAAGCCTCACCGAGTAAATTGGTTTGTCATGGGGCTTGAACTACTGGAAAACACAATGTTTTCAGTTGACAAAAAGTCAAGGGAATTATTTGATTTGCAAAATCTACTAGAAATGGTAACAGTGTTTTGGACAAACCAGTCTTTATTTTTTGGGAGTCCTCGAGTTATTTTTGGGCATATTTACCATATATTGAGGTTATCCTGGCGATGCTTCTAGTCTAAATGCTAAAGCGGGCATTGAAGAATCTAAATGTAGCATTTCTGCGAATTCTCTCTGCATTTCATCCTCAGAGAAAGTCTCTGCATCACTCAGTTCTTATACTAACTGCTTTTTATAGGTAAAGGTCACTTGTTAGGTAGACTTGCTGCCACTGTTGCCAAGCAATTGTTGAACGGTCAAAAAATCGTTATTGTCAGAGCTGAAGCTTTGAACATCTCCGGTGAATTCTTCAGAAACAAGTTGAAGTACTACGACTACTTGAGAAAGGGTACTAGATTCAACAAGACCAGAGGTCCATTCCACTTCAGAGCCCCATCCAGAATCTTCTACAAGGCTGTCAGAGGCATGATCCAACACAAGACTGCCAGAGGTAAGGCTGCTTTAGAAAGATTAAAGGTCTTCGAAGGTGTCCCACCACCATACGACAAGAAGAAGAGAGTTGTTGTCCCACAAGCTTTGAGAGTTTTGAGATTGAAGCCAGGTAGAAAGTACACTACCATTGCTAAATTGTCTTCTGAAGTCGGTTGGAAATACGAAGATGTCGTTGCTAAATTGGAAGAAAAGAGAAAGGTCAGATCTGCTGAATACTACTCCAAGAAGAAGGCTTTTGCTAAGAAGCAAGCTGCTGCCAAGAACGCTGTTTCTAACTCAGATGCTTCTAAACAATTAGCCACTCTCGGTTACTAAGTTATATGTGTTGTAAATTAATAAGCAACTTAACATTTGTTGTTATATAAGAAATTCCCATCTATTTTTATGTTTCATGTTTTTTTTGATTAATTTTCAATATATATAATGCCCCTATCTTAAAAGAAAAAAAAAGTGAAATTCTATTTTAAAGAACAATATTGAAATACAAGTGTCGAAGGAACCTCTTTCACACTGCTTGTTGCCATACTTCACATGTACTTCTTGTAAACTGTCCTACTTATAGTATAACTGTAAGATGCTGACATGCTCATCGTTTGTAATGATAAATTTTATGTCGTTCAGGTTACACATCCTATTTATATGCAATAAAATCTGAAAATATACCTTCTTTAAAGATATGTCCTCAGTCACACTTCGTAGATAGTACTTGTTCATCTGATATATTATAACCAGCTGTACCGTTGCAATTTCATCTGAACATTCTAATTGGCACAACGCCTCGAACACAGCTTTGATACCAGAAATACATTTAATATAAACTACTGATTCTAAAGGGTTTGATGTTCCATTTGGTGCCAGCTTTTCTATCAACTTCTCTTTTAATTCCAGTAGGTTCAAATCACCAAATGCGTCTAGGAGAACAACTTTTTTATTAGGATTTCTTATGATAGTCTTTAAAATGCACTCAAGGGTCTTTTGCTGAACCTCTAGAAAATTATTCAGTTCAATTATTTCAACCTTCATAAATTACTTGTATAATGATCGAGTATTATTCTATCTGTAAGTAATGATTTGCAGAGGGCATAGCTTGGTCCAGTAAAGGTAAATATTGGATTTAACTGGTAAGGAGTAGTTGAGTTAAGCTTAAGAAAAATATATTGTTTGTCACGTGCCTAATAAAGTTAATATCGATTTAATCACTAATCAAGGGAAGCAACCACAAAACTCAAAACTAACACAAACCTCATTAACTTGAAACCAATCGGGAGAACAAATTTAATATAACTTAGAGCAATCAATCAATGATAATACACTAAAATCATGAATAGCCTACGGACCCCTGATATAAGGAAAACAGAATAATAAAGCAAAGTGGAAAGCAAATGAATACGGAGGATAAGAATGCAGAGTTGCCTTTAACTCTACGAAATCTATATCTAACATTTGCCGAGTTTTTCAAAGTATGGTTGAACATAATCTGCTATGAGCGTGAATTATACCCTAGAGAATCTTTTAGATTAGGATCCGTAACCTCTTTTGGGTTGACCGTTCCAATAAACAGGCATCCCGATGTTATTGCGTGGCAAAATGGTTTGATAGAAAGTCTTCTCTTGAATTTTTTGCTAAAAGATGCAGAAGAAAAGCCTGAACTGTCGAGGAATATTGAAAAGACGATAAATAAGATTAAAGAAATTTCGCTAGTCATATATGATGAGCCAAGTGTTGATAATGATGAAAACAAGAGGAATAACAGGCGACCGCGAGAAAGATTTGTAATAGACTTGAGCTTATTGAAAGCTGTTTCTGGCAGTGATGATATTGCTGACAGAATTATTTCAGATCTCAGTTGGCTTCTGGTGTATGAAGGTTTCAAAGGTTTGGTTTACAATATATTGACAAATTTACGGGAGGCTCCAAGTCAAGAACAACTAGACTACAAATCCGGCAAACCAGTTCTCAAAGATGCAAGCAAAAGAACTTTCGAAATATTTCTCAGCACTGACAGGTCGTTTCTTCCAGAAAAAACTTTGAATATCTCAGACGACTCTGACTGGATAATTGAATCGGACAATTTCGATTCTTTGGATGCGACCAAACCTGTTGGTGTCAACACTAACTCGATTGACAAATATCAGGTCTCATCCCCCGAAAAAGCTGCCAAAATCAAGGTGAAGTATTTTAGAAGTGTTGAATTAGCACCTTTATTAATATACTGTCATGTTGACAAATTCGTTATATGAAATCTTCAGCGTATAAGTTCGGGTCAATGTCTGTCACAAAGGCTTGAAACAAGTTTACCGAAAAAATTTACCAGAGTAAGTTGATATTATCAAGTAAGTACTTCATTGATTTAGAAAACAAAGATTTTACTAAGAATATATTATATTTATTTGCAACCAAAGAATGTATATTACGTTATGTCCTCCTCCTATTGGCTAATGTGCTGTTGGTCTTTATAGTGTTATCTACAATTCGTTTGTTTCTTTTTCTCTTAGATAGCGACGCTTTTCTTTTGTCATCGTATGTTTCACGTGAGCGATACGATATAAAAATCTTTTATTCTCTCAACGAAACACAACAAAAAAAGTCTGTTTGAAAAAATTTTCAAATATCAAATCATATAATTTGACTGGTAATCCTCAGAAATAAGTGATTGAAACATTTTTCCAACACTAAGTGATCCGTCTGTTGACTTTGGGAGAAACAAGATTTGGCGGTTATAGCATCAGCATACGTATAACTCGAAATAGCAAAAAAAAATGAAGCAGTTTTCTTATCAAGAAGTGTCAGAACACAACACAGAAAATGATCTTTGGATGATCATCGAAGGAAAAGTTTACAACTGCACAAAGTTTCTTCCAGAGCACCCTGGTGGTGAAGAAGTTATGGTTGACTGCGGTGGTAAAGATGCCACTCAAGTTTTTGAAGACATTGGTCACTCCAGAGATGCCTATGACATGTTGGAAAAATGTTTGATCGGTGAATTAGATTTGGCTACCGTTCCCGCTGATGTGAAAGCCTCTAGTGCCTCCGGATCAACTGAATCTGGCGAGTCCTCTCAATTGCCATTGATTCTTAGCGCTTTGATTGTTCTTGCAGGTGCTGCTTACTACTTTTACCAATCCAAATAATTGCTTTTTATACTATATTACTTTCCTTCTACGAATAAATTTTATTTTTAATAGTTGACTAGATTTTTCAGAAATACTTGTAGATGCATGTTTCATCTGAATATAAGGGGTTTCCTGTAATTTTAGAAGTTCATCTCGAGCTGTACGGTTTTATTTGATCTAGGCTGTTCAGGTCTTCATCGCAACTATTTGCAGTCATGAATATTATGTCATGCTATTTCGAAACTCTTTTTCAAAATAAAATTAACAAAACCTATTTGATTCTAGAGATCTGGACGAGTAATCAATTCAAATATGTCTCACTTATTTGCTTCCCTGTAATTTGTCGAATATAGGGAAGGTAATCTGAATTTTAATTTTTTTTAAATATTAAGAATCTATTTAATTTAGTTTCACAGGTTTATTTTCCTCAAAACATTGATAAATATATATATGTTTTAAACAGTTGTTAAATCATTATAAGAATACTACAGAATATCTCTGAATTTTCTCTAACAATTTGATCCAAAACTCGCGGATAAAACTGTTCTCGTTTCAATGATTCTTAGAAAAGGAGTAAATGGCTTTTTGACCTCCGAACAAATTAATACTCATATAGATACCAGAAAAAATTAAGAACTATAATTACTTGCAACTATGAATATTCTACAGAGGATTCATTGTTTAAAGGAATAAAAATTCGAAAATGAACTACTAAAAAATTTATATTCTGTTCAAGGTTTTTACACAACAGCTTTTCTCTGAAAATTGAATATGATTAAGACGAAGGTCATAATTCCAAAGAAGAGAAAACAGTATAGAAGGCTTTTGTAAATTTGCGAAAAAAATTGAGCGAAGATTTATTATGAACATTCAAAAAACCTTCAGAACATCGGTTTCTTATTGTTTCTTGAACATTGTGACAGCTTGTATCAGCTTTTAGCAGAAACTGACAAGCATTCACTTTTATAACAAAATGTTACAGAAAAAGCTCCTAGTGTATGCAGTAGTTTTAGAGGTTGATAACGTATCTGCGAAAGCTTGAGTTCATGTCATCATTTATCAAAATAAACTAGTTTTTCAAGACACCTGAATAGATGGACATATTTGGAAGTAATGACGCGTGTGACAAAGCATAATTAACTAAAATCTTTTTGCACTTACACACATAAAATTTGTACTTTGAGAGATGAGCTGCTCGCTGATGTACCCATTTAGAGAAAAAAAAAAAATTTAGAAGAATACTACCGTTAGATCAATAGTAACATACATAGCTATCTAATACACTCAGAGTGGTGAACAATCTATGAATTATCCTTACCACATCAAATCCTAGTCTATTAGTGATAACATATAGACAGAGATATTTTTCACACAGAATTGAATAGTGTTGGAAAGAAGAGCTTCTTTACCTAACGTATAGAGGATTGTATTTTTTTTCTGCAGATTATGTCAGACAAACATACTATCAGATTACCAGGAATTCTTCTAGATGAGATCCAGGCAAAAGAAGATAAAGGCGAATATCTTGGTAAAAGATCCAGAAGAAGCAGCAAACATCCAGAAAAAAGGGTTTCCAGAAGAGAAGCCCGAAAAGAGGAGAGAACACTCAAGAAACAAAAGAGATCAAGCTCAAACAAAGAAAGAGGAAATAATTACAACCATGGAGAGGCTGAAACATCACTTAATTTGAAAACAGCAACCCCAAAGATCAAAAAATCAGCACTCAAGAACTCAAGTGTGCAAAAAAATGTCAGAAAGACAGCTTCATCAGCTAAGAAGTCAGTAATTATTGACGAATCACTCAATACAATCAAACGTATTCACAGTTCATATAAGAAACTGGATTTTTATGAAGAAAATGAAAACGAGTATTTGGAAAGTAATGAAGAACCATACAGTGATGATATTGAAGCAGAAATATCAGATTTATATAGCAATGAACAGCCACAGACAGCCAAAGAGGCAATCCAGGAGTTAATGAATAAAAACCAAGGTTTACAAGGAAAAAGTAATAGTAAGAAAACTTCAACGGAACAAAGAAAAAAGACTGCAAAGGAAATCATGGAGGCACTCAGCGAGAAGAATCAGAAATCTAAACACGATTTTACAGAGAGTGAGGAATCTGAGTTTTCCAGCGATGAGGATCTCGAGGATGAACTAAACGAATTATATGGAAATCAAAACCAGCCTCAAACAGAAGAGGAAGTATTTGCAGCCCTAAAAGCAGCCAAGTTGAATGGCAAAAAATCACTGAGAGTCAATCCTGTTAAGAAGAACACACAAGTCAAAACAAAAACAGCTAAAGAAATTATGGAAGAGCTCAATGAACATGGAAAAAATGCAGAAGAAAATTATCTGGAAAGTGGCGACTCTGAATTATCAGAGGATGAGGATCTTGAAGATGAATTGAATGAATTATATGGTAATAAAAATCAGCCTCAGACAGAAGAAGAAGTGTTTGCCGCGTTAAAGAAAGCTAAAATGAATAAGTCACTAGCCAAAAAGGAAATAAATGACAAGAAAAAGCCTAAAACAGCCAAAGAAATTATGGAAACCCTTGATGAGGGTAAAGATGAATTAGATATCACTAAAGAGGAGACAGAATTTTCAAGTGATGAAGATCTTGATGAAGATCTTGATGAAGAGCTTGAGGAGCTATATGGAAATCAAAACCAACCACAAACGCCTGAAGAAGTCTTTGCTGCTTTGAAAGCTGCAAAAGGAGGGAAAAAGCTCAAGGAAAAGACACTCGAGGAGAAGCAATTCGCCAAACCTAAATTTCTTAAAGATGAAGATGAAAATAGAGATGAGCAGGATATGATTTATTATGCAAAAAAGTTAGGCTTGAAAGGTGGAAAGTTGTCCAAAACAGATGATGATGATTTGGTTGGCGGTTTACTCGATGGTCTAGATTTCATGGATAATTATGGAGTTGAGGATAGTGATAGTGATGTCGATGGAGATGGAGATGTTGATATGGAGGAAAATGCTAATGATAGATTTTCTGAGGAAAAAGAAAATGTCAGAGAGAACCCTTATGTTGCACCAGTAGAAAGGCAACAAGATGAATCAACCGGCTCCTCAACCAAGTATATCCCACCTGCTCTAAGAAAATTGCAATTGGGGGAGAATGACCAAAACAAAATAAAACTCAAAAGAATTGTCAAGGGTCAATTAAATAAATTGTCTGAGGTGAATATTATTGTTATTGCAAATGAAATTAATGCACTCTATTATGACAATCCAAGAAACTTGGTCAATGAAACATTGACAAATACCATTCTTGAAAGTATTTATTCGCAAACTAAGTTACTCGACAGCTTTGTTATTATCTATGCTGCCCTTGTCGCTGCAATTTATAGATTGCAAGGTGTCGAATTCTTAGTTTTTTTCATACAAACTTTAGTTGAAAAGTATGAATCATTTTACTCAGATAATGTTGAAAACCAACAGAAAGAATCCAGTAACTTGTTATCCATTCTTACTTATTGTTACGCATTCAATGTTATCAATTGTAATTTAATTTATGATATAATCAACAAATTGATTAAAGGCTTTTCTGAATTTAATTCTGAGCTCTTATTAAGGTTGGTCAAAAATGCAGGTAACCAATTAAGAACTGATGATCCGTCTGCTTTGAAAGAAATTGTCTCATTATTGCATCATGAAACTGAGGGAAAGATTTTATCACCTAGAAGTCGATTTTTAGTGGACTCGATTGTTGATCTACGAAATAATAAAGTTAAGAAGCATAACGAAACTAATGAAAATAGTCATCAATTGATTCTCAAGATGAAGAAGTTTTTAGGAGGGGTAAATAATAACAAGATGCATGATCCTTTAACTATAACATTAGATGACATACATAATATTGACAAGAGAGGTAAGTGGTGGCTCACTGGCTCTGCTTGGAAAGGTAAAAATGCCGGGATAGAAGAACAAATGAAAGACAAATCTGCGACAGATTTTAATGGTGAAATTGAGAGTTCAGCATTCGAGAACTTAGAGAGGGAAGCGCTTGACAACGATTTCGAATTTGATGAGCCTAATTGGATTGAATTGGCCAAGAAGTATAGAATCAATAATGATATAAGACGAGCAATTTTTATTAGTATTATGTCAAGTGAAGATTACATTGATGCTTTCACCAAACTAGACAAATTACAGTTGAAAAGGGCACAGCAAAGAGAAATCCCAAATATTTTGCTTCATTGCCAACAGTTGGAACCATCTTTTAACAAATTTTATGGGCTATTAGCTGTTAAGCTTTGCTCAGAACATATGTACAGAAAGACATTTCAGTTCTGCTTGTGGAATTTAGTCAAAGAGGTTAATCACGAGGACGAAGAAAGTGATGATGATGAGAGTAACGATGTTTTCAAGGCAAGAATCACTGGCGAGGATGGCGACTCTGAGGATTTGAAGTTGCAAAAACTAGTGAATTCTGCCAAAATATATGGATTTTTAATGGGAAATGGGGCTTTACAATTGAATTTATTCAGAATTGTTAACTTTTTGACTATCAACGAAGACTGCAGGTTGTTCTTGGAAGTTTTGTTCATAACTTTTTTCGAAGAAGTGATTAAGACAAGTAGAACAGTAGCAGAGGATTTTTCGTTGCCTAAGCAAAATAGTGCCTCCAAAAAAGTTCCTATTCAGTTCGACCAATCAATTTTGAATCAAAGACTTGATAAAATTGAAGATCCTGTTTTGTTGAAAGGTATAAAGGTCTTTTTGATGAAAAATGTGAAAAACTCTACTTTCCTCAAAAAGAAATATGCCAAAAGCACCAATTGGATCATTGATCTTCTATGTAAACAGTAGATATAAATAATATAGATAGTATTAATAGAGATTTACCGAGAATTACAATGTGATAGACAATTTGATTCAATTTCTGTAGCATTTCGGTTCGCTATTACGAGGTATCAGATGCCCCGATTATAGATTTATATCCTTGTTGTTGAGACGTATATTTTGATTATACTAAGAATTTTTAGGTGAAAGAAAGAAACAACATAAAAAAAAAAAAAGCAGAGACGTACGGATTTTTGAATATTTTGAAACTTGAGATGAAAGGTGATAGAAAACAGTGAGAGTAAAGCAAAAACTAATTGGGAATTTCTTATACCAATGCTTTCGCTGAAATTTGATTTATATCATTCAGGATCCACGTTTGTTCAAGTAACGATACTTTGGAACAGAAGCTACTGAAATATTGATCATTATCTTTTTATTTTGAATATTGTTTACTTACATTCTGCGTTACTGAGATCAACTTCTTTTTTGGTAGCGATCCGAACTGACTTGATTTGTTATTCTCGTCTATATTATAATTTATAGGCCCATTCGAGGAAGTTGGAAAGTTTTGGCGTAAAATAAAAGGGAACGAAATGAACAACAGTAATAATCATTTGAATATCTCCAATAATTACAGTTTCCAAGACCTGTACAGAATTTCGTATCTGGGAAATCATGAAAATCAAGACTCGGGACCTCAGATTGACCTAGATGAGATTCAAAGACGTTCAACTTTGAAGGAAAAGAATTTCAAAATTAATTTGGATGAATTGGCAGATGATTCAAACAGCATAACTGATCATGGCTATCCACAAAAATTTTCGAATGATAATTCGAACACCGATGGTGCGAATCTTTACAATATTAATAGCGATTTCCTGTTTAATTCAAATGCAAACAACAGCAGAGATTTCAATGTTGGCGCAAATAATAGACTGGTTCAAAGCTTTCATATGCCTTCAAGTTCTACTACCAGTAATGGCCCTTCGAAAGGTTTCACTCAAATAGAAATTCCTAACATGGATGAGGATATGGATGCCCTAAATTTTTCATCAAGTGCCACAGTTATTCCCTCGAATAATCAAGGATTTAGCTTTCCCAATGAATCCCAGGACTCTAGTGAGGCAATATTGAGAAACAGCGCATTAGGCTTGACTGGAAAGTCGAGCATTACAAGAAACACAAGTATTACAAAAAATAGCAACAACCTTCAGTCGCTAGCAACAATAAATACGTCAAACACTCAGGAAGTTCGCAAAGTTTTAGCTACAGAACTGAAAACTCCTGCAGAATATACTCTCCATATGATTTTTACACAATTCATTAGGCTTAGTGAAAGGAAGCTTTCCAGCTCAAGTACAAAAGAATCTATCCTAAGTGAAAAATATTTGAATTCTATAAAACCAGGCAACGACAAGATATTAGACAAAGTAATATTAGAGTTAGGCTATATAGCAAAGAAGCAGCCTCAGAAGGTTATTGAGTCTGTACTAGTATGGAGAAAGAGTAAGAATGACCAATTAGAAAATGCCATCAACGTATATTCAAAACATCGCAATAACTTGAATTCAAAAAGAAATTTTTTTTCGAATAGTAACTCCAACAATAAGCAACATAAACATAATCCAAGTAAAATCAGTTTACATTCTAGAAATATTTCTAATCAATCATCAGGCTTGGCCTCTACAATTAGCAATAATGGGAATAATAACAATGACTTATCTTCCCAATATTTGGAGAACCAAGTGGAACATTCAAAACAGATTTTAATTCAGATGGAAAATATTTCCAACATATCGTCCTACTTGGTTTGTAGAGTCCTCATCGAGATCATCAAGGAATTTCCATTAAACAGAAAAACAATGCAGATTTTCAATAATTTGGAAGATAATGTCTACAATCAATTAATTTCAATGAATCCACAGCAAGTATTATCAACCAATATAAAATTGAATACTTGGAAAATATTGGTGAGATTGTTGGGAGAAATATCCAAGAAGAGATTTGCCCGGATTTCCGATAAATTTATCGCCCAAATTGAAAAATTACCGCCATCGAGCTCTTCGAATCTGTCTAATATTAGCAAAACAGATGAAACGAGTATTTGTTTAATGATCCAAGGTATGTGCGGGTTGGAATTAAGCAACTATCCCTTAGAAGAATTCGAAGAAAGCTGTGGATTTCTCTCATCATATGTAAAATTTTTCAGTATAGCAACTAATTCCAGTATTCTTAATAGTTACTGCGAAACTTTGGCTAATCTACTTATTCCTTTGGGTGGCAGTTTATCAGCAGAAACAGACTTACCAGTTTGGGTAGATATAGTAACTAAGATAAATGCTAAAACATCAATTATGATAAACCGTGCAAAATACTGGGATTCTGCTTTCACTTTATTATGTGTATGCCTTTGTGTATCACCAGCTAGATTATTCAATGATATATGGTTTGATACAATTTTATCAAATATGACCTCTAAATTATATGGAAGCAATAAAAATATTTTGAAGGAAACTCCAAATTCTGATTTCTATCTAAATTTTCAGTTCAAACTTGATGAGATCCAGATTTCTAGTCAAAATGCTAATATTCAAGTTCCAAAAATTGTTTTGCTAAGGTCTCTAGCGAGATTGATTTGGACCTACGTGTTCCGAAATACAGAGTCTTTGAACAAAACCACGAAAAAATTAGATGCTATTTTCAAGATCTTACTTTTCACGGCAGCAAAAAAAATCTCTTGGATTCAAAATGTCTCTACCATAACATCAACCCCATCTTTATTACCAACCTCATCGAGTTCATCAATCAGTACTCTATCGTCATCGTCATCGTCATCATCTAGTTCTCCTGCGAACCTGCAACCATTTTTAGATTGGAAATTGTTGCAACCAGTTATAATGGTGATTAGATACGTTGCATTCTCTAATATCAGTTACTGTATGGAATCTGTCTTCATTCCTCTTTTAAAAAATTCTTTTAATTTGACCTCTTTAGAGAATTTACATTTTGAAAAGTTGATGTTGTGTATAAAGGCGTATATCTTGATGTTAGAAGATTGCGTGGTAGGTGAGCGTCCAAATTTTCCTACTAACGAGGAGCTCTCGCATTCTTTTACGGATGATTATCTGTTCAAAACCGGAAGAGTTAACTTGAACAATGTCAACTTGAGACATCTTCTAGAGACAACAAATATCGACTCTAATATTATGCTGTATCATGATGAAATGGCTCGTATTTTAACCAAATTGTTTCTTTTATTGGATAAGGAGGTTGGAATAACTAATTGGATTGACTATAATTCACCTGCAGCTACTGGAAATGCTGACCTAGTAATAGATAATGTGAAAAGTAATAGTTCTTTAGATGGTAATCAAGGTATCGGTCTTTCAAGAGGAAACAGTTTTACTTCTTCTATAAAAAACTCAGAAAACGGGCCTAATGTTCAGCGCTCGATTTCAAATAGCCAATCACCAACAAACGCCGGAAATGCAAGCACTGGAGGTAATAATGCTGCATCATTTTTAAGCTCTAAGTTTTCCAAATTTTCATCGGACTCATCTCATCAGCAATCAGTTCGGCGCAAAAAGTATCAAACTTATATTATAATTTTTGAAGAACTTATCAAGGTATCTCCATGGATTTTTGACGTTCTCAAGGATTCAAATAAAGCGAATAGTAAAAATTCAAAGGGCAATACCGGCGATATTTTAATTGAAATACTTGTTAGAAATTCTATTCATGAGAGTTGCAATATTTCAGCTGCAGCAAAGGCCACTCTTTTAAGATTGTGCTATCAGAAAAATCCAAGTGATATCCTTGATACTTTCGGTAAGTTTGCCTTTAGTTTCTCATTCACCGAACGTTCAACGAAGAAGCGCATGAAAGCAAGCTATTTAACTGCTAACTCAAGCCAATATGAGAGTCTATTGCAAGTCTATTATGATATGCTTTTATCATGGCTTGACTATTTGAGATCTACGTCATCTTCAACAGCTGGAAATCTGAGTAATACTATCGGTGGAGCAAACGGAGGTGGAAGTGATTTTTATATTCTCAATGGAAATTTTAAGATGAATTTAAATAATAAGAAAGCAACAAAGGAATCAGCCAAGGATACAAATATAAAGGATAATTGCGCTAATTCTAAGAAATTTATGAGTAAGCTTTTTGAGGATGATGATGAATTTCATATCGTTTTGACAGCTTTAGAAAATCTAGAGTCTCATGGATTGTTTTTTCTATGCTCCAGATCTACGACCGTTCGTCGCTTTGCTATCTCCTTGCTTAAGGTAATAATCAAATTTGATGACGTTCTTCAAACCCATAAGGTCAATATTGTGGAGAATAAGAGGCTCATTCAAATAATTGAAAATATCTCGTTTTTTGATTTAGTATCATCGTTAAAATCACAATTATCCGTTCCCGAAAAGAAAACTCTAGCAGCATTCAAATCTCAAAAATCGAGAGCAAAAGATTCATTATTGGTCAAATTGGCTGAAGCGGATAACGGTGTTGAGTTAACCTTATGGTTTAAGGTATTACCAAAGGTATTAACAGTAATTCTAGACAAGAAGGCCTACACTATGAATTTGACAAGGGTCGTGGTAACTTATAGAATTAATCAAATATTCGAGTATATTTCAGATTTTGCAACTGTGAAACATTCAAATGTTTCTACAGGAGATTCTCACAGCTTGTTGCTGCTGATTGCCACGCCAGGTAATTCGTCAAAATTGTTTTTTGGAAATTCCGCTAAGCAGTTGTCAGATGTGCAGCCTGAAATACTTGTAGAACAGTGGAAATTATACTTGATATTCATATGTATATCCTTGAATCCGCCAGGTCAACAGGTAATAGCATCTGCATCAGCACTATTTAAAATGGTGATACCTTTATTGAGCACAGAACAGCAATTAATTTCAGATTCAATTAATACTGGGCTTAGTTGTATAAATGCAAATATTTTTAAAACATTTGTCGATGTCATAAAACCAATAAGAACATCTTGGGACATTGAAATGAAATCAAAATCTATCTCTGATTCATCAATGAGGATTCGTATAGAAATTACTAGAATACTTCATGCGACCTCTAGATTATTTTCTGATGAATTAATTTTTGATGATTCACAAGTTCTCCATGAGATGGTCTTATTCATCAAGACAGTAAGAACCTTTTTAGGCTCTCCTGTGGTTCAAGAATCTTTTGAGTATCAAAAATTGAGACGATATTTCTGTGGCTTATTGGAAAACCTATATAAAGGAGTTCTAAAAACCAGTAATCCTGATGAATGGTTTCCATTCGAAGCGCGTCTGGGATGCTTAGCATTTCTCGAAGAATGGTGTGGATATGGAATATCTTCAGATGTTGCTAAGCATCGTTATGCTGCTATGAAAATGGATAAGAAATATCAAAACATTCCCACCTTTGCTGCAGCTATTGAATTGGAAAAAGTTGCTTTGGACTACTCAGCAGTGAGCTGTATGGCCACACTTTGTCAAGGCAACATTAATCATACTGTAAAAGGTAATCAATCTTTGGTCGTTATGGCTATTGACTATACTTCTCTATTATCCTGGATGCAAGCTCTCTTGGAGAGTGATGATGACCTTCTACATAAATTAGGGAAGCGTGCTTTGAAAAACCTTTTGTCTTATAACTATGATAAAACGGTATTCAATTATGCCGTTCAAGGATTTTACAATTCATCTAGCGGTGATTGTAAAGTTTCAGAAAATTACTTTTTGGTCATATCTGAATTTTTAATTGATAATTTTAAATTCCCAGTTCATTATCAGGAAGTTATTGTTCTAGCATTGTATGGATGTATGTCCTTATCCATTGATACTAGAAAAATGGCCGGAAAACTTCTCGTTTATGCAGAAGAAAGATTCGGGGGAACAAATCTGATCTCCAGTAAAGTTGAATCAGTCTATACCGTTTCGAAGCTTATTTTTAAAAACTGCGCTGTCGACGCTTCCCGAAAAATGTCGAAAATTGCTTCCAATTTCACATATAAGGTTTTCTCGTTGTTTTGTTTTTACCTTCATAAAGCAATTACAAGAGAGTCTCAAGAAAGCATTTTATCACTAATAATCCCATGGTTGGAATCCGTGAATTTGGTTCCTATTAATTTCGAGGCAAAGAATAAGTTCGTGATCACGGAAGACGACATTGATGCGAATACTCAAATGATCTTGAATAATTTAATAGAAATAACAGAAAAATTCGGAGAAATTTATTATAAAGAAGTTAACAAGTTATGGTCGAGTTTAATCAATGCTAATCCACAACAAAATGCTATGGTCACTCTCGAATATGCTTTATCTATTTGTTTGTACAAACGTAATTCTTCCATGGTAGAATTACTAAAAAAGGTTGTTAATATTGTTTACTCACAGTATAATGGCATTATTGAAACGCTCATAACTAATATCAATTCTAAAGCAATGATCCCACCTGATTTCATGCCAGTTGGGCAAACGCAATCTGATCTTGCATATGTGTATAATATTAATCAATCTTTAGTTGGCAATGATTTATTTTCATTGGGTCAGATTTCAACTATTTTTGTCGTTGATTTGTTTAAGATTAAATTTTCAAACACTATTGCCGTTGCTCACTTGCCAGAATTGTTAAACATTTCTTTCCTTTTGTTTGATCATTATTTACCGATTGTCAGAAGCCATGCTCTAGAATTATTGTGTACAATACTTACGAGTCTTTCTTTTGCGAATGCTAAAGCTAAGCAAATTGTTGAGAACTTAAGAAAGCCAGATAATTTGAAGTATGTTTGGATTTATGACGATTTAAACAATGATAGAAGTGGTTCACGGACCCCTAGAAATATGGATCATTTAATTTGTTCTGTTTTGGAGATATTCAAGAACAAATTTGGTACTCTCCAAGAAGAATGGGGGAAAGTTGCTTTGGTTTGGGCAACCACATGTTCTGTACGTCATTTGGCCTGCAGATCTTTTCAAGAATTTAGATCATTATTATGTACTCTCGATAGGGTTATGCTTCGTGATATGCTTCATAGATTATCTAATACTATTTCCGATCCTGCAAGTGACATCCAAGGGTTCGCAATGCAAATATTAATGAGTTTGAATGCTGTAACTGCCGAATTGGATTCCGCAAAGTTGATTGCATTCCCACAACTATTCTGGTCCGCGGTTGCTTGTTTAGGAACAATACATGAAAAGGAATTTATAGAAGTTTTATCTATCATTGCTAAATTTATCTCGAAAATTGATTTAAATTCTCAGGATACAATTTCTTGTTTAGTATCAACGTTCCCAACTGCATGGGAGGGAAAGTTCGAAGGTATACAAAATATCATTATGATTGGTTTAAGATCGTCTGTTTCGTGGGAGCCTAGTTTAAAATTGTTAGATCGAATAAACAAGTTACAGTATAGTGAAGTAATAGCCAGTCCTTCGAGATTATTGCTCGCATTTTTAGCCAACATGCCTAGATTTTTGCATGCTTTAGAAGAAAAAGAGTTCACCGAAGAAATCATTGATGCTGCCAATATTTTGAGCAACATGGCTCTCGCAGAAAATCAAAATAATATATCGAGAATTGTTTTATCTTTGGCAAATAATAAGTTTCGCAAGAAGGAAGATTTCATTAGTCAGGCTTTGTATCTGATTAGAGAAGTGTATTTTCCAGAATATCAATCACAGTGTCTAGTTTTCATGCTCGGTTTATTGATGAATAAAATCAAATGGGTTAAGCTAGAAACACTAGAGTTATTGAAATATTTAATTCCTATGATAGATTTTACAACCGATGAATTTCAAGGTGTGGGTGCCGACTTATTGTCACCTTTATTGAGATTATTGCTAACAGAATATTCCACCAAAGCATTAAGCGTACTTGATGAAGCCAATAATATTTCTGGAAGTCGACTCGATAAAGATTTCATCAGATTATCTCTTGGCAATAGAACATTGAGAAAGGAGTATGAGAAAATTGCAACTTTATTTGGGGTTCCAGAAGACTCAGGATGGTCTATTCCGATGCCAGCTGTCACTGCAGCTACGACCAGAAATAATGTGCATGCAGTCTATTTAACATGTAAAGTGAGTACAAGTAACAGCTCAAATAATTACACAAGTGAAGCAATTACCTCAACTTTTAACAAAGCCCATAATTCTAATATCAGTAATGCCAGTGCCGCAGTCCCGTTTAACGAACAAAGTGTCCAGTTTTATGACGAGGCTAGAGCTCACCCAAAAACTTCTGAGAACAATATAAATAATATTTATGCTACATTGAATTATTTTGAGTTGTTTTTTGATGATGCTGATGGCGACGAAGAACATGAAGTTGATGATATCACATCCCAAGCAGATCTGTATTCAATTTATGCTCATGAAAGAACATCATCCACAGAGACTTCTAGAATAAATCAACTAGTTGGGGGTGATTTGAACCCGAACCACATGTCTTTTGGAAGATAGTTCAAGAAAATATTCTGAATAACAAATTGAGCAACCGTTCTATTTTTTAAAAGTTTTTCAGCCAGCTGTTTTTTCTCTTTTTTTTTTTTTTTTTTTTTTTTTTTTTTTTTTTTTTTTTTTTAAATTTTTTTTTTCCTCTTTTTTTTTTTTTTTTTTTTTTTTTTTTTTTTTTTTTTTTTTTTTTTGATCTTTTAAAGCATATTTAAGATATAAAATGTATTATTTTTATTTAATATTAAATATCTTTAGTAATTTTCCATTAAATCAAGTTATGCATGTTGAAATTTTCAAGAAAAGCATCAACGAAACTTTATATTGTGTACTAAGTCCAAAACAACAGAGAAAAAAAAAAAAAAAACTCATCTCTTCATTTAAATAATAGAGATGCATATTCTGGGCCAAATGCAATTGAATCGTATTAATCAAAGACTGATAATTAAATAGCATTGCTCTTATCCAAATAAAGACAAAAAGATAGAAATGGATCTGAAATCAAAGAACGGATTTTTAAGATTGGATATCCTTGAATACTATATTAATCAAAACAAGGGAAACAAGGATGAACCGAGATATAAGAAAACCAAAGATATTTACTCTTCTCTTGAAAGAAAGCAACAACTTCCAGCAATTGAAGATGCCATAAATGAGATATTCCAGTTGAAGAAAGATATTTCTGCTAAAAAAATTCATTATTGTGTTAGTGTGATTACAAGTAGTTTGAAGAAGGCTAGAAAGCTAATATCAAAGAACAGTCAAGATGAATCATTCAGTGATCAAACTCTTCAGATTCTCGCTCATCAAAAAACAGTGAAACTTACTGAAAAGGTCTTCAACTTAAAAAAAGAAAGCGGGAATGCAAAGTTTCTCCCAGCGTGGATTTTTGAAGCTATTGGTGATAAGAACAATGAGTTTAATTCCTCGAATTTCTACAGAAACTCTTCCGAAAATGAAAGAAAATTAATGAGTAAATTTTTTAATAACAAACTAGTAGTTTCAAATATTGATACATGCAATGACAGTTTAAAATTAATTTGCGGACCTGTCAAGAAAAAGGAGAAAATACTTTCAAAGACACCGAATAAGGACAATATGAAACTAATTGATGATGAAGAGAAACATGAAGAGAAACATGATTCGAATACTGAGAAGGATGTTGGAAGCGAAAACGAGAGCAAAAGTACATCAAATGAAGGGTTGCTGGATGATGAAAGAACAAAAGATGGCAGAAAGAAGGATTATGATGTACTTGAAGATGAACAGGACTATACAATGTATGATGACATGGTAATGGCCTCAGATTTGTCAGATGCATCTGAGAACGATTTGGATGCAAATGTTAATTACAATGAGGTGACAGACGAAGAACCTAGCCAAGAAGAGGCAGGTGAAGATTCAGAGGATAATTTTTTTGATCATGAAAGTATGGATAAGACTAGTGATAAAAAGAAGGAGAAAGAAGAGAGCAAAAAAGTAACAATGCTTCCTGCCTTACAGCAAGGATATATCTCTGGGGGTGAATCTGAGTCTGATTTGGAGAAAGAAGAAGCTAACGATGAAGTTTTGAAAAATTTAAAAAAGGTGAAAAAAAATAGAAGAGGCCAAAGAGCAAGACAGAAGATCTGGGAGCAGAAATATGGTAAGAATGCCAACCATGTTAAAAAAGAAACCGAAAGAATGAAGTCAGAACGTGAGCTTAAGCAATTAGAATATGAAGAAAGAGTACGCAAAAGAGCAGAAAAGGCTCGCTTAGCTGAAGAAAAATTCAAAAATGATTCTGAGAACGCTAATAATACACCATTAGGTAAAAGAAAATTCAAAGCTGACAATGCTGACAAGGACAAACCAATGCATCCCTCATGGATCGCTAAAAAACTTGCTAAAGAGCAGCTTTCTAAATCTAAATTCTCAGGTAAAAAAGTTAAGTTTGATTGAAACGTTGAAAAATTCATAGAACAGCCATCTGCATGGTTAAATACTGAGCCCCAAAGCCAGAATTCAATTTTCTTTCTCTTTAATCGTTAAGTTTTTCTTTTTTCTTCTGTTTCTCCGATTGATCTTAATATAATAACGAAAGCTTTATGATACACTAATTTTTTGTCTAATGTAATTGAATCGCGAGCCACAGGTTAATATTTCCACAGTAAATATTTGTTTGCAATCAGACATGCATGCTGAAAAATTACGATGAATTTAGAAAAAAAAAAACATGAAAATAGTTTGTACAGTGAATTCAAGAGAATTTCAAGGTTGTTGTAAAATACTAAATAAAAAGGAAAGGCATCAACATTAATCTTTTGATTTGCGAATCTTGCTGGATTTATAAAACTCTAGGAGTTAGTTAAAATTCTCATATCACTAGAATTGAAAAAAAAAAAAAATTTACGATGTTAAAAATCACGAATAATTCATCCCTGTTGATAGGAAGAAATTTCTTTCTTAGAACATTCACCTCAAAAAGTAGTTTTTGCAAAGAAGAATTACAAAGAGATTTTACGAACGATACAGCATTAATAACCGGTGGCTCCAAGGGATTAGGATTTGAAATAGCCAAAAGATTAGCGGGATGCGGAGCGAATGTGATAGTAGTCTCTAGAAATGAGGAACTATTAGAGAAAAAAGTTGAGGAGCTATATGAAATTTCAGCCAATAATCATCACACTGAGAAGGAACATTCATTTGTCTCATGTGATTTAACTGAAGAGTCGTCGATTCACAAAGTTTTGAAACTGCCAAAAATCAAAAACGCGAATATTTTGATAAATTGTGCTGGGATTATGCAGACCAGTCTTTTAATGCGAACCAGTCACGAACAGATCAGAAAGCTAATTGACCTAAACTTGACGGTGCCCGTGATATTGAGCCAGAAACTCAGTAAATACATGATTACTAGAAGCAGGCACAAGAAGAACAAGAGTATCATCAATATTTCCTCAGCATTGGCCCACAAACACAGCTTGGCAGGAACCTCGGTGTATAGTGCAAGCAAATGTGGACTCATCGCCTTCACAAAGTCTTTTGCTGCAGAGATTGGCAGATATGGCATTAGAATAAATTCTGTCAGCCCAGGACTCATTCAAGGGTCCGAAATAGCAGAATTCAGCGATATCAAAAACCGTTTCGTTCAAGACAGCGTCTTGCAACAACTGCTGCTAGTGGACCCTCAAGAAATCGTAGATTTCGTGGTCTACTTATTAGCCTCCAAAAACATTACCGGCGAAAGCATTGTTATAGACAATGGATATAGTTTATGATAGGTTTTTGCTCATTTACAAGCTTTAAGCCTATCTGTATTTCATTATGACTCCTTTGATTTCCCCGTATATAGAGATGCTCTAAGATTTACGAGTCATCATGTAGCTTGCGCAAATTAGGATGCTTAAGAGAAAAAAATTTTTTTTTTTAAGTTCTTCGAATTATATCTATAATTAATACAATTAATCTACAAAACTCTATAAGACTTCATTAGACTTATCTTTAGCCTCTGATATTTGTAGATTATTGATAAATTATTGAACAGTGAAAGAATACAGTATATCTTCAAGACGTGTGTTTCTTTACATCGGTGAATTTTAGATTGTGCGATAACCTTTTTGTGTTCGCCGGAGTTTCTTTGCTTACTTATTGGTTACTCTGTAATATAGACCTAATCACAAGAATTTATTCACCATTATCCAACAATAGAATCCAACCATTCCGCAAATAACGGCAGAGAAAAAATGCGCAAGTGCAAGGTTTTTGTTGGAAGTTCCCATCCAGAGTTAGGTCAGTTGATTTGTGACAAATTAGGGATTCAATGTGCCCCAGTAACGTTAAAAAAATTCTCCAACGGAGAAACTTCGGTGTCTATCGGCGCCTCTGTCAGAGATGAAGATGTCTACATTGTACAATCTGGATCTTCCACTGTGAATGATCATATAATGGAATTGATGATATTGATATCTGCTTGCAAAAGTGGCTCTGCTTCTAAGGTAACAGCCGTAATCCCTCAGTTTCCGTACGCCAAGCAATCTAAAATGAAGAGACACAGGGGAGCTATCACTGCTAGAATGTTGGCCAATCTTCTTATAATGTCTGGTGCTGACCATGTCATTAGCATGGATTTACATGCTTCACAGATGCAAGGCTTCTTCAGTAAGCCAGTTGATAACTTGTATGGTGCTCCGCTTTTAGCTAACTGGATTGTGAATAATGTTGAGGATTATTCACAAGCTGTAATTGTTTCTAAAAATCCAGGCGGTACCAAAAGAGTTACTGCTTTGGCAGATAAATTAAAGGTTAATTTTGCCATGATTCATACTGATAGAAGAAGAACTCATGACTTTTATGCTTTAAAAAAGGAGCATGAAAAGAAATTGAACCTATTGAAAAGAAGACAATCATCTTCGTCCAAAGATACAAGCAAGAATGCTGATTTAGTTACATTAAGAAAACAGCAATTACAAAGAGCCAGCACTATTGATCAAGAAGATTCGCCAGTTGATATAATCGAAGATTCTGCCATCAGTTTTTCCGTTACTGGTGATGACGAAGAAGAAGAAGAGGATCCAGGCAATATCATTTTGAGTACAGATCTACAAACTGCACGTGTGTTTAAGGGTCATGTTATTGATGATGACGTTGATGATCGAAGCTTAAAGATCAATGAAACACCAAATAAATATGGTACTGAAGACTTCGACGACGATGATGATGACGACGATGATGACGATGATGAATTGGTAGCAAAGGATGTTGATGACATAGAGTTTGAGCTCCATCCAAAAGCAGGAATAACGCGTTCTGAAAAGTTGATTACCCTCGTGGGTGATGTGAAAAATCGTCCTGCAATTATTTTGGATGATATGATTGACAAGCCAAACTCTTTCATCGCGGCTGCTGAGCATTGTCGTTTGAATTGCGGCTCCAGTCAAGTCATAATTATTGCCACACATGGTACTTTTAGCAATAACTGTTTAGAAAAGTTGAATGACTCTCCCTGTATCGATAAGATTGTTGTCACCAATACTTTCCCCATCAATAAAGAGGCAAGAGAGAAGAATGAAAAGTTGATTGTTCTAGATGTTAGTCCTGTTTTCGCTGAATGTATTAGAAGAGATCACTACGGTGAAAGTGTTAGTGTATTGTTCGACAATCTAGTGATTAGCTAGTATTCAGTTCAACCTATTTTATATTCTTCAAATATTCAAACAAGATGAATCTTTTACAGTTCTTTTTTTTCTTTCTCAATTTTTCAAAATGTCTTCTTTGCAGCTACTACTATATATATCATCAATTCTATATCAATATAAAACAAGTCTGAAATTCGACTATTGTATCAGCTTCATCAGATCATCTTTAAAGAAGAGCAGATGTCAAAGCAATGCACACGTGCGTTTAGATTACATTGATATTCTGTAAATTGCCAGCTTAACCATACTCTTTAGAAAGAACCATCGTATAAGATATTCAATATTTGACATCTAGATCATCATTCTTTCAGATATATCGTAGAATAGAATTCAACTGTACGAATATATGCTTTGTTGGAAGCTACTTTGAACTGTAGCAGGTTACTGATATTATCAATATAATTCTTAAGAAAATATCAGGAAAAGGACAAAATGTTGGAAAGTATAAACATACCTACATCGTCTGCGAAAGACTCGCTTGCAGATGAATCAGAAACTCATAACTCGCCTAGTAGCAGTTTAAGATATTCAAATTCTTCATTGCTTAAATACTCTGTTGCTAATCCAACTACTTCTGTTCTCAGCGAGACTGCGCAAATTGGAGCCACAGCTGAACTCAATAAAAAGGGCTCCATAGAGACCTTCAGAAAGATAATTGATTCAGAGAAAATTGACCCAGAAATCTCAAATAAATCACCATCATCAGCAGAAAGTAACACAACCAGTGGCTCGTCTAGTTTTTTTGATACGGTTTGGAAGACTGCTCCTAATTCATTAAAAATATCTAAACGGTCTAGTAATCCACCTGAAGTCGATCAAACTGAACAGGATAAAAATAATAATGAGCGTGAACAAATTGAAGAGGAGGACGAAAACCTTAAGGAGCCAACAATAATTTCCTACCGTAAAGGATCGAAAAAGCTTTCCAGAAGCGGATCAGGGAGTAATGGTGCCCTCAAAATGACGAGTCACTCTAGAAGTGTGTCACTAAATGAAGGTTCCCTACAAAAAAATATGTTTAAATCTTCTATAAATGATGACTCCTACAAATTGAATGAGATTCACGATGGTGGATTAGAAGAACAACTCGCGATAGCCGTGAAATCTCCATCTTTTAATACCAAAGTATATTCGGAAGAGACTGTTTTCGAAACGAAATATCATTACGCAGCCTCAAATCGTAATAAAGATTTCCATATACTATTCAAGTCTGTACTTCCTGAAGAAAAACTTATAGATGATTTTTCCTGTGCACTTTCAAGAGAGATATTGCTTCAAGGGAGATTGTATGTATCTGATAAAAACGTGTGTTTTAATAGTAACATTCTAGGATGGATTACAAATTTGATTATTCCTTTTTCAGATATTCAATCTTTTGAAAAGACTTCAACAGCAGGATTATTTCCTAATGGAATTGCTGTAACAACAAACAAACTATCAAAACATTATTTTGCAACATTTATTAGTCGTGATACAACATTTGAGTTCTTGAATGCTATTTGGTTGAATTATATTCAAAAGTATGGATCCAATTCTACAGGAGAAGAGGTTAATGAAACATATAAAGAGGAAACTTCAAGCAATGAAAAAAATCGTAATCATGCCGTTGATATTGTATCCTCAGAGGATAGTGATTTGGAAAATGTTAAAGTAGAAAGAACAGATATAATTGGGAATAGAAAAGAAGAGCTCGTCGAAAAAGAAGTTTTAGAAGGCTCCTCTAATGATGAAGATAGTGTAGTTAGAAATCTTTCTCCTGTTCAATCCATCGCTTCTCTGATTTCTGATGCAAGTGAAAAAAGAAGATATCTCAGTGATCCATATATGAGCTATAAGACAATTCTTTTTAGTAATTCTAATGGTTCAAAAGTATCTGCCAATGGTTCAAACAATGATAAGGATATTACAAAAAATATTTTTCCTACTGATCCTGCCACTGGTAATCAAGAAACCAATTCGTCAAATTATATTGAAGAAGAAATAATGTCAATTGATGAAGATAATGACAATGAAGAGATAGAAGATTCAGGATCAGAGAATGAAACGGATCATGAAAATGATCTATCGAGTGTTAAAGAGGATGAGAAGAAAGAAAATAGCTTTGACCACCTCAATGACATATTAAAAACACCCAAAAGGCAAGTATCAGAAGCAACGGATAATTCTCTTGACCATCAATCAAAATTTATATACGCTCCAACGGATTTTATTTACAGTCCAGAGGAAAATAAAGAAATCATTTTGATAGAAGAGACAATTATTCCAGGAAGAATTGATGAAGTGTTCAATATGATATTCGGAACCGATTTTTCCTTTCAGAAAGAATATATAAGCAGCTTAGATGGATCGGAAATCACATCAATAGTACCATCTGATCTTAAATTTGGATTCATTTCTAAAGAAGAGGTTACTGATGATAAAGTTTTCTGTGAAAATTTACAAAATGATAGATTACAACGTTGCTATGCTTATACGAAGGCTTTGAATTATGCAATAGGTCCTAAGTCTACTGCTGTTAAGTTAGTGGAAACGATTCAAACAGAGAATATTGATTTTGAAAAGGGATTAAATATTGTTGTACGCTCTCTCACCCCAAACGTTCCAAGTGGCGGTTCATTTTATGTCTCAACTCGTTACTTATTTGCCAACTCCGAAGGTAATAAGACGAAATTCAAATTAAGTTATTTTATGACTTGGACAGGATCAAGTTGGGTAAAAAGCATTATTGAAAGTAGTACAGATAGTGGACAGAAAGATTCGGCAAAGAAGTTGAAGGCAATAATTGATAAGAGGTTACCTATTTTTATCAAAAGCTCTGCTACTCAAGATAAAGACTTAAAGATTAAAAAGAATAGTCAAGATAAAAAATGGGATGGTCTTGGTTCCCCTGCATTATTTCAAAGTAAATTGGATACCAAAAATTTGCTTAAGTCCGTTAAAAAGAACAATTTGATTGATGAAGTTGGATCCATTGTTACTAAAACAGAAATTGTTAAAGAAAACACCCAAATTATATATATACTATTGGGATGTATACTTTTCATTCTCTGCTTAGTTTTTTTCTTCCAAATTTATTTATATATGCTTCTAAGGGATACTAGGTTGCAGCTTCTGTCAGGGTATTCAAGTATATTTACAAGCAATGGCAACTTTGTTGGAAACGAAAAAGGAATTTTTGGTTTGGATAATGATAATTTGAAGTCTATCACTCAAAAGCAACTATGGAAATTTATCACCAGAAAGGCCAAAAAATCAGAAACTTTAAGTAAGGATGATTTACAAACGTTTTTCGAGAATATGTCACAGTCTCAAACAGAAGAGAATGGTGATAACATTTTGGAGAAAATCATGACTTTTATACAGCATACTTAAATAGATGATCAACATATTTTTACTAAACGTTTTTCACTCAGATTTGGTTAATTTAATCGAGCGATTTCTTTTATTGTACTATAATCTTTCAAAAAATGGTTGAAAGGAACTCAAATAAATAAGCAATTTTAATAAAACGAAACAAAAAATAAAGTTTTTTTTCTTTTCTACAGTAGAAAGTCAAAAAATATAATCAAAAAGCGAAATTTAAAAGAAAAAAGATCTAGAGATGTTGAAAATGAACAAACTGCAAAATGAGAAAATGCTTTCAGCTGCAGAAACTTATGATTTAAAGGTCAATTAAATTTCCAGAAGCAGTATTAGCTTGTGAATATTGGTTTTGTGTTGAAGCCGCGTTACCAAATCCAAAGCCCGTTGGCGTGGCTTGCATATTATTGTTCGAATGAGTTTGTGTAGGAACACCTGTATATTGCAGACTGAAAAATGGGTTTGGGTGAGCTGAAACATTTAGACCACCTGTTGTTTGTGATATAAATGGCTGGCTTGATGTATGATGTGCAGCTATTCTTGCTTCACCTGTATTACCAAAAGTGTCAACACCAGTGCCTTCAGCCAACAATTGATTTAATTGTGCATGTTTGGTATTCATTCTTTGTTGACCAGTTAGGGTTTGAGCAATTGGTTGTTGCTGTTGTTGCTGTCTTTGCAACTCTTCTTGCTGTCTACGTAGTTCGTCTTGCTGTCTTTGTAATTCTTCCTGTTGTCTTTGTAATTCTTGTTGTCTCTGTAATTCTTGTTGTCTTTGCAATTCTTGTTGCTGTCTTTGCAATTCTTGTTGTCTCTGTAATTCTTGTTGTCTCTGTAAATCTTGCTGTCTCAAAAAATCTTCCTCTTTCTTGTTTTGGTTCATGGATGAAAATGGGTTATTAGTTCCAGTTTGCAAAGGTTGTTGATAGTTTTCATTATACGCATTCTGCAAAAACCCGGTATTCATTGGTGGTTGCAGTTGTTGTTGAAAAGGGTTGTATTGCATTCCCAATTGAACATATTGTGTTTGAGGAATATAACCAATTTGATAACTTGTAGTGGTTGTGACTTGGGGCTCATCATCAAGATCCAATAGATTTTGCGATTGCTGCTCTTTTAATCTTTTCATTTTTTCTTCCTCTTCTGACAACATTAATGCTCTTCTTAACTCATCATCTTCGTTCTCTGATCTTTTTCTACGTTCTTCTTCTTCTCTTTTGCTGGCTTCAAGAGCTAATGCTAATTCAGTATCATCATCTTGTGTTTCGTCGAATGCTGGAGAACGTTCTCTTCTTTGGTGCTTTCTTCTTCTTCCACTGTTATTGTTTGCATCTCTTCTCTCTTGAAACAATCTATCTGTATCTCTCAACAAACTGGTTAATTCTTTTGCCTTTGTTCTAACAATTCCCCCTTGCTCGTGTCCCAGTTCATCAATATAAGTGAATTCTTGCAAAGTCTTAATGATGTACAAATTTGCTTGGGACCAACGGACTACATCCTCTGAACCATTTATAATCAAATAATGCAACAAAGTTAACGACTTAACTACATGACGCCAATATTTGCCCTTATCATTCAAACGACGGTCAATAATGTCCATAACTTCTTGAAATTCTATCGGATTGAATGTGTGACGCGAAATTTCTTCCATTTCACTGTACGCAGGGCCGTTACCATCATTGGCTGTGGCATTACGAACCAAAACTTGAGCATGAGTGTACCCATTGGCAACGTTCTTAATAGAACGAATAATACTCTTGGACATATTCTATCACAATTTGGCTTTTAGTGAAAAACTTCCCGGGAAACAAAAGGCCAATAAAAAAACAAAACAAAACAACCGAGTCCGATCACTGATGACTAAAAACAAAACGATAACGGGTATTAGCGATATAAATTAATGATTAATCGTCACTAACAAATGTATCAGTGAGATAATAAACCTATTCAATTATATTCTGCTGAACTATCTGCCAATATAACAATATTGTCTATTGAAGCCTCCAAAACTCTTGAACTCGAAAAATGAAAAAATAGCAAACTAACGTTTTCTCCAGCCAACAAAAATCTATCAACAAACTTTTATTCAGGTGTGACTAGGCTTGAAATTAAAATTAATCAAACTTAGACAGAAAAAAAGACACAAATGGTTCGAATAAAGTTAATAAATATGATCCATATAATACTCTTCAATGGTCGTTTTGAGGGTGGTGGTATTTAATATCCTGTTTCTTACTTTTCTTTTTTTTTTAGAAAAATTAATGTGTGGTTTTTTTTTGCCAGTGTTCATAGGTTAAATCGCAAGAGGAAAAGTCACACACAAGAAAATATGTGCGAGATTACGTATTTGTCACGTAAATGTTTTTCATAATTTTTTTCCTAACTCGTAACCCGATTAGGATCGCGTATTTTCAACATGAAAAGCCGTTTTGGGAACGAGATAAATATTCGTATTTTCAATATCTGAAGTTTTTTTTTTTATTTTTACCATATATATGAATCGGATTAAATTTTAGAGCATCAAAAGCATACGAAATCGAAATAAAAACATAAAATACGATCAGGAAAAAATGATCGAGACATAGTATTGATAGAATTAAGTGTTTGTCGGAAAGAATATCGAAGAGATGTGGAGAGTAAAACAATAAAGTATTAAGTAAAAAAATATTAACAAAAAACAATTAAAAAAAAAAGAGAATTAAATAAAAAGACATTAAATAAAATCATTAAATTAAAATTTTTGCAGTTCGCTGTTTTCAAATTTCTGATAGAGCTAATTCTCTTCCGAGTCGGAGAAAATAACTCTATGTGTAGGCGAGACAACAATTTTTGAAAAAGAATCACCACCTGGATGAACTATAGTCTGGTTCAAGTTTAAGTCTGTCAAGATATTAGTTTTGTCAGCATCAGACAATGCACGTGGGCCATCACTGCCAGAAGCCTTTCTGACTCCGGAATCGTCGTAAAAGTAGAAGTATTCACTCGTATTGTTTTCACCCTCTTCTTTCAAAACATGTAAATTGGAGGAGCTGACATTAAGCATCCCATTTCCACTGGTTCTGGATTTCTTGCTTTCGTTGCTTCCACTTCCACTTCCGCTGCCATCTCTCTTATGAGAACTGTCATCCTCATTATCAAGCGCATTGAAGTCTTCTTTGCCCACAAACTCGCTACTAGAGGCACCGCTTGCCCGAGAGTTTCTATTGCTTCTTCCAGAGTTGCTATTACTGTTACTTCTTTGGATGGCAGAGGAGCTTATACTATTTCCTCGGGAGTCTAAATGTTTAAAATTTCCACTGTCTTGTCTACTAAGAGACTCAGTCTTTGCTGTTTCTTGCATTGTGGCTTCAAATTTCAGTTTATCATTATCTGCCATTCTCAAGGAATATGTAACTTGATTAGAGGCTTTGTTCTCATCTGCAGCAGATGTGATTGAAGAGTCGGAGGCTTGACGCCACGACTTCTTCGGGATTATTTTAGATGCAGCTGAGTATTCGACTGGGGTTTGAAGCACATCCTTTTGATTATTGGTTAAACTATTAGAAGTATCGTAACTAGTTTCATTGGTAGTATCTACTGGCAAATCAGACCCTGACTTGGAAGTTGCAGAGGATGAACCATTTCTGGAACCGTTCTCTATTGAATTCAAGCTGTTGTACCTGGAAGAAGTCAAGGTATTTCTGTAATTTGTTAAATCACGCGATTCAGTTATGTTTGGGTTATTTGATGGCATTTGATTAGAAAGAAGCGAATCATTATGTGCAGATGGAATAGGATTGAGGGAGTTTTCAAGAATACTATCTGCTAGATCATTAAAATTATTATCTGAAATCATACTGTCGTACCTGGAATAGTCTTGAACGCTGTCTATAGTTGAATCACGTCTGTATGTATCATCGTTATCAGTATTTTCAGAATTATTGGTTCCTTCGAAGTCTTTATTTTGATCGGAATGACCACGCTGGTGGTTTTGACCAAACTGGTTATTGGATGGATAGTTACCATCATCATCATCATCTTGATCTCTTTGGTTTGCATTATCAAATTCCTTTTTCACCTCTGCATCATAGTAAATATCACTATCTTCTGTTTCGGAATTGGCCTTAGAAGCTGATCTCAGATTTTTAGCGGAGTGATAAACGACGTAGTTTTGATCTTTCATATCTTCTGAAGGATACACAATCCAATTTTTTGACGTGATTCCATCATCAGGCTCATTTATTGCTTCAGCATGTCCATCCGTAGAGGACTTTACTTTTTCAATAAAAAATCCTGTACTGCTAGCAGTGCTTGCAACTTTTCTGATGGTACCTCTGGTATTGGTAGCAGCAGTAGTGTAAGCCCTATCTCCTGTCAAAGGTTTTTCATCAGAATCTGTTATAACAGGGACCGCGGTTGAACTCAGTGGATTATTATCATTATTTACAAGATGTGGTGGAACCCCGTTAGGTCTATCTTTGAAAAGCAAGCCCTTGGAAAGATAATCGAAAGTGGTACTAGAGGTGTTTTGACCGTCTTTAGAACTTGAAACATCAGAGAAATTCAGGTCCTGCTTATCATGTTTGATAGGAGAATTGGCAGTTTTGGAGCCAATAATCTTAGGTGTTCCAATAATCGTTTTTCTTTCTGAGGAAATAGTTCCAACATACTTTTCTGGATCATTTTTACTCTTGTTTTTAGAGGTGGATGACTTTTTGCGGCGATAAAGGAAGATAAGTAATAATAAAATACAAATTATGGAAACTACTGGTAGTATCACACCTAAAATAATAGCCAACTTCTTATTTTTGCTTAAACCAGAACTTGCAACAGAATGAATGGTGAAGGAAACAGTGTTTCCTTGTTCTGAATCACTACGTTTATTAAGCAAATAAGAAGCAGCTACTTGAACAGTGACATTACCCGAAAAATTTTTAGGAACAGTACCGTAAAGTGAAAAGTTAGAATAGTGTAACCAAGTTGCTTCTGGTGTTGAGGTATTAGTAACTGTCAATTGGGTAGCATTTTGATTGAGGAACATACCACTAGTAAATTTGTAACTGAATTCTTTGCCACGAACAGCATCAACAGAAGTAGGAAACTGTGAAGTACTTAAAAGACCACTTCCTGCGTTATTTGATGATGAGGAAGGAGTTGCTGTTGCGGATGAGAGGGTAGTTGAAGAAGTACTGGAAAGAGAGCTGGTCGAGGATGCATTAGAAGTAGTAGTGGATGCTTCATCAACAACTATAGTACATGGGATGTAGACGCTGTTTCCAAATTGATCTGAAACTTGCATATCGAACAGAACAGTTTCTGTGGTATTTGGAGTTTGGCCATAGATTGCCAAATTTTCAGCATCCACTTCTAACCAGTCTGGAATTGAAGAAGAGTTGAAGTTTAATTGAAATAGGGAAATGTTTGATTTTGTAATTTGAGAGCCATCTAAGTTGATAGCATCCAAGGGAGCCGAAAAGTTGAAAACTTTATCAGATGTGAGGGAAATATCTAGAGTAGTATTTTTGGTGAGCTCTAAAACATGGAAACCCACGCTAATACCAAAAGATGCAATAACACCAGAAAATCCTTCTATATCGGAAGCTATTAAGTTCAAATTGAACTGCTGAGCAGGAGCTATCTCACTATTTACTACAGGCGTGGTACCTGTGAAAGTTAAAGATTCACCATCTTCGTTGAAATTGATCCAAATTGGCAAAGGAGAATTTCCATCGGAGAATGCATAATAGTAGTAAGTAGTATTCTCTGAGTTTGGCAAATTAAAGGTTTGTGTTTTGGAAAATGAGAACAGGAACTCTGTGTTTTGCTTATATATGATATTACGAGATCCATCTGTGGAGCTAAACTGCTGAAGTTGTGAAACGATAGCTGAACTGTTTTTCAAAGAAGGAGATTCTTGACTGCTGATTGGCAATTTATTTGCTGTCGATGTAAACGTGCTTGTGGAATCAGAGACAACGATATCAAAAGTAGCATCGCCAGATTCTGTAGGAGTTCCAGAGAGTTTCCCCGTAAGAGAGTCTATTGACAACCAGGAAGGGTTATTGAGAAGAGAGTAAGTCAATGATGAAGAATCTGAGTCTTCAAAAGTGATGTCTGACAAGGTGTATGCGTATTCCTTATCATATCTCGCTATTAAAGGGTGCTGGCTATTGAAGGACCACTGCTGTGATATTGTTGCCGAGACAGACAGTATTAATGATATTAGGAGTAGTAGGATTAGCGTTATTTGGAGCATTATTGATATAATTTAAGCCCTTTGCTAACAATTGAGCCTTGCAGAAACTGTTAGAAGGCTATATAGGACAGACAAGTAGTGCCGAAGAAAACTGGAGTAAGTAGTTAAATAGTATACTACAGCAGATGAAATCTTAAAATGGAAAACATTAAAAAGAAAGTCAAAGGTTGAACTACGGAGGATATGCTAAACAATATATACATTTCAGGCTTACGGTGAGATATTCGAGAAAATTATGGTTCTAGCAAAAATAGGTTAAAGAACCTCACCGGGGACAATTCAGTAAACAAAGGTTTTGAAATTAGACGGGCTGGTCATCCCTGTTTGTCCAGAATGAGTGTTGACACTTTTTGTTAGCAGCTGAGTTCGTAGAACGGATGCATGATGGAAATTTTTAGAGGGACAGTGTTTCTTAGAGTTATTTTTGTTAGTAGCTACATTGAAATTTCTGATGAGCTGCACAAGAAACGGCGGTAGAAAATTTATGTTTTTCCTAATTAGGCAACAAAAAAAAGGGATAACCATTTTTGGAAATGTGTAAATACTGTATGTGTGAAGCGAGCAGATTGCAAATGGATGGACAAAACTCAATAACTAAAGTTATTTATAGCCATATACAACAAAGGAAATTTATTAATGCTTGTAAGCAATTCAGAAGACTTGAAAATACAGTTGTTGGTTTTGAAAGTGACAATAAAGTTACGCACTGAGAGAGAGCCAGAAGATGAGCCAGGTTGCTGTTTTAGGCGTAGGGTCCTCTTTTAATGAGTTGCGCAATAGAAACCAGGAAGGACTCAATTACCTAGGCTCTGTCTCGTTGACGAGCTGATATAGTGTCGTACATCTAGTTTCAACTTGTAGTTTGGCGCAAGCATTGGCCCTAATTTTTATAGAGAAATAAATGCAAAAAGTGAAAGATGCGGCATGAGCACCAATTGGGCAGAGAAAAAGACAGATCTTGTAGGCCTTTCCAGAAAGGGATGTGGTTGTGCACCTTTTGAGCATAATTATACCTTTTTTTTGTTAACATCTCCAGATCTCACATCAGCTCGAGAGAGAAGCGAAAATAGAAAAATCACTGTTATGTGCACAGAAAAACCAAACAGCAGGGCAGATAGTATATCAGGCATTTGTAGTTTTTTGTTTTTTCTTGTTTTGTCTACTAGTTCCTTCACCAGCGTGGCTCAACCCTTTCTATGTTGCTTGCGCGCGAAGGCATGTTCAATTAAAGATTATCAACCAGAGCACATAACTGGTAGTTTTGGGTGCTCATAATTGAAAAGAAGATAAATTATACAGCATCGCACATAACGAAAGAAAAATCTACCAATGCACATAACCCTAATCAATCAGTGCACATAACTCAAAAATAGTCAATCGCGCACATAACCAAAATTCAAAGAGCATCGCACATAACCATGTATCCGTTTCTCCCCTCAGTTGTTGAGTCCCCTCAACTAGAAACTCCGAAGAGCGTTAAAAAGAAACAACCATAAAACTTTAATCGTAGATACAATAGACTTGCAGAAGATTGATAGCAAAAGATATAGGACAATTATCAACAATAAAAAACCAACTAACAGTGTGCCAATGTTTGAAAAAGAAACTAATAACGAAGAAGAGGATGAGTAATTGTAAAAACTTTTGTCAAAATACAGGAAGGGAATCTACAAGGTGGAGTTATTGATATCAGCTAAGATGCTGGGAAAATACAGCAAAAGATGAAAACAAATAGTGCAGAACAATCAAACCTGTAAAAATTCCACTAGTGGAAAGGATAAACGTCTCTACAGAAGCTAGGTAAGCCAAACAAAATGTAATCCCAAAGACACTGCTTGTCATTTATGGGTTGATTTCGCAGACTGCTCGGAAAAATGTTGGGACTAAAATAGACTTCAACCGTTGATCCCCACTTCGTAAAACTAATATCATAGCGTTTACCAGCGATGAGCGTTTGCTGATAATGCTTACGACACACACTATTGGCGTGATAGATGCTTTGAATATTTTTAAGCTTGCAGTCAATACTCAGGAGCGCTCACAAAAAAATACTCATCCAGATTTCAGCAAGTTTATCATTCGATCTTGCACATTTAGTATAAATATAATTCGAAAAACCACCCATAATCGTATCTCATCGATATTACTATACATCTTACATTTTTGCCTGTTGCTTTGTTTGAATTACTGTCTAGTTTTGTTCGAATCACTGTTTTCTTTTGTTTCTGTTTTTTTTTGTTTGATTCAAAGATCAAATCACCAACTAACACCTCAGATAACAAGCAAAGATCACCCCCAGTGCATACCAATTATTCTCAATATCAATCCAGATCTTTAATACAACATGTTGTCAAATACTCTCAAATGCTGGACTTTGACCAAGTCACTGTTGGCACCTTCTCTCACAGCTAGCATTGTCACTGCTCCTAGCTACTCAAGAAATATCCATAATGGTAGCGTCGCTAAAAATCAATCGAACTCTTTCAAAGTCAGCAAGTACATCGAAGAGTCCTCAAAAGCTCCTGACGCTTCTGCTACAATTATTAATGATTTGGTCGTCGACCAAAAGAGATTTCACAGCTCTTCGAAAAAAGCGACATGGTATGATGCTTTAGCAGAACGTAAGAAACAATTGCTTCGTGGTAAAGTCTTGGACTCCTACTCTTACACCACTCCAGGAACAAACGATATTGTAGAAAAGACTCGTGCTGATTCTTTCTCTTATCTTTTACTTCCTTTCAAAGATGACAAATGGCTTTTGGATTCCTATATCAATGCCTTTGGAAGATTGCGTGTTGGCCAAATCTTCCAAGACTTAGATGCTTTGGCTGGTAAGATTGCTTACAAGCATTGTTCCCCTGCTGAACCGATGATTGTTACTGCCTCTGTCGATCGTGTTTGCATGTTGAAAAGAATTGATGAGATTCACAAATATAATTTGATGCTTTCTGGTTCTGTCGCTTGGGTAGGTAGATCCTCAATGGAAATTTCAATCAAAGCTAGTGCTATTACAGAAAGTTTTCCTGATGTCATTACTGAATCATTTGTAAAAAGCGATGACGTTTTTCTTAGCGCCAACTTCACTTTTGTTGCAAGAAATCCAGAGACTCATAAGTCTTTCCCAATTAATAGACTTTTACCATTGAACGAAAGAGAATGGAAGGATTTCACAAGAGCTGAATCCCACAATGCCGCCAAAAAATTGAGAAAGAGCTTAACTGTTAATCCACCAAATTTCGAGGAATCTGTATTGATGCACAATCTCTGGAAAGCTTCAACAAAGTTGAAGTCATTCAAAAAGCAGAATAAGACTTCCAAAAATTTGAAATTCATGAGCGATACTGTTTTGAAATCTGTGATGTTCATGCAACCTCAATATCGTAACCGTCATTCTTATATGATTTTTGGTGGTTATTTAATGAAGCAAGCTTTTGAATTAGCTTATTGCTCTGCTGCGGCTTTCTCCCATGCTCCTCCAAGATTTATCTCTTTAGATGTCACTAGTTTTACTGCTCCTGTGCCAGTTGGATCAGTCTTGTATTTGAAATCTAAGGTTGTTTATACAGAGCATATTACTAATGATTCTGAAGTAGAACCAGTTGGTACAGATTCCACATCCAACAAAATTGATGATCCTTGTGGTAATAATATCAGTGAGGACGAATTAAATGAACTTTTCACACTTTACGGTACAACTACCTCAAACCAACTTTCAAAGGATCCTTCTGATTTCCTTGGAAAGCCTGGTACAGTTATTCAAGTGAGAGTAGACACAAGCGTTCGGTCATTAAATCATGATGTTCACCGTAAAACAGGTTCTTTTATATACTCTTTCTTTGTTCCAAAGTATACTTATGAGAACGAGAATTTGGGTATCAATAATCTCAATTTGGACCAAAAAGTTGTTAAGAATGGATACTATGCTGTTGTTCCAACTACATACTCTGAGATGGTAGAATTCGTTCAAGGAAAGCAGAGATCGAAGGAAACAGCTGACAGTGTCAGACAATTGAAACAAAGAGGATAGTTTCAATCTAAACTATGAATGATTTGATAGTCAGAAACAAGAAATCAATTAAGTAGACGAAAAAAATAAAACTAAAATCAAAAAAAAAAAGAAGAAATAATTAAAAGAAATCAAGAAACATGACTTCAATAATCCTTGAGCTGTTGCTTCATAATGAATTACTAAATATTACTATTAACATACCTATTTTAAAATATAATTGCAAGCGTTTTGTAAGTTGTAGAAACACATTGCAAGCATGCGTTTACAAGATCAAGAAGTGGCCTTCCATTTCTTTTTAAAAATTATAGAGTACAAGGGAGTATTGATAGACAAATTGACGTAAATCAGAGCAAAATTCTATCCGTTATTGAAGTAAAGTTGTGAAAGACTACATCAAATATCGATAAAGCATATGATGGGAGCTGTCTCTCCCATGCACACTCTTCAAAAACTAAAAGAAGAGTCATAAATGGCAATGGGTATACTTTGCATTGATTCAAGTGATCAACCGATCTAGATATAAAGATTAAAAAAAAGAGAGAAAAAAAAAACTACTACAAAGAAAACCAAGAAACAGTGATTGAGTTGATTGAACTCGTTTGATGCTCTTTTGGAGTTCAGCTTGATAGAGAATCTGCGATTCATTTAGAGAGCATCCAATTGAGCAGTAATTTCTTCCAATTCCGATTTCGAAGATTGGTACTTTTCAGTCAATTCTTCTAATTTCTTTTCTAATTCTTCTTTTTCAGCTTCCAATGAAGTGACTTTTCTTTCCATTTGTTCTGCCTTGATGTCAACTTCTCTCAATTTTTCGGTTGTCTCTTTCAAGTTTTTGTCAGATGTTTCTAATTCTTCCTCCAACAATTGGTTTTTCTTGGTGAAGTTTTCGTTGTTGGTTTTCAAGGAAGTAGATTCTTCAGCATCGGTTTTCAATTCGTTTAATTTTTCTTCTAATTCACCAACTTCCTTTTCCAAAGAATCGTTTTTGAAGGTCAAGGATTGAATGGTATGATCTTTTTCCAAAAGTTCTTGTTCCAATTCCTTGACACGATTGTGGGAGTCTTCGTGTTGTCCTTGCCAGTGTTCGGCTTCAGATTTAAGAGCGTTAATTTTCTATACAAAATATCGCATGTTAGTCAATTTTTCTTTCATCTTGAGTGTCGTTACCTTGAATCTTTGTCCTTGATCAGCTTTCAGAAGAATTTTTGTAGTACTTGATAGTGACGGTTGACCCAGATTTATCTGACAAAGTATTGGGCATCTGATTCATACATATTCTGCGTAATTCTCGCATCTTTAGGGGGTCTTATTGTTCCAAAAGCCTTTGATCTGAAGTATCTTTCGAAAAGCCTTAGATCCGGCGCAACTGAAGCATCTGCTTTAGATAATTCTGGTTTTGAAAGTTTCTTTTCTGGGCTCTCCATCTTTGTTCAAGGACTGATCTTTGATCTTTATACTATACATACCTCCTTGAGCTTGTCCATTTTTCTTCAGTGGAAATTATAGAAAATGCGATCCAAATATGTGTCTAAATTACGATCAAGTGGATTATTACTGCAGAATGACAGAAAAACCCTATTATTTAGATATTTTTGGTTATAATTGAGCAATAACTTGATCTCTTTCAGTCTGTTATCCAAGAGAAGCTCCTATCAAGGTGAGAGGCAAAGGCCTATAAATGCAATATATTTTTCTGGGGAGTTATTTTATGCTATGTTGGCACTTAATAGACAAAAAAAAAATTTTTTTAGCTAAAAAGACATATGTATCTAAAGATTTACTAACAAAAGAGCGAAAGAAAAAGCCCAATAAAACAGTGCTACTAATAGTAAACATTGGGTATTTTTACCAGTGAATATTGTAGGGCACAGAATAATCACGTGGCACATTCTGTATCTAGACACTAATCAGTATATAGGTCCTTTATAATACTCCACTATGTAACTACGTAAGCTTAAAATGAGAATCATCCTTGTTATGTAATTTCTTTTATCATCGTTATTGTTAATTTTTATCTTATAAAACACCTATTAAGTAGGTGAAAAACAATCCTTTGCATGGGTCCGCACAACTAAAACATCTTTAATCAGAGTCAGTAGGCCCGTCAATCATGATCTTGATATATGGCTCCTCGCGCTTGGCTGCAAATTCATAAGCTTTGACTGAATCTTTGAACGCAAATTTGTGGGTCACAAACTTGCTGACTGGAATGGCACCAGAGCTGATTAGTTTGACAGCGTTTTCGTAATCCCCGTAGTCGTATCTGAAACTTCCCTTGATGACAGACTCGTTGGTGCTGATCATCCCAAGAGGATACGCATCGATCTCGGTGCTGGTCATTCCTACTTGCACAAACACACTGGAATTGCCTGTACAATAGATTCCCAATCTGGCACAAACGGCGGCTCCAGTACATTCGAGAATGGTGTTTGGCACAAAGAAAGTCTTGTGAAGATAATCGGCATGCTCTTTCAAGGAGTCGAATTTGGCACCGCCAGAATTGTAGGTATGGGTTGCGCCCATTTCTTTTGCCAATTTCAATTTACTATCATCTATATCTATAACCAAAATGCTGCTAGCACCCCATGCCTTGGCAGTGGCAGTACACATCAAGCCAATTGGCCCTGCACCAAAAATGATAACGTTTCTACCAAAAGTGATTTCCCCCAATTTAGCAGCATGGCAAGCAACAGCCAATGGTTCGCACAATGCACCCTCCTCAAATCCAACGTTGTCAGGTAACTTGTACACAAAGTCTTCTGGGACACAATAATATTTGGCAAGTGTACCATCGTAAGGTGGGGTTGCTGCAAACTGCATGTGTGGACACAAATTGTACTTGCCACTCATGGTCTCTTTGGAGTATCTGCTTGGAAATCCTGGCTCAATTGTGACTTTATCGCCCACCTTGACATTGGTAACGGCAGACCCAATTTTATCAATGACTCCTGCGGACTCGTGGCCCAAAACCATTGGTTTTTCCAACACAAATTTTCCAATAGCTCCTGTCTCGTAGTAGTGGGTGTCAGAACCACAGATACCAGTTTTCATGATTCTGATTCTCACAAAATGAGGGTCCTCAATTTCTGGAACTGGTCTTTCCTCTAAATGGATTTCTTTGATAGCACTTAAAACAACGCTAGGGTTCTTATTTGGCATATTGAATGTTGTCTTTTCGGGAAATACTATGTGTTCTAAAATCTTTTCTGAATTTTCACTGCAAAAATTCGGTTTCTCACTGTTTGTTTAGCTTTATAAATATTGCTAGTTAAGAAAAAAAGTTCAATTGTCTCTAAGCTAAATTTTCTGAAGAAAACAATTGATATTTATACTAATCAGTTTATGTGCAAATAAATCATATATTGTCGGAAATCGAACTTTTTTAGCAAAAGAAAAAGAAAAAAAGAAAATTTGTAGTTACAAAACTACAAACTTAAACCTGCTTTCAGTGTATATTTGGAATAATTAGTGGCCTAATATAATCCAATTCGTGATTTGTCAAATGCATTAACATTGTTAATAATCAGTAGGCATTGGCAACTATAAAATAAATAATTCTAAACACGCAATTTTCTCCCTCTTCTTCTAACGAAAACTTTATTTCATCATCGATAATAAAACATGCGCAAGCTAGATATGGAATATGTCTCTGATCCTTTTCTATTATAGGGTCAAAATAACATTCTATATCAAAGCATACAGTTACTTTTGATGATTTTTTAGTAATAAATCCTAATGGAGAAAAAGAAGTCATATATGGTTTATACTTAGATTTTTTCAAATTAAACATTACTCCTACATGCCTATTATTTCAATAGAAATCTATTATTGATTTTTTATAGTACAACATATTATTATTTCTAGATACGATATCATTTTTTGTTTTTCGATAAAAATTTTTTATTATTTATTATTTATTATTTATTGTATATTTTTAATTGGTAACATTATATTTGATGATAAAGTTTACAATTTATAATAATTTTTATACCTTTCTAATTTAGTTTCAAATTGGTTTAATAAAAAGTCTTTTCTAATGAAATTTTTTCATATTTAAGTAATCTGTTTTTAAATAGTTGCATTTTGTTGCTGCTTTTCAAATTGTTGAATTAATTGCAAGGCAAACAAATGATCTTGATCTTGTTTTAATCCACTTATTGTAAACATGGCAACGACAAGATCTGAATTAACAAGTCTAAGAGGAATAGAACCTCCATGAGATGCGAAATCTTTATGATCTACTGCTTTAAATTCAGACAACAGTTGTTGTTTGGCTCTTGCTATCTTACCCATAAGAAAACTCAGATCCCCAAATCTTCTTGCGCTATTTTGTTTTCTTCGAATCCAGTGATCATTATCAGGTGCCAGGCCTGAACCAGTAACTGTACGAAATAAGCATTGACCTGCCAGAGATGTTATATCTATTGTAATCGATGAGTCTGGGAATCGTTCAAGTGCTTGATTGCGAGAAAATAATCCAAGAGACCAAGCTGTATTGGTGTTTAATTGAGTAAGATGGGTCAGATTCATCTCAGTATTTTTGAGATCTTCGTATGATCTAGATTCAAGTGAGGCAGCTTCACTGACGAAAGCTTGATAGGTTTGAGTTGTTTGCAGGGACATTTTGAAGATGAGACAAATTTTAAATTATAAACAGTTGCAACGGTACTAAAAACGGTAGTAAAAATGGTACTAATGAAACAGTATTATATATATATATATATATTATTCAATCCATCATGTTTTAATATTTATATTATCCGACCATTTATCTTCTGTTTTTAATATTTTTAATATATGCGATTGTAATGACTTAAGAATCGATAATGATAATCCATTAAAAAGAATTTAATGTTACTAATCCCACTACGAAATATTTGTTAAAACTTACGAGATTCTGCAAAAAAAAACAGATGACTTAGGTACTGCCATGCATAGTTACTGTGAGCACTTCAAGCCATTTGTGGGGTACGTTTCAATTTTCAACCTTGCGATTGATCCTACAATATAACATATTTTACCAACATTGTCTTTAGACACATATAAACAAAGAAACTAAATTTGCAACTTTAAAAAGGAACATGAACAAAGTTAAAAATAACCACGATTGTTGGGATTACTTCTCTACAGTGTCAATTGCATTACTTTTGCATAGTGTCAGCGATAGCTTGGAAAATAGCAGCCAAACCAACTGCACCAGGATCCGGAACACCCGAAAGCTCGCTCTTAGCAATGTAAGAAGCTCTTCCAACTTTAGCATCCAAGTCCTTGGTGGATTCTGCACCTTTCCAGGCAGCCTCAGAAGCCTTGCTCAAATCACCACCAGTGCTCTTGAAGGTGTCGACAAATGGTTGTAATGCATCCACCAAAGTACGATCGCCAGTTCTGGCTCTGGTGTATTTGAACAATGATTGAAGAGCAAACTCGAGACCCTCAGTAAAATAGCCAGCAGTCACTGTTTTGGACTCTCCGTTTTTCAGACTATTGTCGCGCAAATAGGCTGCTAAAGCTGACATGTAAATAGAGTACAATCCACCGGAAGTTCCTCCCATAGAGTCAGAACACAATGTTGCAATCTCTGAAATAGTGAAGATAGGCTTGTCGATATTCTTATTCAAATCACTGTCAGCGTTCTCTAATTGCTCAGAAATGGCCTTGGCGCCAGCGACTAAAGTCAAACCAGCATCCCCATCACCAACAATTGTATCGTAATGGGTGACCTTAGGCTCAACTTCATTGATCTTATCAACAACTGCTTTCAATATTTTCTTTGTGACTTCCAGATCAGATGTGGTTAAGGTGGAGTGTGTGTTCTCTTTGTTGATCTTGTTTGGATTGTAAGGATCATTGATGATAGAATACTTATCTTCAGTTTCTGATTTACAGATAGGCACCACTGAAGAGTTCCAGCCAACACAACTCGTAGACAAATCAAGAAATTCCACGAATTCTTCAGGTTTTGCTAATAGAGTGACACTTAATCCATTTCCATTAAGCGAGGAAACAAAAGTACCGCAATAAACGCGAATTGGCTTGAGCTTATAATCATTCTTTAACTGCTCAATTACTTGGTGGCAAAATGTCAATAATTCTAAGTTAGAAGTACCACCTAAATTGTTGATTAATAAAACGACCTCGTTGTCAAACGATTTAACAAAGGCTCTTTCTGAGTCATTTTGATCTAATGCATACTTCAACAAACGCTTGACTAATTCATCTAAATTAGCAATCTTGATTCTCTCAACACCACTCTCGTTATGGATACCCATTCCTACTTCACACTCATCCGGTTTCAAAGCAGATTTTTTATCTTCTTCCTCTTCTTCTTCATCTTCTTTTTCGGTTTTTGCTTTTTCACTTGATGGAATGGAGCAATGGTTCAATGAAGAACCTATGGTGACAAGGTTTTCAACAGCACTGTTTGCAAGCTTGACGATTTTCTGTAAATCATATCCTTTAGATGCTGCTGCACTTGCAATTTTGTGGACGAGAGCAGTGCCTGCTAAACCACGTCTACCAACAAGAGAAGAAGTTTTGGCAACAGCGACATCGTCACCAACAATAACAATTTCAGCATCAATTCCAAGATGCTTTGCCTTTTCCAAGGCTAAACCAAAATTCAAAATATCACCAGTGTAGTTCTTAACAACAGCCAAAAAAGATTTTTTTGGCAATTTTTTCTCCTCAATTAAGTTCGAGATGGTGACAATTGCACTCAAAACTTGTTTTGTAGATGGAGATGCAAAAATAGATCCCGCAACTGCTATATCCAATAAATTTTCTCCCACAAAGCCAGCATGTAATGGTTCATGGCCTGAACCTCCACCAGAAATGACTAAAACCTTTCTTTCAGGGTCAAAGATAGACTTTTTGTTAAAAACAATTTTTTCTTTTGGAATTAAGCCCAAAAATTGTGGGTTTGTGGACACCGTTGCCTTAAGCAGGTCTCCGACGATATCAATGTTGTTAAAGCCCCAATGCTTGAACGTGGACATTTTGAAATAAAACTAAGAATGGATGGTTCTCAAACAGACGTAAAACTTTGGATGAAACAAAATTATTAACTGCAAAATAATAAAATACAGTTGCTTGACAGTAATAATTGTAAAAGATGATAAGATTAGAAGAAGATAAATAGGAAATCGTTGTGAATAGGTAGGATTCCGATCAATTTAAATAGCATTGTAAGCGCAAGCTGAGTTTCGCGTAGAGTCGGAGTAGGTTGCCCTTATTTTTCTTGCTGCAAACTCTATTTATAGGCGAGGTTATGAATTTTTCCGAAATCTGACGGTTAGTTTCAACGTAGCTTTGATGTCATAGAACGGGTAATTCTTGCTGTGTACAATTCGACCAGTTGTATGACGGAGAAAAAATCATTAAATTGGGATTTACAAATGGAATTGATTAAAATTGCTTGCTGAGAAAGTAGACTTGGATCTGTTTGTAGGTGTCAATCTCGAAAAATTTGAGTTTTTTTTACACTGCCTATACTTTCTGAAGTGAATTATGGGCATACCATGGTTTCTATGCTACACGCTAGAACTGAGCTGAATACAATAGCTAAAACTGCAAAGGGCCCAGCTGCAAATTGTTCCTTGGCAGCGATCTGGAGTATCTAATTTTCAATTCACAGAAACTGTATTTGTTTTAGAGTGTTTCTAGCAACTAAATAATAATATTGAAAAGTAATCACTGAAGGATCAAAAGTGATTTAGTTACTTTCAATAGATTAAAGAGAAAATAAATAATGTATTAAGTATATAAAACTCTTTAGTGTAATAATAGTTGAGTAAAATCCTTAGCTTAAAATAAACTAAGTAAATAATAAAATGAGATAATAAAATATTGAAATTAATAGGATTTTGTTTCCTTTATATAGTTCTTTAAATGGACTTTTAAATGTGGTTGTTGTAATCGGATATAAATGACCGTGTCAGTTTTCATATCCTATGAGTCATTCGTTTGTGAATCATTTGTTATCAAGGTTGGATGACTAAGTTGTGGTTAGATGATCCAAGCATTATCACGTGAATATCATGTGCGATAAATATTCAGAGCGACAGAAACATATGTGTGAAATATCACACTGAAATGCAGAGCCACAAAACTCTTTCTGTATTTCTGTGTTTGCAAGGATTATTTACAAAAATACTGAAGTATTTTACATTTTGCAATAAACTTTCCGACTTATAACAATCAGCAGATATCTTTTCTTTGTTTATTTTTTGTCTTGTAGAGTGACTTTTCAAAGTTTGATGCACCGTGTTTATTAATCATGAGCAATTTAGTTTTGATACTAGTGTAGAAGCATACAAACAACGCTGTTGTGCATTTATAAGCATCGAAAAAAAATTACGATACAATTAGTTGAAATTTCAGTTTTTTTTTAGTCAGCTAGCAAATAACGTTGCACATCAGCAGCATGATTATTTTGTTAGGGCAACAATTGAGCTAGCTTAGAATACTTAAATTCAAGAATGACTCCCTCTTGCTTCTTTTCAATCAACTCACTTTTATAGATATTTCAAGTACATTTTGGAATTGAAATTTATTTTTGTTTTCATTTCCAAAAGAACAATTGAACGCTTCTGAACAATTGAATGCTTCTTCTATCCAAAACTAAGAAGACAAAAATTCTTTAGACCTTTTACTTAGATCCCTAATAAATTGTATATAATTGACTCTAGAAATCAATTTCTACACATAAATCCATATAAAGCAAAGCGTTGCGTCCTGAAATCACAAAGCAAGTACCCAATAAAGATGGTTAGCAATCTGTCTTCTTTAAAACTCAACCACACTTGTTTGAGGGTCAAAGACCCAAAGAGAAGTGTAGCATTCTACGAGAAAAACTTCGGCATGAGTTTGGTTGACTCCGTTGATTTTACTGACAAAAAATTCTCCCTTTACTTTTTGACATTTAACTATCCTTCTGCCGTTGGTTATGGAAAGAGTATTGGTCACAAAGCTGGACTTTTGGAATTGACACACAACTGGGGTACTGAGAATGATGCAAATTTTAAGTGCAATAACGGAAATGAAGAGCCACATCGCGGATTTGGACACATTTGCTTTACTGTCGATAATATCGATTCTGTTTGCCAAACTTTGGACCTGAATGGCGTTGAGTTCAAAAAAAGATTGACAGATGGTAGACAAAAAGATATTGCTTTTGTCTTAGATCCTGATGGATACTGGGTTGAATTGCTCGAAATCAAAGATCACGACGGATCTAAGAAACATAAACTGAATGAATTAACAAACAAAGAGACCTACAAATTCAATCACACCATGATCAGAGTTAAGGATCCAGTCAAGTCCTTGAAGTTTTATCAAGAAGTTGTTGGTATGTCCTTGGTAAACAAACTCGAGTTTACAGAGGCCAAATTTACATTATATTTTTTGAGTTTCATAAATGATCAGGAGAAGTCGAAAAATTTGCATTTTACAGAGAGAAGTGCTCTTTTGGAATTGACTCATAACTGGGGAACTGAGAATGACCCTGATTTTAAATACCATAATGGTAACGATGCTCCTTCTGGTTATGGTCATATCGGTTTAACTGTCGATGATGCCACTGCTTATTGCGAACGTATCGAAAAGGACTATCCTGAAGTTGAGTGGGCATTGAAATTCAATAAAGGTTTCTTGAAGAATATTGGATTTTTCAAAGACCCAGATAGCTATTGGATTGAAGTTTTTGCATCTGATTTTGATGTGCACGGCTGTTGTCCTGCTTGCTCTGGAGAATTAAAATGAATGAGCGAATTGCAAGACATATTAATGACTAATTTCTATTTAATAATCCTTAACTGGATTCTTGGTTTGGAAAAGAATGGCTTTTTCTGGAAGTAAGCGAAAATCAACCCCAATTTGGTTTACATGGCTCGCCTTTTGCCAATAGATAATGAATAAATAATCTTAAAGCAAAGTTCATCTTTTCTGAACTTCTTTTACGTTTTGATTGTAGAAATTTCAGGAAACACAAGAACAAGTGATCACCTTGTACCTGTTTTCTTTTGCCTTTCTTTTCATCAAATCTTCAACTTTCTTCATTTCAAGTGATATGCTGAAGGAGATGAGCATCTCACTTGAAATGACACTGAAAGATGACTTTATTCGCAAAATGTAACAAAATTCAGGATAATTTATACATATGCACATTTTGCCATGGTTTTAATTTTCTCCAAATTTACTGTCCTCCACTATAAGGACATGATAAAGGATATTTTTGAGTTGAAGTTGATTTCACTTTTTGATTTAATTTTGTAGTTACTTTTTTTGGAAAGCGATGTTGCGCACTTTCATCCTGCATTCAAATTAATTCATTCGTCCCAAAAAGGAAACCAATAATCAACATAAAAAAAATGTAAATCCAAACTATTTTTCAACTATAGAACTTAGAAAAATTACTTGAAGATTTCTTGTTTTATTTTTATACCAAAAAAATTGCCTTTTTGGGTATTTACAATCAAGCATTGCAGCCATAATTTTCCAAGAGGTAGAATTAACATTTCACAGTGGCAGCATAGAGTGAACTGCCTGAATTTCTTAACTTCTACTGCAAGTAATTTGAAAGTTTAACGGAAATGATGAATGCCATTTTCATGTCAATTGTTTATACTTTGTAAGAATATTCCATTTGGAAATTTGAATTTAGCTTCTTAAATTTGTATTTAAGAATGCAGCCGTGGCATTATTTTCTCAACCCGAGTTCATTTTGCTATTCATATTCTCCTATTTTTTATATTTAAAAAGTATGGAGAAATATAGGCAACTCATTTAGTATATTATTGATAAATCAATCTAATAATATTTTTTTTTTTATAACCAACGTTTATTGAATCCTCATATTTTAACATTAAAGTCTTTGTTTGTAATGAGTACGGAAGAAGTTTATACTTATGCTGCCAATTTGACCGATGCCCAAATGGATGCATTAAGCAGCATAGATCCAGTGACCATTTTGCTTCATTTTATGACTCCAGCTGGTGAGACTGAAATTTCCTTCAAGATTCTCGATCAATGGTTATATAGGCAATGTCAAGGCTCCTTGATTCAAGGCTTGAGACTAGGGGCCTTCGTGATCACACTGCTTGCTCTCTTTTTGATTATGAAAGATAGAAAAGCACCTTTGTTTATCATCAATCAATTGACACTATTTTTTTCCAGTTTGAAGTCAATATTCTATATTTATTACTATTTGAGCAATTCTGGAAGTATTACTTTCCAATTTTCTGGATACTACAACTTAACTGATAACAACAGAAATATTACAGCTGCTGCTAACGTCACACAGATACTTATTGTGATCTGTCTTGAGTGTGCTTTTTGTTTCCAAGCCTACGCTATGTACAAAGCTAATCAGGGTATTCAAAGAGTATTAATGCTAACACTTTTAACCCTTTGCATTACTTTGGGATTGGTAACTGTTTCATTTTACATAAATTCTGTTGTATTTGCACTAAAGGCTACGTTTGATGAATCATTGTATTCCAATTATGCTTGGCAAATCAATGTTCCATTTATTTTATTTTTGAGTTCTGTGTGCTTTACCAGTCTGTGCTTGATTGCAAAGTTTATATATGCTTTTAAACAACGCAAAGACTATGGACGTCGTCAATTTTCCGGAATTCATGCTTTATTTATCATGACCTGCCAAACTATGATAATCCCAGTTTGTGTGAATATTTTCTCTTATTGTTCACCACTTTGGAAGAGTAACGGTATTCCCGAGATTGCTTACTTTATAACGACAATTTTTTTGCCTTTATCTGCAATGTGGGCCACAAGTGCAAACAATAGCGTTATCCCATCATCCGCCAACAATTTGAAATTTGTCTGTACAGAAGATAAAGAATACGACTATGAAGAGAGCTTCAGACTGAAGGATCTAGAAAACATTCAAGATGTGATTACAATCAATACGAGTAACGAGGACAGTCTAAATAAAAGCAGTCAACTCAAGGTGCATGTGACGGGAAATGTCTCTCCAGTGGACAATGTTAGCTCAATAGTGGAGCACAACAGTTTCCAAGATTCATTTGATGATGGAAGCGGAAATTATACCGCCACTAAAGAGCACACTATAAGCCGTAGACCATAAGGCACTAATACTGTGTGGCTACCAAAGTGATGCGTTGGAATCCATATAGGCGTTTTCTTTTTCTATAATTACTCTTTTGCTAGGCTTTCTTTTTTCTTATTGTTTATTTTAATTAATGGGATTACGATTATTTTTACGATTTTCATTCTGTAAAATTTTTCCATAAACTTCAGACTATTTAATAAGCAAGATCAGCTTTTTTTTGTGATCAATAATATTACTGTTTTATTTTCAATTTTGACGTTTGTGACCAGTACAATTGATTTTTCGGAACCATAATTGTTAGTCTCAGCCATTTTTTTTAAGAAAAGTTACTTGGTCTGTTTAGTTTACTCAACTTTCTACCTTTATTTTTTTACTGTTTTCTCTCTCTAGATCAATGCCTTGCCCCATTAAAAGCTGAGAATCTTACATCTCACCTGAATACAACGTTTTAAGATTCTCAAACAATTCATCGATCTCAGGTTGTTGTATTTCCCGATTTGGAAATTGCTTTAGATGCTCCCGATATGGTAATTTGATGGTATCTTGTAGAAATCACACCCCCTTTATACCCAAAAAAGAAATATATAGATTTTTGTGCCTGAATTGCAGGGTTTTCCGGACAGGCGAGCCAGATCATACAGTTTTTTTTCTCAGAGTTCTCCATATAGGTAAATCCACTGACTTGTCTGTGTGTCTTTTCTAAGAAAAGTGTTCATTTCTTTATTTTTCGTTTTTTTTTTTTTCGTTTTTTTCTTTTTTTTTTGGTATTGGCTATCTTTCGTTGTGTGGTACATATTATAAAATGAAAAAGCCAAATATATAGCTCTGTACAGTCTACGTACATACATACTTCGCAATATTAGAGGTCTTTGTATATTTGCCATTATACTATTAGTTGGTATTTTTACTGTTTTAGTAAGCCAGTGATCGATCTGACAATTGATGGCAGTCTAGGATATTGAGTATTCTAGCGTCAACATACTGAAATACCGTATCCCCAATATTAAGAATCACTGTGGATACGTACCCTTGTCAATTGCTGCTGATTCATCCGAACAGTTAGCTGTTTCCAACGATCTAACTTCTGAGTGCATTTTCCCAAGAGTTTGCAATAGACTCGTTTTCTTGCGGATAATCGCTATATTTCTCCCTCCAGAAGTCAGCCAAAAAAACTCCGACCTCTCTCTTCTGATACTTGTGATTCAGCGTTCGCTTCAGCTTGTGCTGTGATCTCTCGTCCCGCATTTGTCCAGTTCTGCTATTATTTGCACATAGATACTTCCATCAAACATAGCTTCTTGAGACTTATCTTATATCCTTGGTCCTTTTTTCTAACTTCCTCTGGAACATAAGCAACGACAAAAATGGGAAGCCCGCCTGCTAACTCTTATGCGCCTGGAACAGTGTTGACCGTTGGCTCTCACAAGGCCATGGTTAACAAGTATCTCTCTCAAGGTGGCTTTGCCCATGTTTATACAGTTAGCATTGATCCACCTTTTGAAAACGGTTCATCCAAAGAACAGATCGCATGTTTGAAACGTGTATTGGTTCCTAACAAAGCTACCCTAAACATTTTGAGAGCTGAGGTAGACGCCATGAAAAGACTCCGAGACAAACCATATATAGTCAAATATATCGATTCGCACGCTGCAAGAAGCCCAGCAAATGATGGTACTTATGAAGTATTTCTTTTAATGGAGTATTGCTCCAATAATGGATTAATCGATTTTTTGAATACTAGATTGCAAAATAGATTATCTGAATCAGAGGTTTTGGAAATCATGTATCAGACTTGCATTGCTGTATCTCAAGTCCATTTTTTGAATCCTCCGTTGATCCATAGAGATATCAAAATCGAAAATATATTAATCACCAAGGATCATCAGTATAGACTTTGTGATTTTGGTTCATCATGCCCTCCTTTGAGACCACCTCGTAATACCCAGGAGTTGCAAATCATCCAAAATGATATTCTTAGATACACGACCCCACAGTATAGATCTCCAGAAATGATTGATTTCTCAAGAGGAATCCCAATAGATGAGAAATCAGATATTTGGGCTTTAGGTGTTTTCTGTTACAAAATTTGTTATTACACAACACCTTTTGAAAGATCAGGCGATAGAGGCATTGTAAAGTCCGAATATTCCTTTCCAAACTTTCCTGTTTATTCTCCTCGTTTACAGCATTTAATACGGGTATTGTTGACAAATGATGCGAGACAAAGACCTGATATTTACATGGTCATAGAAGAGATTTGCAAAATGAAAGGTGTGCCAGTGCCTCATGATATACGTGATCAGTATATACTTATCAAGCAACAAAAACATCAAGATAAATTGTTACAACAGCAGCATTTTTTGAGCAGTCAAACAACCGCCAATCTATCTTCAAATACAACAAAACCTCAAATGGAACCACAAGCTACTCTTTCCAAGTCTACAAATGCTCTTTCAGCTATGGCTACCTCATCTATGACTGGTGCATCAATGGTAATGCCAATTGCCGGAGCACCTTTAACCTCTTCAAACTACAAGAAATCTTTTTATGACGATAAATTAGCGAAATCAAATGTTTCATTGAAATCAGGGAAATCAGAACATTCTTTCGTATCTGGAAATTCTTTGAAGTCAGTTGCCACCTCTAGTTCTTCTAAATCAAATATTTCCAATATTAATAAGAATTCGAAAGATCCATTTGCAGATTTAATTCCTTTTAAATCCGACAATTCGTTACCACCGAGTCTCAACGAGATTGCTGCTGCATCACATGATTCCAGCAAGTCAAATGTCTTCACCAATGGATCTCTTTTTAGCTCTTCTGTTACATTTCCAAAAACAGATATTAAGACCACATTTTTGAGTGAAAATTCTTCTGCTGAAGAACAGAAGTCTAAGCCTAAGCTGTTACCAGTATCATCTAAAGTACAAAATAATGTGTCGAATATTAGCAGCAAGCCAGCAAACGAAAAACTGCTTGTGAGTACTACTGGAGTTAAAAGCGGTTTAGCTGATAAATCTAAGAGTAGAGCATCAACACCAAAATTGGTTGTTTCTGAGCAAAAGAAACAAGTCTTTTCACCATTAGTGTCTTCTAAAGGAGATTACACAGCTGCAAAACCCGCACGTCCTACTGCAAGTCCTATCAAAAAACCATACATAGATGCTGATCTTTCTTTCGAAGTCATTGATGTTGACATGAATGGATTGAGCTTGGAAAGTAGCAATAAAAATGTACAATCACTAAATCATTCTAAAAATGAGGAGATAAAGTATGTTTCTGAATCAAGAAAGGCTTCATCTGGATCTCACAATAATTCTAAACTCAATTTGCAAAACATGACCGGAAGTAGCACCCATGGATATAGAAGTTCAAGTAAATCAGGTTTAAACAAACTAACTCAAAGTTTTACCGGAAAGTTCAGGTCTGCATCTAGTTCGTCTGCTAATTCATTAACACCAACAAATAAGCAAATTTCTAGAAACAACACAGGGAAGCTCTCTCTTTCCAGTTCCATATTTGGTGATACATTGGCTAAGAGAATGAGCTCAACAGATATTGATCGGTCGGAAGATGAATTGATTTCAGATCTTGCAATGAATGAATTTGAAGATGTCGATTACGTAAAGAAACCTTTGAGCTCAACTCTGTCAATTAAGCTGCCAAATGTTGCAAGTTCAGTTCAACGGAGAATGAATATGCTTTTATCCAACAAAACTCAGGATAAAATTACTAAGACAGCCACGGGCTATGGTAAGTATACTGATGACTCTGAGCCTTCTGGATTCAGCGGATCTCCTGATTTGCATAGGGTAAATACCTTCTCGAACTCTTCTACTCCTATCATTACCTCTAAAAGGAATTCTCTCGATTTGAAAAGATCGTTTTCTACTAAGGGATCAAAATTTTTGAATTCTCTTCCTGGTGTTCATTCAAATAGTCATCTTTCTGCATCAACTACTGGTGGTCAAATTGGTAGTTCTTCTAAAGGTTTAAAACTTTTTTCATATAGAGATAATATGCCATCTCAGAAAGTAATTACCGAGGAAGATGCAGTAAGTGCTACAAAAGCGAAACTTCCTAAACCCAAAGTACCTAAACCTGTTCCGCAAAAAAAGTCGCCCAAGGTTTCTGGACTAGAAGTTTCAAGTACTGGATCAGCTAAAAAGGTTCCTCCACCAGTTCCTAAAAAGCCTGCTCATTTGACGTCTCCCAAACATAAAACCAAACATTAGCACTGATTGATAAATTAGTTTATCATCTTTCTTAGTTCATATAAAGCTCTATTGTATTGAGTTTTAATGACAATAGATTCAAATTTAAGAACATCATAATTTTAGATTATTTGTATTTGTGAAAGTTTTATACCAATAAAGATTATAAGCACCACATAAACATATCTAAGTACTTTAATTTTAAATGCTGTAGTTTTTGTTGAGAGGAAGCAAAATGAAAAACCAACTATTTAATTCCATGATGCGTTAGCGTTATTTTTTTAATTAGGAATAGGAAAACATAAATATCTTTTAGACAAATTACTTGTTGACTTGAGAATTATAAAATATCATACCAAGAAAAATTGGATCTGCTCTAAAAAAATGATTTTAATTGGTATACAATAGTATAAAAGTAAGCTATGGGATAAAACGACAATTCAAACGAAATTCAAAACAAAATTAAAATAAAAACTTTAGAATGGAAAAAACAGAAAATGAGAATTAAATAAGTGATTGAGAATAGAAAATAATTAAATTATGTTGTTTTCAACAATAATGTGGAAATAAAAATACAACAGAAAAAAAAAATATAAATAAAAGTTGAATTCGATATTAATCTGAATCCTTCAAATGATAACATACATTTCCATCGCTAGAATTGTTTCCCCAGATATTGAAACTCACAAATACGAGCCATGTGCACCAAAAATTCAATAAGTAATGTAACCACCATGCATGCTTAACACCGTATACCAAAGAATAAAAAGTAATGTAACCCAATATAATACTATTCACAATCTTTGGGGACAATTTTCTCTTTTTTTTAGTACTGACGGTACTTGCACCTGAATATCCAAGATTAACATTGTTACTATAACTAATTCTTGGAGGTAATGTTCCACTAACATTTCTTTCTATCATGATAAAAATAGGAACAATAGCGAGGAAATTGTGGTGGGATGAAAATGGTGTTTGCCATTTTAATGCAAAATTATGAATGAAAACAATCAAAACTGGTATGTTGATTGGAAGGATCCAAAGCATTATCAAAAAGAAGGATATGTTGAAGTTTTTAAAATTTATAGCTTTCTCCAAGGACTTTTTATACAGAGAATTACCTAAGTAATCATGGTGATGTATGGAATATGGTGAATTCAGCGGTTTGAAACTTTGCAGTGATTGCGGCGAGTGTTGAGTGTGATCCTGATATATTTGCTTCTCTAATGATGCGCTTGACATTATCTGTGGTATAGACATTGTTATTCCAGTTGAACTATTATTACTGGTGGTATTCAAAGAATCCATATTAGAAAGTTCTTTCACTTTTAAAATAGCTTTTATGCAAACTGTGGCTTGAACCACAGTTATAATAACATAAGCAAATTGATATGGAAAATAAAATGGAATAGAACCAAGAACAAAAATAGTACCGAGAATTCGTCTTTTTGATTTAAGAATATTTGTGGATGATAACAAGCTTGCAACAGTTGAACTACTTATATTATTATTATTATTATTATTTGCAGGAGTGGAAGTTGCAGCAGCATTTATAGAAGATGCATTTTTCATATTGTTGCTGTTGGAACTTACTTGAAGATAATTAGCGGCATTAGTGCCACCTATATTTCCAATGTATCGATGAACATTCGAGGAAGAAGATGGTGAGAATGAAGACGAGGAGGAATGATGATCCATATCATTGTGATTTGCTTCGCTGGCAATTGAATCATAATTCAACGAGCCAACAGTACTGTTGCTATCAAGAATGTATCGAATGAATCTGGAAAGCTTAGACTTTTGGGACAATAATGAAATCAACTGAGATAACCTTGCTAGCGTTTCACCTAATAATATAGCTAACAAATACACAACGTATACTAATGTCAAGGCAATAACATAAAAGAATGGAGGAACAATAAAGCAAAGGTATTTTTCTTGTAAACCAATGAAATATGGATTAACTTTTAGGTTTTGATTACCAGAGTTGTTTAAAGTGAAATCATATTTAGACTCAAATAAACCACTGTCTAACTTAATTGGATCTATCCAATGTAAAAGCAATTGAAAGAAACTATTGCTTGCCAATAATGATAGACTGATAAGCATAGAACAGCCAAAAAGAAAACGTTTCCAATTAGCAAAGTAATGTAAACTTTCGCTAAAAGAAATAAAGTTGCCTGTTGAGTCGTATACTGCAAATTGTCGACTTAAAACCAAACCGCAAATAGCCACAGGTAAAGTAGCAATGACTAATCTGAATCTCATCACTAATAATCTCAAGGACAGTAATATATCTACACAAAGATTTATTGTGACTTGTGGAGGATTAGTAACAGTATCTGACCAATACTGTAAATGTAAATCATTCTCAGAGGAATATTCTTCAAATGGAACGAATGGTGCAACAGAGTGTAATGTAATCAATTTATGCGGGTGTTGCTGTAGGCCAACTAGCCATTTCGTCTCCTGGGTGCTAGTGATATACTGTCTAATAAAAGAAGAAAAAATATCAGATTCTTCAGCGATATCACCTTTTGAAGCGAGAGGTTTATGTTTTTCAGTTATCTGTAATCGATAAGCAACCAAACTACTCCAAATAGATGAAAAATGAATGTCTACCGCCAAAGGTCTATTAGTTGGCAACTCAACACTTACTCCCCATAACAAATATCTCAACCACGAACTATTTACTTCAACTTTCGAGTTCTTTTCTTTTACTAAATTTGCAATTATGAATTCCTTCTCATTTTCGGATTTTCGCTCATTCTTCAAGCCTTCACTGATAACAATCATTTCAAAATTTTTTAGTAAATCATCTTGTAATTGGATACCATAATAATTATCCAAATCATCACTGAAAGAAGATTCAGAAGCATACATTGTATTCTCTTGAGATCTTGGGGTTTTTCTAACGAATTGGGAGCCATCAATACAATAAATTTCCAAAGATTTTTTGGTGGTAGCATCACTGGTGAAATCTATCATGATCGAATTTTGTGTTGGTTTTCCAGTATTATAAGATTTTTTACTATGGCAAAGAAATATCATTGGAAGTGCTGAGGTAGAGCTTGATTTGAAATTCGAAATTTCATGGAATGGAGATGAAGACAATGCGTTAAATTGGAACCTTTCAGTTGCATAATCACGACCATGCTTTTCAGATAGAGACTTTTTTGATTTGTCGGGAATATTAAAAAAATGCATGACTGGGCTTAATTGACTTCGCTGATTCATATTATGATTACCGTCAAATGGGCTAATCAAAATTGAGCGTTCCCCTGGCATTGCTGAACTTATTTGATCATTATCTACCTTTAACTTAATATTGAATTGAATTTCCGATGAGGAACTCGAAGTTAATTGATCAGAACTCTTGGAGAAACCAGAAGGCAAACTGTAAGAATCGAAACCTGGTAATAAATGTTTTTTAAAAATTTCCATTTTTTCTTCTAAAGAAGCTGTTTTCCATTCTGATTTTGGATCCAAAATCTCCAACATTGCGGTTGCTAAAGCCTTTCTTAATTGGTCACACCAGACAATTGCAAGATGGTCAATAGGGGTCCATACGCCTGGAATACCAGTCGTAAACACCGAGAAACCATGTGTTTCGGGAACTAGACTACTTATAGCTGTATAATCAGCCGGAAGAACTGTATCCATTAATCCACCAGTTATGGAAATGAGAGCGACCTGATTCAATCGTTGAGCAGCTCTATTATTATCTTTGTTATACTGTGAATTAAAAAAACCGTCTCTCCAAAATGTATCAATAGAATGGTATACTTTCATCAAATCACCATCAAAAGTGACTGGGGCGGCGGCATGAGGAGTTGCTAGAGTAATGAAAGTATTAATAGAATTATTGAGATAATTAGGAAGAGTAATCATAGTTCTTGCCACTATACCACCCATAGAGTGGCCTACCACTATCACAGATTTTGGAACAGCATTATCCATTGAAGGCTTATCATGAGAATACAATGATAAAATAAACTTTATGGCATCATTCAAATATTCTGATTGGTCAAGTAAAGTTCTACCATGGAATGCAGTGAAGTCTTCATTAAAGTCTGCAGTGAAAAAATCCAAAGGCTGCAGTTCATGTGTGGAGGATTGATATTGATCGTAAAACACATTGGAACACTCTGCAGCTAAAGCTCTAATCTGCTTATAACTTCCAGCATTGCCAGGAATAAAGAGTACAGGAATACCCACTAAAAAGTCGTTGGATTCATCTGGATTGACATCTCTGCCTTGTTCTCTGTAGAGATACAAAGAGTATTTCAGAGCGTATTTTGTGTGAGACTGATCGAAACCATGGACCTTGGCGTACGCAGGAGCCATATATGACATTCTACATTCTGGAGAGTCGGCACCATTTAAAGGGGCAGTAAATTTGATAAAAATCGAGAGAATAGAGACCAAGCCTATAACTGTGAAAATGGAAAGGTTATTGTTCAACAAAGGCCGAAAAATGAACTGATGGACAAACCTTTGCCATTGTGTGTTGGATGAAAGCGAGCTATACGTGCTACCGCTGGTACTGCTGGGTGAGGGCCATTTCATTCTTAGTATTTCAGTGGTTAAAATGGTGGAAAGGTTTTCTGAAGCAGCGTGAGAAGGGCAAGAAAACGAACTGCTGTGTTCACAGTGGGAGTAAAAGACTGTAATGAAGGTCAGCGAAGGAAAAAACTGAGTGGAATTATCGTGAGACCACTGCCAAGATTCGGGCAAGAAGTCTGGGTGTCAATATGGGATATTGTCTTGTATTCTTTGGCAGCATTCAAACAGAAAACGGGAAAACTTTTGACCTTGTTCAGTGGATATTGTTTGACTATTACAATGCTGTTTCCAATGCCTTTTTCGGACAAGTACTATCAAATACCGTGATCCTTGGTGTTTCTAATGCAACTGCTGAATAATATGTATATATATATATATATAAATGAATATATATGGAATATGATGGATGCTTTGCAAAAGTTACAAGTAGTCTGAGAGACAATATTCAATAAGAAGAGTTTTGTAATGTAATATACTAAATTCCATACTAACTTAAACAGCCAGTGAAAGGTCAGCAAGAAAACCAAAAAAAAAAAAAAAAGCGTCACACAAAAATCGACAATTTTTTTATCCATGAATACAGGTCGTGCATGAATTTTATGGCGTTTGTGGCTAGTTTTAGCTAGCATGAAATTTCAGCTGGGGGCCAGACCATACAATCGACCCCATTCAATATATATATATGTATATATATGTATAAATACAATTCATTGAGATTGAGTTTCACTAATTATTGACCTAAGTATGCTTGTTATCGAGTTATTCTACATATTTTGAATAATTAGAGTATCTACAATAAAGATTTGGATTTCATGGGTTTGCAATTGGCTTATGTGACTTGCAATGTGTGTATTGAATTCTATGTATGTAACGATTCACGAGGACTACAGTGTTGCTGATGCTGATGATAGTGCCTATTGTTAACTGTAGTGAAATTCCCGTGCCAGTTCACTTCCTCATTATTGACAACAGCTAGAATCAAAGGACACAACGATATAAGTAGAATAGAAGGGAACCCATATATAGTTTATGTATAATAGTACAGAAAAAGTCATTATAAACTCTGGTTTTGGAGTGTTTTCACGACACTGAATATCAGCACATTGTACACTTTTTTTTTGGCTCAAACTCCTCGAGAATTTCAGAAAACAACTAATTTCAGATGCTAGTCAGCATATTTAATGCTTTATTTTTCAACTCGCTCATCCTGTAGTGCTTTAATATCTATTCGCTCTCCTCATCATCATCATCCAAGTCTACAGGGGCCAAGCCAGGAGTCAATCCTGGATACGCATGCACACGAATCTTCTTTCCGTTAAGAATCTTTTCTGAAGAAAACTCCATCTGTCTTTTTCTTTCTTGACCTTGCTTAGCATTTTTGACCATACTTTTCTTATTATTTTTGTTCTTAATAGCCAAAATGTCCTCTTGTAATTGTCTAATTTCATTCTGAATGTCTTCCTCAGCTCCTTCATCACCTGATGATAAATCACCATTACTTTCATTTGTTTGGCCACTGTACAGCTTCAACTTTTTCACATTCCCACTTATGAGCTGATTCATGAACCTCTTTTCGTCAGAACTTAGCTGATATTGTGGTTTTTCATATCTCGAACTACTATCAGTTTCTGTTGTCTTCTTCACTTTATCTACTTGTCTTTTGATAATTTGTAACTTTGCGACTTTCGCAACTTCCTCCTCTATTAGTTTATTTTTCTTTATCTGTTTTCTCTTCAACTTCTTCAATTTCTTTTCTATCAAGTCATCCTTTTTGTTTTTAGTTCTGTTATCCATGTTATTAAATGCCTCGTTCAAACTTTGAATCGACGTAATATTGTGTTTTCTGTTTCCTTCATCTTTTCGACTGTAGTCACTCCCTACACCTCCAGAAGAAGGCATTATGCTTGAAGCAAGCTTATTTAAGGAAGACTCTGCTCTTTCCTTGGTTGATCTATTCTTGAAATGCGACATCTCAAAAAGTATTTTTAATCAAAGAAATAATTTCAAATACTCTAAGAATAAAATATAAACAGGGTAGAATATAGGAAAAACGAACCCAACTTACCAAAAATATACCGGGGTGAGCTTTGCTGTTTGATTTTCGAATTACTATTACTTAATTTAGGATCCAAGGAATTAATCTTTTAAAACAAATTACAGTATAATACCTGCCTCGCTTGATCCCAAAGTATGTGTGTATCTCATCTCATCTCTAAATAATCAAAGGTTAACTGACTTTTACTTAAAAAAATATTTTTCTTCTACCTTTTGTCAATCTCTTTTTTTGCGTGCTCATAATTTCATCTTATACAAAGTACATTAATGCACATCTATCTTCCTATCAATGTTTAAGCCAATCTCCATATGAATAATTCCTGTGTAGATATCCATAGTTTCTCAATCTTTGTCCCACCATTCTGTTTTTTTCTTGTTTTCTTCTCTATTTCGTGAATAAGTTTTTCCTAGAAAATTTTGTATTTAAAATCCTAATAATCGTCGGAATTCAAGGTGAGCGAAAAACCGATCATCCGAAAAATGCTAAAAATAGATCATCGGACAAATTGTTCTTGAGGTTTACGTTGTCATTATCTTATTCACTGTATTGTATTATAAATATTTATGTATATGAGAATATGTATGTTCTGGTGGGGCAATTTAATTAATACCTTTTTCTGTCTTATTATTGATAGATTATTAGTGATTAAACCATCTCAACTCTATGGTTTCTTATTATTCTTTCTTACTCTATTTCAAATTAATTTACACGCTAACAAGATAGAAACAAAAGCTATATATCTCTGTTTCTTCTCTTAACTAGATATTCAAAAAAATGAACCATCTTGAACCACAATAAACTGGTTCCTATTTCTGCTTTCTTTATCTTCTTTTTCTTTATTTTAAGTTCATCATTTTAGTTTGGAATTCATTTATTCTAGTTGTAGGACCCGCTTCATATTCTCAAAAACTAGATATGTAATACTCACTGCCGGAATCACTTTAGCTAAATTAGGAACCAAACCTTTATATAGACCACGCATTCCTTCTCGCTGAACTGTCTGTTGGAAAACATCTTGGAACCCAGTATAAGTATATGGATGAGCAAAAGTTCCTTGTGCTTGCAATCTAGTTCTCAACAAATTAATAGGATACACCACACACGCACCAACAGTACCAGAGAATGCACCCAATGGCAACACTACGAAGTTACTCAATTTCACGTCCTCTTCTCTTCTGCCCTCTTTGGCAGCCTTACTTTGAATAAGAAATTTTTTCACGGTGGTAAAAGTACCTAAATCAATTGCTGAATAAGGAAAAATACCTGTAACCCCTACGAAAATTCCTCTGTAAAATAATCTCAAACCACCCTCTCTATACATTTCTTTTGCAGTTCGTAATATTATACCTTTTCTGTCGCTTTGTAATGGTGCACATTGAATACGAAACTTCAAAGTATCGATAGGATAAACTGTAAACTGTGAAAACATACCAGCGAAACCACCTGCAAGATAGGTAGAAACTTTACTTAATTCACCATATTTGCCTTTTCCCTCTATTTTTCTAAAAATATTCTTACCTATTTCGAAAGATCCAAATTTCATAGCTGCTTCTGGAAAAACTTTTAAACAGTTCAATCCATTTCCAACATAAAATGATTTTAGACCTCCTTGCTTATATATTGTAGTGGCAGCTTTTACTAATGGTGACTTAATTTTGTTGAGCGGAGGATGTGTAGGTGATCTTTCTGAGATTGATTTTTTCCTTGCTAAAAAGGTGGATGACAAATCTGCTCTTGCAATAAGAAATACTTTTATTCTGTCAAATGGGGCAGTACAGGATCTACTAACCACTCCAGCAATACCACCACTAAAAAAATATCCTATACCTCTTAGATAATCGTTAATAACTGTCATATCACCATCACTCGATAAATCAATGTCTTCATTGAAATATTTAAATGCTGTTTTTAATCTAGAGCCTTGTTCCCTAGGTACCAATAATAATAGATCGCGCCATTCATCATATTTCACTATTCCATCCTGATCCTTATCCAAACTGTTTTTGTAGAACTCGTCGAAATCTGTTTTCGAAGGATTGATATTTAGTATGTTTTTCAAATAAGATTCAAGCTCATCTTTGGTTAAATATCCCTTTTTAGATTGATCAAGATTATCGAAGGCCAGTTTGATTTCGTTCTCTGCTTTCTGGAAATATTTTTTAAATTCAGTATAGTCTATGAAATCGTCTTTGGAATTCTCTGATTCCTTGCTTCCAATATTTGTAAATAACTTGTCCATATACTTTTGGTTTTTAATCATGGGATGTTCTGCATTCTGGAACGCTTCCAAAAGTGATTGTTTATTTAACTTCCCATCCTGATTCACATATAGGCTATCTAACCACCACTCAGATGTTGTAGACTTTTGGTCACTAAGGTTCGACAATTTACCATCTACATTTGAGCCGGAAGTCGAGGAACCTTTTTTGGTAATATCACCTATATCAATTTCGCTATTTATGCCATTATGAAGGCTCTGTCTGTTATCTTTGGAATTGCTGTTCATTATACTATCTTGTTTTCTGAAAAACCTATATAATTAGCAACTGCGGCCGGAAAACAAAAAAGACAGTATCAAATATTGATGAATATTTCGAAATCCTAAAAATTCAATTTCCTTTTCGTGTTATTGACTCAAATTAAGTGTGAATTACTCTTTGAATATTAGATTTCTTTCCTTGGTTTATTTTTTTCTTTTTTTTCTTTTTTAGTAACTGAAACGAAGGTGTGAGTTGTACATGTATGGATATTATAAAAGGAATGCTGGCTGAAGGATTATGGATGGAAAAAAAGCCTTATGAATTTTGAAAAAACGTAGAATTAAACCGAATTAAATTTGAACCTTATGATACGAATTGAAAACAAAAACGAAGAAAATGATATTTTCATTTAGCAATGCTGATGAAAACGAATGGAGAATCAGAATGATAGACACAAAAAAGATTTTTAAAAGAATCCTGGTTGGCTATACTGAATGAATAAATTAACAGGAATTGTGTAATTCTTGATTTGCAAATAAATACTGATCAAAACTCTTGGAGAGATCTATGAAATTTTTATGATAGCTATTTGTTATATCTAATGGTCAAATAAGTAAAATTTTGCACCTGATATTCCCCTGGAGCTCAAATAGCCGCTATCAACTAATCAAGATAGATACCGATGGCAGAGTGATGTAAATAGAAACGTTGATTTAATTAGGGTTCATACATTTTTTGTATATCATTTATGAGATATATTTTATTTTTTATTTTTTTTTCTAACTGTTCAAATGGCAGCTCAAGGAAAGCTAAAAAAAATTTTTGAAAACGCTGCTGCTTTTTTATTGGTGTTCTAATTGAAATTTTTCATTCTGTAATAGGATAAACTCAGAACGCAAAGTCGTATATATTGTAAATGTTTAACGAATCATTTGTAGAAACCCCGATACTATAGATGCACCAGCTGATAAAGACAGATTGTAAATTTTGACTGAATTTGAAATCATTAGTTGTATATTGTGTATGGTGATGAGTTCTTTGTAAAAGAAGTTTGCTTGACTCAATCACAAAGTCCTATGTATGGTAGATACATCGAATTACACAGTGATACACATTCTACAGTTGATTGTAAAATGAATAGTGCTTCTAATTGAGTGATTTGAGTATATATATATGTATGTATATATATATTTATGAAGGACTAGATACTCTCTATTGAACATTCGAAATGCAATCTCTCTATACTCAAGAATCACAAGTAAAGACCTTCCAAGTTTTCCTCGACCTTGTTTTTCAATACTCTTTCTTTTGCCTTGACAAAATCATCTTGAAGCACAAACATTCTTCTTTCTCTAAGAGCCAACAAACCTGCTTCGGTACACATGGCCTTAATATCAGCACCACTCAAGTCATCCTTGGATCCAACTAAAGAGTCTAGATCAACATCATCTGCTAGCGACATTTTGCTGGTGTGAATATGTAAAATCTTTTGCTTTGTGTTTGGGTCTGGGTTTTCAAACAAAATCTTTCTATCAATTCTTCCAGGTCTGATTAAGGCTGGATCTAATGATTCAATTTTGTTTGTCGCCATGATCACTTTCACATCCCCACGATCATCAAACCCATCTAACTGGTTCAATAGCTCTAACATTGTTCTTTGAACTTCACGCTCTCCACCACTAGTAGAGTCATATCTTTTGCTACCAATTGCATCAATTTCATCAATGAAAACGATAGATGGCGCGTTTTCGGCTGCAGTTTTGAAAATTTGTCTACACAATCTTGGACCGTCACCTAAATATTTCTGAATCAATTCTGAACCAACAATACGCAAAAATGTAGCAGATGTCTGGTTTGCAACAGCCTTTGCTAATAATGTTTTACCAGTACCTGGGGCACCATAAAGAATGACACCTTTTGGAGGTTTGATACCCATTTCTTCGTACAATTCCGGATGGGTCAATGGAAGTTCCACGGCTTCTTTGATTTCCTGAATTTGCGAATCCAATCCACCAATATCACTATATGATTCAGTTGGAGACTTGTCAACCTTCATCACGTTCACTGATGGGTCAGTATCGTCTTGGAGAACACCAATGATGGCGACAGTCTTATTATGTAAAAGAACGGTACAACCTGGCTCTAGCAATCCTTTGTCGACAAATGATAAAATGGAAACATAATACTCTGTGCTAGAATTTACACTGACAATGGCATGATCATCATCGATAATCTCCTCCAAGGACCCTATGCTGATTGGAGATCCACGTAATTGTTCAATCTTTTCGCGCTCTTCCACCTGTCTTTGTTCAGTAGGAGTAACATTTTCCTGATTAGTCACAAACTCTTGCTCAATCAACAAATGATCTTTGATTCTCTCCATTTTAAGCAACTTCAATTTACATCTTGTGGTTGGATACACGGTTGGTAACTTGGATGAGGTTTCTGGGCCCTTTCTCTTTTTCTTGCCGAACTTACTGTGTTGCACTGGTGGCTCATATTTCTTTTCCTTGTTATCTTTCTTCTTGTTCGAAGAGCTATTGTCCAAGTTCGATGGTGCTTGACCCATGTTTGTTGTCTTTTGAATCTATATTTGTCCTTTCAATAACTGGATCCTAAAATTAGATCTCTTCAAAATAGGCTAAAAATAAAAGAAAAAAAAATCCAGTTTGTCGATTCTTGAATCAATCCAGGGTTTGGAATCAAAAAAATGTACTGCAGTTAAGGCCAAATGAATTTATATTTCACTGGTAGCTGCTGTCTGGTTGCAAGTTAGTACTAATAGCTTCCGCGATATCACTATAGTTCACAATTCTTTCTGAAAAGTACTTGACTAGTTACAAAAAAAAACTGAACTCTGTTTCAATGAACTCTGATTGCTTGATTGGAGAAGTTGATCAATGAACAATTCATGTAATCTGGTATATGTTGATTGAAAGAAGCATTAACCATTTAAAATGTTGTATTCTTAGCATTAAGGTCTTCCAATTTTATTTGTTCTTGTCCGTTGTTTTCTAATTTTCATACTTTTTTGCCACCAAATTCTTTGTTCACGTGAAAGATACTATGTAATACAGATAAGTACATAAAAAAGCATCAAATCACATGGGCTTGTTATTGGCATTTGACTGCGATTTTTTTAGGTATTTCTATAACATGAAAATAAAAGAAAAAAAAAAAATAAGTACTTCACAGCTTGCTAATTGATAAACCCTCTAAGTTTACTTCATTGAACCGAAGACCATAAAAACTATTCGACGAAACAATTACTCATATCATATATCAACCTAATTGACTATTTCTTTGACATTTGAAAGAGAGTACTTTGCCAAAGAAGGAGATTTTTGAGCTGTTTGAACCTAACAAGAACAGCCTATTTCCAGAAGCAACCCCGGAAATAGTCGAAACATAAGTGTACCGATAAGTGCATCTGGATTCATTAGTTTTTTTCTGTTCCAAACCAAGCAGAAACTAAGGCAAAAACAAAGAAAATTTTGACCTAAGAAAGCAGCAATTTCCTAAATTGTAACGTTAAGCAGGAAAAACTAACAATATATATTCAGATAAACAATGGCGGAGCAAGAGCACATATCTTTCAACCAACCCTGGATCAGTCCAGCGATCCTTCAGCAGATGAATCCAAATAACAGAATTGGTCGCTACCAAATTATCAAGACGCTTGGTGAGGGATCTTTTGGTAAGGTCAAATTGGCATTTCATCTCACCACGGGTCAGCGAGTTGCTTTGAAGATCATCAACAGAAAGACATTGGCCAAATCTGATATGCAGGGTAGAATTGAGCGTGAAATCTCATATTTGAGATTGCTCAGACATCCCCATATCATCAAGTTGTACGATGTGATTAAGTCGAAGGAAGAGATCATCATGGTGATGGAATTTGCTGGTGGTGAGTTATTCGACTACATTGTACAAAAGGGCGTAATGAAGGAATCTGACGCCCGCAGATTTTTTGTCCAGATAATTTGTGCTGTCCAATATTGCCATCGTCACAAAATTGTTCATAGAGATTTGAAACCTGAGAATTTATTGTTGGATGAAAATTTGAATATTAAGATTGCTGATTTCGGTCTTTCAAACTTAATGACAGATGGTAACTTCCTTAAAACCTCATGTGGTTCACCAAACTATGCAGCCCCAGAAGTTATCAGTGGTAAGTTGTATGCAGGTAGTGAAGTTGATGTTTGGTCGTGTGGGGTTATATTGTATGTTATGTTGTGTGGAAGATTACCTTTTGATGATGACTTTATTCCTGCATTATTCAAGAAGATCAGCAGTGGTGTCTTTGTGATTCCATCATTTTTGTCTCCAGGAGCAAAAGAATTAATTCAAAAAATGTTGATCGTTGATCCTTTGAACAGAATCACTATTGATCAAGTCATGGAGAACGAATGGTTCAATATAGACTTCCCTGATTACTTAAGAACAGAAACTAATTCAGTATCAGGTTCTACCAATTCAGGACCTGGTCAAAGCTCAGATACTGATCATGGACTTATAGATGAAGAGATAGCTAAGAATTTGATATCTACCATGGGTTATAACTCAGAGGAAGTTTTTGATATTTTAAAACAAAAATACATTGATCATAAAGAAGGTCTTGATGGAAATGAAATAGTGAATGCGTACGATCTATTAGTTGAAAACAAGAAGTACACATCCTTCATGAATGAGCACTCGCCTGATGATAACAACGATATTGATACTGTGGCGTGCAAGTTACCTCCATCATGGAATAAGGATGGTAATCAAAATTTTGTGAACACCTACGATTTATCTCCTTTAGCAGATACGACAAATCCACAGGAGACACCTATTCAAAATACAATCTCAATTCTTCCATCATCTATTCCACAATATCACAGAGCATTTATGCAGCAGAAGTACCCTGAAATTTTTCAAAAAGTAACTCCTGCATCCACAAAGAAGCTGAAAATCAGATGGCATTTCGGTATCAGATCAAAATCATACCCATTAGATGTAATGGGTGAGATATACAGAGCATTGAAGAATTTAGGAACTCAGTGGTTGAAACCAACAGAAGAAGATCTTTGGACCATAAAAGTAAGATGGAAGTGTAATCCACAGATTGATGATGAAAATTCAGTTGAAGAAAAAGATGATGAACATCTTGGCAGTAAGTTTACGTTTGGCGAGGGCCAGCGTGAACGTAAGGATGGGGATATTGTAATGGAAGGTGTGGAAGAGGATCAGGGACTGAAACCAGTAGAGGGTAAGAAGCTACCTGATTACATGAAAATGCAAATTCAGCTTTTCCAGTTGGAAGCTAATAATTATCTTGTAGATTTCAAGTTTGACGGCTGGGAGTTTGCCTCAGCTGAGGAGAATGAAAATATTGACAAGTATTTTGAGTACGAAAGTGGCGGCTCAGATCAATTGAACAGCTACTCTGCCTATCCATTCTTGCATATGGCTACACGTTTGATAATGGAGTTAGCAGTTAACAGTCAGAATTGATTGTTTATGATAGTTCAGAGCTTCGTCTGAGAAACGGCTATCCCGTAATGCCTAAACTTTTTAATTATTCTAGAAATTAGTATATCTGTCTCCACATTCACGAAAATATTAGTGGTACAAGACTATCGAGACAAGTTTTGTTTTCATTTATGTACTCAAGCCTGTTGTTGCTTGGAATAAACTATTTTTGTTGTTTTTGTTGCTTACGTTTTTCTTTTACTTTTCTTTTGTAGTCAATTGATTTACTGGTGTTTATACAATTTGGCAGGGCCTCTATTTTGTGTTTGAATTTTCTCCCAATTAGCTAAAAATATGAATTAACAGGTGCTTCTACCAATAAGTTTGCTTGTTTTTATCTGTATTTCAGGTTGTTTTCAAATCATAGAGTACTGCTGTATGGTTGCAATGTGATTCTAGAAAACGTAGAGTTTCTGTCATGTTGGAGTTGTGTTTATTTCACGTGACTCGGAATTCTATCTGACTTATATTGCTGTTGAGTCACCTCAATTCACGTGCACAATAGATAAAAGCCAAACTATGCCATATAAAAATAGGGATGTCACAATGGTAGATGGGAACTTTTTTTCCCCCAAGGAAAACTGTGGTTGATATTTCATATTTATCATATACCAAGTATAATTAATATATATATATAGCAGACACGGTTCCCTATGATAATACAAATTTGAAGGTCCTCAACAACTTACCTATGAAATTAAGGATACTTTCCTGGACCAGATATTTGAAATCTGGTAAAATCATCAGATAGAACCAAGCAGTATACTGATTGAACATTTGTTTTTGTGAATTTGATTATTCTTCTCCCGCAAAACTGTTCGTGAAAACCCTATGAATATCAGAAAACACATACCAGAAAAATCTTGAAAAATTGGCGACAACAGTAAAAACGAACAAAAGCAGTTCACAAAATTGAGAAGTTGACAAAAGATAATTGCTTCAGATCGAAAAGATTTAATAGGATCAAGAAAATCAGAAAGATCAGAAACAGAGGTTGGACTACACCCGTTAGCATACAATTATCTCAGTCGAAAACCCCAATTTTCACAGACATTCGGCAGTTGAATTTGAATATAGGATAACACCGTGAAACAGCTCTGACAACAAACAAAAATGAGCGAAAACGTGATAGAGTTGAAGGCAGAAGAGTACAAAGACTACTTTGCGAATTTCAATAGTTTGATAGACGAGATAAGGCAAAGCAACACTAAGAGCCACGAAGACTTGGCTTTTTTTGAAAAACTCATACATCGCATGATCACACTATACTGGGAAGAGCATAATCAGTATAAAGGTAAACTATTCCAGAACAAGTTACAGAACAAATTCAGAAATCAAAACTCCAACGAGAACCGCTCGTCTAGTTATCTCAAAATAGTGTACTATAAGACTTCCATTGAGGAAATCATAAAAGATATACTGAATAACTTCAAGATAAGCTCTTCTTCGCAACAACAGGTCCATGTTTCATCCACAAATGACGATAGCACAGGAACTTTACAACCGAATGACTTGCACAGCTTCCAGAGTAACCATAATAACCATAGCTCCACTACTGATGGTTTACCACTGCATCTGCCTCAGCTTCCTGCTTCGCACAGTTCCAGCTCTGTTTCTGAAAACACTGGTTTGGTGATATCTGGAAACGGATCAAACCAATTCAAGCAAGAGCATTTACCCCATCTCCCAATGGTGCACGCAACATCTCCGAGAGATTCGCAGTTACAAAAGCATGCATTTACCCCTTCGAATATAGTAAATTCTCAAAGATCCTACACATCTCCACTGGCAGGTTATACAAACGACTCCATGTCTGCTGAAGAATTCAGTATTGTCAACACATTAAACAACATGAAGCACACTCCATCCTCAGGCACCGAAAGCGATGCTAAAGTTTTCACATGTGAAGAGTGCAGTATGGTTTTCAATAGGGGAATAGATTTTAGCAGACACAATAGTATTCATCAACCTTTACTTCCGCATATATGTGATAACTGTGGTAAATCATTCACCAGAAAGGATGCACTCAAAAGACATTATATGACGGCTACTTGCAAAAGAAACAAGGCCAATCAAACTTACATTGCAAATTTGGAATATTTGGCCAAAGAAAAACCAAAGGAAAAATCAGCACCGTCTCGGAAAAAGAGAAAATCAGAAAATTCAAACTTACAATAATTGGTTCTATTGATTGCAAATTTGTTCAATTCTGTATAGTATACGCATATCTACACCTTATGTAAATATATATTCTTGCTCTTCCTGCTGCACCAGTTTATTCTTTTATTTAATTTCATTTCCAACCCTATTATATATTATATTTTAGCTAAGCTCAGCTTGGTTCACTGTTTTCAATACTTATATCAAACTTAGTAAGAGAATGAGTATATCATTGCGAGACTACAGAATATCACAGTTTGCATCATCTCGCAAGAACCTTAATCATCGATGACAAGCATATACTATGGAGAATTGTAAGCGCGCTACCTTGTACTTATACAACATGAAAAATGTATATAATCTTATATCATTCAGAAATAGATCAGAAACTAACATATTTCAACATTGGTCAGTTTGCATTTATTTGCACCTTATGGATCTATTTTTGACAACTTCAACGTGTTCGGAATAAAGTATGGATGGCCCAGATGGCTTGTTTATTCAAGATGAAGACTTGGTGAATGATAGAAACGTAAGTGGTGGTAACACGAGCGACGAAACCAAAAGTAATGCAAACAGTGGTTCCAGAAACTTGTTGCTGAATTCGGATGATGAAGAAGATTATTTACAATTAAGGCAGATCAAACATGCAGAGCAAAAGCTTGATGAGAACATAGAGGTGTGCTCTTCTTTAGCACTTAAGTATCAACAAATCATTCTTGAAGAGATGTTAAGTCAGGACTCTTTGTTGGTACTAGCCAAAGGATTGGGCTTAGAAAGCATTATATCAAACCTTTTACATGTTTTGAGTAGCCCAATAAAGCAAAAGAGAAGTTTAATTATATTATTGAACGCCACAGATATTGAAAATTCAGCAATAGGCGAAGACCTAACCGAGTTGTCTTGGTTTGAAATCGCAAGACAATTCTTAGTTATAAAGGGAGAATCAGTAACAGTAAACAAAAGACGTCAAATATATGAGCATGGTGGCATCATCTCAATAAGTTCCACTATATTTATTGTTGATTTGTTGAGTAGGATAGTTGACCCTAATTTGATTACTGGTATTGTGGTTCTACATGCAGAGAAAATTGTTGAAACCTCAAATGAGTCATTCATTATCAACTACTACAAGAAGTACAATAATTGGGGATTTATTAAATGTGTGACTGATGAATCTCAAAGCTTACTACCTTATAGCATGATAAATCCTTTGCAATCAATGCTTCGAAACATGAAATTAGAAAAAGTTCTTCTTTGGCCTAGATTCCATATAAATGTTGTTTCATCGTTGAATTTTAATGAAAAAGGGATTGGAAAGGTTATAGAAATTAAGGTTTCAATGAGTGAATCTATGCAGAGGATTCAAATAGCAATTTTGTCTTGTTTGAAAAGTATACTATATGAGATTAAACGACACAACCCTGAAATTACAGCAGAAAGCGAACTTTTTCTAGATTTAAACAGGGGTGATACATCTTCCAAAACTGCAACCAATATATATAACGAAGATGAAATATCTAAATTCTTAGATGATTATTTTATTAGTTCCATAATGCTGCTTTTTCACAAGTCTTGGCACAGAATATCGTGGACTACAAAGCAGTTATTGAATGATTTAGGAATGCTAAAGCGAATGCTATTCAATTTGATAAGTATGGACTCTGTTTCATTTTACGAAGATATTGAGATGATACTAAATGAATACAAAGGCGATTCTTCTAACGGTAGATTAAACTATAATAAGAGCCCTTGGCTATTACTTGATGAAGCTAATACGGTAATATCATTCGCAAAAAAGAGAGTTTTTGACAAGATCAAACTGCCACCGGGTTTGAATGATGAAGTAAAATACTCTTTGGAGGAGCTTCCAAAATGGGAACAAGTTGAAATATTAGTGGATGAGATTTTCGAAGAAAAGCTCAATACCAATATTAATAATAAAGTTGGAGAAGGTCCAGTTTTAATAATGTGCAATAGCCAGAGAACCGTAAATCAAATCAAGCAATATTTAAAGTTGAAAAATGGGAGAAAAATGATGCTCAACTCTTATAGGGACTATAGATACTGGAAAAAGAACGGTCTCAAAATTAATGAAAAATTGACCGAGGCTATTCACGAAGAAATTATATCTAATAAAAGAAATATTTCTTCTTTAGTCTCAGAAGACTCATTGGAAAGTACTTCATTATCCACAGAACAGAAATCAAGTCTCAATAGTCAAGATCAAAGTGAGTATGAGGATAATATCAAAGTTACAAGAACATTCAATAGGGACTCCCAACCCATAACTAAAAGACGAAGAGCCAGAGGCGCAGCATTTGTGGCCCAAGTGGCGGATTTACACAAAGCAAGATTTATAGGAGATGAAGATAATCTGAATACTGATGAACCCGTTTTAATGCCAGAACAGGACATTCTGGAGGAAACTCCACATGACATTATTTTTGATGATACAACCGAATATGCGTTTGAACCTATTTTTGATATTGAAAATAAAAAGAACGAAGTCGTAGTTGATATTTTTAGCGACGTAACTGATTCAAAATTGTTAAATGAGCTATTACCATCACACGTCATAATGTATGAGCCTAATTTATCTTTCATAAGACGATTGGAAATTTTTCAGGCCGAAAATCGAAATTTTGTATTGAAAACTTTCTTAATGTATTACGGAACAAGTATTGAAGAACAGCGATACTTGGGAAAAATAAAAAAAGAAAAGGAAGCATTCACTCGACTTATTAAGGAAAAGTCTAATTTAAGCAAGGAGTTTAGAGATCCTAATGATGAAGCGATACAGTTCAAAATAGATAGGAAGAAACTAAGGAAAAATACGAGAATTGCTGGCGGAAGAAATTCATCAGCAAATAGATATGATGGAAATACCATTATTAGTACCAAAATTAATAATGAACGAATAGTGGTCGATATTAGAGAATTTCGATCGTCATTACCGAACATTTTGTTTAGGTCAGGCTTCGAGATAGTTCCTTGTGTAATTACTGTTGGTGATTATGTTTTATCTCCAAATATTGTTGTGGAAAGAAAGTCCGTACCAGATTTGATAGGATCTTTTGAGAAGGGAAATCTTTATTTACAGTGTCAGAGAATGTTTAAATATTATGAGACTGTAATTTTGTTGATTGAATTCGATGAAAATAAGTCATTTTCCTTAAATCCTTTCGTTGAATTCAAGAATAAATACAGTGGTGGTTCCTCGATGATCAAAAATGAAATAAGTAGTGAGAAATCACTCGAGGATATAAAAATAAAATTAATTATGTTGGTGTTAAAGTATCCTCAGTTGAGAATAATTTGGTCTCCCAGTCCATACAAAACCGCAGAAATCTTCAAGGAAATAAAAGCAAATGCAGAAAATCCTAGTATTGAACAGAGTTTAAAAATGGGAGATTATGATACTAATTTTAAGAGCAAGAATATCTCTGTTGGTGAAATTGTTTATAATGATAATGCCATTGAATTATTAAATAATATCCCTGGCATCAATAGTGATAATTTTATGAGATTAACTAAATTCGTTAAAAATATAAAAGAGTTGGTGTCATTGGAAGAATTTGAGATTTGTATGATCCTCGGTGAAGAGAATGGTAAAAAAGTTTTCAATTTTATAAACCAGAAAATGCAATGAATAACAATCAAGACTTTTTATAGAAATAAAATCAACCAGGTGTAGAAGCTGCAATAATTTAATTACATCCTTCTATATATAGTATTTTCTAAAAACAGAAAAATCGTACATTGCGATTTAAATATTCATTTTTGCGCATAATTAATCTTTGTTGTGTTAGATAGCGATAACATCATTGTCTACTTCATTCTCTTTGGCACTGATATTGCGTTCATATTCAAGAGATCCTTGTTCTTCACAAGAAGCACGGTTATCTGATAATTTAGCACTGTCATCGTTGTCACAAACGAAAGATTCTGCATCAAAATCATCAATGACACAATTTATAGCATTATCGTAATCAGATTTTGATCCTTCTACTATATGTATTATTTTACTTAACTCCTCGCTATCATTTATTGTTTTTTTCAAAGCAAACCATTCATTTTCGTCTTTAAGTACTAATCCTATCAACATCGAAGGATCCATATCAGCTAAATTCAATTTATGGAAGAATGTAGTGTGTAATGATTTCAAATCAAAATTTTCTTTAGTTAGCGCTTGTTTATAAAATACATGTGGATCCAAATAAAATAAATCATCTCCCTGATATCCGAAAAAATAATAGGATGATGAAGGTCTACCTCCTGCAATACCTACACTTTCAGGTAACGAAAGTAACTTCTTTAAACCGGGATAGTAAATTTTGTTCACGTTGTCTATACCTAATCTAATTCCAAGGAGAATTAAAACAGGCTTTTTTGTTCCATTCTCAGAATTATTATCAGTGGAACTGAACTCATCTTCTCTTAACATGCTATCCAGATCAGCCAATTTTATAGTTTCTTGTTTAACATTTTCCAGTTTCTGAAAACATTTTAGAAGATCAGTTTCATAAACTTCACCACTGTGCTCTCCAATGAATACATTTACATTTGCATCTTCGAAATCGTTGCATAAAGACTGAATCGATATCGAAGCAGCAGAAGGGCCGAACCATTCACCCGAGCTCTTTCCACACATCTGGCCCTTTGCCACAAATTTATGTATGGAGAATGGAGCATCATGAACATCCATAAACCAGGACATGATTGTGTTGTGTGTGTTATTATCTATTTTTGAATCAAAGCACCAATCCCTACTGAGATGAATACTTAATAGAGTATTTGCCAATAACGTTTGACTAGTTCTGATCATACAACCCCAGCCAGCATCTGTGGTAAATCCTTCACTGGCGATATCCTGAAAATTTCCACGAATTAAAGCACTGAACATGTTGGATGGGCTATTAGGATCCTTAGCTATAGGTTCAAACCCACATCTATAAGTTAGCCAAGCACGAGACTGAACGTCCTTCAAAAACATTTCGGGCCATGAGCGATTCGATGTACCATTCTCGCACTCATTCAGAGAACTTTGGTTGTCATCTGAACCAAAACTGTTTTTCAAGTTAAATAGCGTCGATATATTTGTCAGGAATTTTTCTCTAATTTCGTTTACTGCAGATGCTATATCTTTACTGTCAGCGGTAGGCCTGTCACAAGAAGTATCCTGTGATTTTACCACGTCAAAACCTTCTTCATTTTTTTTCTGTATATGTCTATTGGTTCTGCTGCTATTATCGGAAGTTTGATTGAAAAAATTACTATTATTCACGTTCTTATTGCTGCTAACAACCACGAAGTCATCGTAAGTCTTGCTAATATTATCATAGGTTTTCCCGAGAACCACGAGTGGAGTAACACTATCTGAATTATTAACTTGCTTATCCATAAATATGTTGATTACACGCTGAAGTCCTGCCATATTTCGTATATATTTGAGCCAAAAAATCAAAATATTCCGATAAAAATCAAAATATTTTATGACAATCACTAAAGATAAGTTGGATATTAGCGCTTCTCTTGATTTATCATAGATAAATGATAGCTTTTTGCGAAATACAACCTAGGAAAAAGTGTTGCTTTGTTATTCTTGTTGAATATTTCTCAAGAATTTCGGATGCACAATATATTATTAGGTGAATTAAAGAAGAATCAAGAACAATATTATTACAGGTTTGTATATTAATCAGGATGCACTTATCTTCTTTGCTTGATTGCGTATGTGTGGTTTGATTTTGCTGGTTTGACAGGATTGTTATTATTTGTGCTCCTATTAAAATAAACATAGTTGCCCTGTTAAATGCGAATTTCAGAAAAAAAAAACTCCTCATCAGGGGCTCGAACCCTGGACATTTCGGTTCCTTGCTTTGCTTAAAAGCCGAACGCTCTACCAACTGAGCTAATAAGGATGGAGTCAATAAATAAATATTTAAATAACATCAAAATATAAAACTAAATGTATCATAAAAAACAAAAAACGTGAATTCCACGTGATTGACGGTTTATCCGGCATGTGTCAAATCTTAAGCAACATACAAGATTGAACGGGCCAACATTGCCTTGGCCATGTACTTTTGGTCATTTCCATACTCAAACGTGAAAATTTGACTGGAACCAAATGAACTATTGAATTGGGTGAGAAGGGATTAAGGTAGAAGTTTTTGAAGAATCATGAGTAAGTACCACTCAGTTGTATCATACTTATAAAATAAGCAAGTTGTAGAAGGTACATCAGCCTCATTCATATCGTTTTCAATTATTTTAAATTTATACCTTTACTTTTAGGTAGTGAATACTATCTCCTTAGTACTTCAAACATATCTTTATAAAGCACATACAGTTTTAATAATACAATGCCATTTTATTGTAATAAAACCAATAATTACTCTGCGTATGACTTTCACATGCTGCCGGTTCAGTAAACATTGATTATCTGTCATGAAATCATGGATTTGGCCCAACCTTCTTCACCTAATATTAATATTCATATGACTTTCAAAATAGTAAATGGACATCTTATCCATAGATACAATATACTTATTTCTTCGCATGTATTTGCAAGATAATTTTTGAGTAAAGTGGACAACATAATACATAATATGTAACCATTCCATTAAACAGTTGGTTAACCCTCACAATCTGTAGTGTAATTTTTGAGCCAACCGGTTTGACTCTTTTTTCGAGTTGTACTACATTCACAGAAGTGATTTTATGATATGGAGACATTCTTGACTCAATATTTGCTATTATTTATTTTCTATCGAAACTTGCATGTGTCAAGATTTAGCTTTCGCAATTTTTCGAAGCAGTCACGTGAAGTTTATTACAGAGAACAAGATCCTAAATGTACAATTAATGAAACCCCAGAATTTGGAATATTTACACTATGTTGATCAGTATAAAGCAAGCAATACAGCTAATTAAAAATACTAAAAAACAAGGTTTCGCTGATTTTCATAACAACTGTTCTTAAACTGCAGAGAAATTTGGTGGAAAGAAAAGTCCAAAGAATAAATATGGTAGAAGAAGAAAACCATACGATTCTAGAAAGTTGGGTCATAACAATGAGTGATTCTATCTAAATAGTGCTAGCAACGTACAAGCAAGACACAAATAAAGCAGTTTCAATAGTTATGACAAAAATCCAAGGAACTGCGAAGCAGAATCAAGAGTTTTCTCTCAGATTCTACAATATATCCGGTGAATTTGAATCAGAAATTCTCGAATATCAATAAGAAATACATTGTGGAGCAAAACGAATCAACTGAGCTTTCGAACAGTTATGTTGTGAAATGCTACTTCAGCTGCTTATGCAATGCATAAATCCTGAGTCAGTTATACGAAAATAATTGCAAACTACATTTTTTGTTGGCTTCTTCAGAAATACAGTACCTGTTTAGCCAATTTACCCGACAATGTCAGCGAATGAGGTCTTTTCACTTTTGGAACGCTATTTATGAAGTGGCATTTTGAATTAACTAATCTATTTTTTCGGGACTGAATGTTTATGATCGTAAATGAGATCCTGTTTCTCGAAGAAGAACTTTGTCGACGAGAATTGCCTTTAATATTTGGAAGTCTAAGAATCAATTAAGATATTACAAGAAAAAGGATATTTTTATTAAGTATCAGGCTCATTCTTACTATTTATTTTTGGAGTTTGGGGTTTTCTTTGCTTGTTCACTTTTTTTTCAAGGTTAAATTATCGATTTATTTATATTCTAACTTTTTTTTATAAGCTGTATTTACTTTTTGCTTGTTTATTATTTTGTTTATTCATATTTAGTGCTGGAATCAATTGATAAGGGGTTTCCAATTCTTGTGCTTTTGCCAATGATTGATTGTAGAATGTGTAATTGTAGTTCAGGAGACTATCTTTGACCATTGCACTGGAAATTGCGTAAAAGTGTAAGCGTTATTCAGCCCCGCAAACCAACGAGATTAATCATGCGACATTCTAGTGCTGAACAACATTATAAATATTAATAAGACGGCAGACCCAGACTGTTTCCAGTATTAGGGGTTCAAAGTACTACTGGGAATCACGGTGACTCAAGTAAATGTTTCGTCGAAATACACTATATCAGTTGAAACTAGTGTATTTTATCAATAAATTAATATCCTGGTGATACCTGTTAAATTGTAGAATAATAGTACGAGGCAATTGCAATGTAATTTTTCATTAATGAGATTGTAAAAAAGATATCGTCCTACGATGATGCTACGCAGAATTGTCTCTTTAAATTAACTCGATAAACCAAATTTGTCATATTGTAGGGCTGAAATTCACTGATATATTCAAAACCGTAGAGTTCTTGGGAAATCCATACTTGAAACAAGCTTTATCATCGCCAATTACAAATAAGAGCTTGTGTAAATTCTATTAACAATCGCTAAAATAGCCCTATTAGTGTTAAACACAAGTGGAAAAATAGCCTTATTAATGATATACACAATTGATTTATAAACCTTAATATTATCAGTTATTAATAAGAATTAATGTTATCAGATATTAATAAGATATCCATGTTCTAGACATTTAGTCGTTTTTTTTTGCAGCGATAACCTCTTGGTTTCTTTCTGGCGCTCCAGGTCCCCCCCGGCTGATCGCCCAACGTTTAGTGAATCGGGCACCCTTTGGGGGGTTACCATTTTTGGTCACTGCCCAGTAACTCGGAGTGTACTTTTTTTTTTATTTTTTTTTTTTTCCAGCAACATCTTTTTCAAGCGTCATATATGGTAAACGACACCACAGCCTGTAGTCAAATAAACCTGCAATTAGGCCCCCCGTCAACTATATAAATGGGCCGAAATCTCCATTATTTTAAATAATTTTTTTTACTTATAACTTTTCAGTTTCTGGTTTTCCTAAGAAAATCACTATATTGTCTAGACAATTACCTCTTTCTCCAATCCAATAATTGCAAACATGGTCGCTCAACTTCTTAAACCTGCCCCAGGCTTCACCAAGACTGCTGTCGTTGATGGTGCTTTCGAAACCGTCAGCTTAGAACAATACAAGGGTAAATGGGTCGTTTTGGCTTTCATCCCATTGGCTTTCACCTTTGTTTGCCCAACAGAAGTCATTGCCTACTCTAACTACGCCAAGAAGTTCGCTGACAAAGATACCGTTGTCTTGTTTGCATCCACCGACTCCGAATATACCCACTTGGCTTGGACCAACACCCCAAGAAAAGACGGTGGTTTAGGTAAAATCGACATCCCATTGATTGCTGACACCAACCACTCTTTATCCAAGGACTACGGTGTTTTGATTGAAGAAGAAGGTATTGACTTCAGAGGTATCTTCATCATTGATCCAAAGGGAATTCTTAGACAAATTACCATCAACGACACCCCAGTTGGTAGAAATGTCGACGAAACTTTGAGATTGGTTGAAGCTTTCCAATTTACTGAAAAATACGGTGAAGTTTGTCCTGCTAACTGGACTGAAGGTGCTGCCACCATCAAGCCAGATGTTGAAAAATCTAAGGAATATTTCAGCAAGGCTAACTAAGCTTTTTGAATCCTTTGTTTTTACATAATGACGCTCTTGTTTTTCCATATGTAATTAGATTTAATATATGTTATCACATAATCTACTAATATCGTAGAAAATGAAGCTTTGTTTTAGAAACGCTTTTATGTTCTCAAGTCTTGGTGTAATATCTTGCATCAGAAGCTCATGATAAGTAAGGAGACGAACTGACTTCACTCAAGAAGTAAAATGTCTTGGAACATAAAATCGTCATAAGCACCAGTTTTTGCTGTTACTCTTTTTACAAATCTCGCAAGGTCAGCATTCTTCGCTAATTGTTTACGAATCAATCATCAATCTACTGAGATATTTCATTAACAAAACAAATCTGCTAGGCAGTGGCTATTCTGAGTACCAACTGCGCTAGACAACGTATATTTTTCTCATAGATTAAATAATATTTAACATAATATCTGCAAATTTAGAAAATGGACAGAATTCGAAAACATACTCTGTGCAAAAAATATTCTAACGTATGTGTATATACAAGACCGTACAATGAAATACGATTTATTAACTTTAGATTATCCCACGAAATTATTTTCGATTTATTGCAAATGCCACAGTCATTAAAAATATTTGGTATTAGTTTATTTAAGCAGAACTGTGCTCTTTAGCATATGCTTCAGCTCTTTCTCTTAACTCCTGTCTCTTTTCAATCGCTTCTCTAGATAAAACATCTCTCTTCTTTCTTTCACCGCCATGGAATTTCTTTCCTTCTGGAATATGTTTCAATTTGATGCTTGGATCTATGCTGTATTTGTGGGTCCAATTCATTATGTAACGTCTCAATTTCACATCGATACCCTTTTCTTTCATTCCAGGGCCTCTTGTTTCGAATAAAGACGCCCAAGTAGGGAAAGCTTCGACATGTTCCTTAGCATTTCTTCCAATCTTTGTCAAGAATTCTTCCACTGTTAAATTCTCTGGTGGAATATTTAGCTTTGCAGCCTGTGCATTAAAAGATGTGCTGAAATATCTGCTGGAAGCCCTATTTATTACCCTGAACATCTGCTAAACAATATATGTGATATTTTAATATAATTTTGTAAGATCAGATTTCTTCTTTAGATACAAGTCAGTATCAAAGTCTTGTTTACTGGTCTGGTTGTTGCAATGAACTAGAGCTAAAATTTCAATGAAAAATTGAATATTTTTTTTCTCATTCAAAAAATTCATGTACTTTTTTATTTGAAAAAATAAAAAAAAATGTATAATCCATAAATCAAAAAAGCATTAGCAACATGCATCCTTTCAGAGAAAACATCAAAACACCAGGGATGATGAAATATCAAAAAGTTACAGAAATACTAAAAGCGGTATTATAAACACTATGATACAAGAAATCGTCTTAATAAACATTATATGATAAAATAAATCATATACCTTCAAGTGTATCGACGATTATAGGTGACTGAGATACTTTTATAGAGGCATTCAAAGCAATTTACTAAAAATGGAAGGACAATTAGGACTCGATGAGATCCAATGGAGTAATCCTGAGTGGATCCAATCTTGGGGTTTGAACTATTTCAATGTATTGGAATATTTTTCTTTGTCACCCTATTTTGACAGAAACAGTAACAACCAAGTATTGCGTATGCAATATCAGTTTGATCCTCAGTTTCAGCATATCACACAGACAAATCCAAGATTTATTGAAAGCTTGCAACAAATGACTGGCATAGAATTTGTTGTTCATGAGAATGGTGAACCTAGCTACTATTTAATAAGAAAGCAATATCGCCATAGTCCTCAACATGTTGATATTCAAAGTGACTACTATGTTATCAATGGAAATATATATTTGAGTACAACTGTGTTTGGTATATTAAACTCCAGACTTTTGAATATCTTAACTAATTTTAAAAGAAGTTACGGTTTATTAGGCAGTTTGACGGATTTTAGTACAACTAGAGGTCATCAGTTTTCCATAAACGATATACTGAAAAATATATATGAGTTAAGAAAACAAATTGATATGATAAGTGTCGCAAGCGAGTCTTTGGATAACACGGCGGATGAAAATTCATCAGTTGCAGAGACCTCAACAACTCTGGATTCTACTTCAAAAAACAAAACCGAAACAAATAAAAGTTCAGTTGCATCAACTGAAAACCAGCATAGTTCGACGTTCGATAACTTATTGCACTTCACAATGCAAAGCATGAAATCCAAAAATCCCTCCTTTGGTGTAAATCCTGAGCTACTACCACAAAGTCAACCTCAGAATAGTAACTCTGTCAAGTTGGAAAATGCAGAACCTGTAATCACAGAGCCTGCCTCCCAGCTTCCCAGTCAGCAAATCAACAGTAATGAAAACATAAGCAAAGAAGCAAGCTAGTGGAATTATAGATCTCTAATAAAGTCAGTACTAAATACTGTTCATCTTAAGAAACCAACAAGAATAGGATTTTTTGAAATCTTGAATGCTTAAAAATAGTAAACTTTTTTCAAGCCTATCAGAATGGCTGCAAAATTAATTGAAAAATAGAGACGAAAACTTGAAATTTTATATTTTGAGTTTTTACTTCTATCTCTACAATGAACTTATCAATATGAAATTAAATAGATATCAAAAAAATTTTTGAATTAATAAAAAAAAAAAAAGAAAAAAACCCCACGTAAACTCATTAAAATACATTTATAATTATATTTTGATCAAATTATAACTATTTTTTATTTTTCTTATCTTTTTCAACATTATCCTTGAAAACAGATATTTTTTTGAAATTTCTCATATTGGACAATTCACTTAGCGTAAATCCAAAATTGGAAGGATTACCTGTTTTATTATTCAATCCTTGGTTCTTAGGGCTTCCAGGCTGTTGAAAATTTGACTTTCTATTTTTACTTAAAAGCTTTCTAAGATAAATTTCTTCTTCTTCGATATAATCGCTTTCTTCACCGTCAGCATCATTATCATTTTTAAGTATATGACGAATCATAGTTTCATCGTCTTCTATATTCACAGTGTGCTTACCTTTTCTATTTTTGGTTCTTTGAAAATAATTTTTTAGTTCATCTTCAATGCTAGAGTCATCATCATCATTGTCTTCTTGGATAGCTTCTTTTATAAGCCTTTGTTCTAACTGAAAATCATTTTCTCTTAAATCCTTCGGAAATTGTGTAGTATCATTATCATTCTTATCTTCCAAGCATTCTGATAATTTTGAAAGCAAATTTCTGTTAGGATTAATTCCTGATCTGTAGCTTTTTACTATCTCATTACCCTGTTTATCTAAAACCACAAATTGCTTCCCACTGTTTATATTTTTTCTTCTATTGTTAGCTCCCACAAGAGTTCTAGCTGCAGGTAAACCCTTAGGAATGATATTATCTTCAAACATGAAATCTGGATGTCTTTTCAGCACAGGAGTTACTAATAAATTATTATACTTTTCATTATCAAGATTCAGCTTGAACGATGATGAAGAAGCATCATTCCAATCATTGAAAAAATCCTTCTCTATATCACTTGCAATATCTGTGCTTGCATCAGAATCAATATTTATACTATAAGCGTCTTCCTCGTCATATTCGCCGTCAACATTACCTTGCGATGACATATTTGTACTGGACTCGCAAGTTTTCCGTATAACTACTGGCATTGATTTTTTCTTATCTGAGCCCATACTTGCCAAAAGTTTAACTTTTTTCAAAGCGCGTGTATTCACATCGTCGTACTCAGTAATAGAAGAGCCCATAATTGAAGCCAAACGTTTATTTTTTGATTTTGATGACGGAGTAGGCTCTGGAGACATAAAAGACAGTTCTGCCAAAGACATGCTAATTGAATGAGAAGACTGATTAGGCATCTGATGCAAATGATTCTTCGTATTGCTGCTCGAACCAGTTTCTGGGGATAAAAAAGAAGAGTTAGCAAGAAGTGGTGTACTTGGTGGAGAAGCTCTTATACTTTGTTTCTGGTTAGAAAATGACATGTTCTTCTTTTTGGTTGTGGATACTGGTGAGATGAAAACCGAGTCATCTTTACTGGGATGAGAGCTCGAAGAACCTGATCTTTTCTGTGGAGTAGAGGGCGGAACCATGCTGATGAAATGAATATATAATAATGTGATGATTGGAACACTGGAAAAACTAGCCTGATAATAGTATGAATGTTGCAGTTTGCTCGTGTATTTCGAATTGATTGTGATGACTGCTGCCCTTTTCTAATTTGATTTTTCTTGAACCTGCTTGAATGCCTTCGCTTCTAGTTTGATTCGCTTCAGTATAAGTTTGAGTTGATATAAATGCAATATGTTGGTTCTGCCGCAGAACTTGATAGCTTTGAATAACCAGGCAAACCAAAGAGAACTTGTGTATTGTATAAAATTCCGCTCAAGTGGTTAACTTTCATTAAAATCAGAACTGCTCAAACACGGAAAATGAATTGGTTATAAATGAACTAATATGCTTTTGGGATTAATGCTTTGTTTTGCTTTTTGGATTAATGCTGTGTTTTGCTGAAAAGTACCAACCCCGTAACGAAAACTTGCATTATAGGCTTCGAGGCAATCTTTGTTTTCTGTTATGTATGTTGAAAAATTTTAGACGAGCGTCAAAATCCATGCTTGCATAGAAGATAAGGGCAGTGTTTTAGTAGCTCCAAATTCTGCACGCACGATGAGCACCTACATGACAGGTCAACCAACAATAAGAATCATCGATGGATAGACGAATGAGAGCCATACAGCAAGACTAAAACAACACCCACAACCCAGTAAAGCCTGAATAGAAAAAAATTAACCACATATACACGTTTGCAAGGTCAAACAGACATCAAAGTTGGCAAGGTCAAAACAGACACCAAATGCTATAATTTTTTTCCCTCACTGGTTTGACCCAACGATGTTTCTGCATCTGGCTACAAAATTGATGTTGACAAAATGCTATTTTGACATTCTTGACACTACTTCGAAAACTCTGTTTTCTATTCACCATGATTTTTCGGTGGTTTGGATGCAAAGACCAATTTGAAGTCAAGATTCTCTAAGTTAAGAGGAAATAAATGGTTTATACATTTCTGTACAGATTGATGTGCCTCCCCAACGCTGATACTTTTCACTAAATTTGGAGCACATATATTTTGCATCCCAATCAGTCAATATTGAAAACCCTACAAGCAGCCACAATTGGTTCAGTTCTTGTTAAGTTGGCGACAACAGCAACATTTGCTGTTTCTGGGTTACTGTAACGCAGCCCTGGTCATCAAAATCCCTTATGCGTTCGATTAGAGTCATGAGTTTTTATCAGTAGCATGTGCAATGATAAAACTGGCAATATTTTCTTTATCTTTCTTATCTTAGCTGACGGAGCCGAATTTCAACCAATCTTTATTCAGCACTCGAGTTTGAAAGAATTTTTTACTTGAAGTATATATAGCTATACTTTACTTGAAATTTTCAATTCATGGCTTCAGCTATAGATAAAGTATACATCAACGTTTTTTGGTTGCATCTACATATATATAAATCAGGGCAAAGAGAACTTTCAGAGCCCAGCGAATTTTTAAGTCATTAGAAAAACAAAGCATGTCAACTATCGTCACAGTCACTTCAGCAAAACAAGATTCAGTCAAGGTCACCAGCAAGGGTTACAAGCTCGTCGAAGAAAGTGGGGAGAATATCATCCAGGGCGCCGCACATCCGTTCCCAGTCCCAACCAAGTTCGAGTCTATCTACCAACATAGAAAGCATATCTTGGAGCACATGGCTGGCGCCTTCAGAATTTTTGCCAGAAAGAACTATGGAGAGGGTGCAGCAGGCCACATTTCCGTTCGTGACCCAGAGGACCCAACAACCTTTTGGATAAATCCATATAACATTCACTTTGGCTTGATCCGTGCCCAGGACTTGGTTCGAGTCGACGAAAACGGCAATGTAATCGGAGGTAACCGTGTCGCCGTTAACGCTGCCGGTTTCAAGATTCATTCACAATTACATAAAGCGCGCAGCGACATCAATGCAGCCTGCCATGCACATTCTATCCATGGTAAAGCTTGGTCTGCTTTTGGTAAAGAGTTGGAGATGCTCAACCAAGATGCTTGTGCATTTCATGAAATTCAAGCAGTTTACCATGATTTTGGCGGGGTAGTCTTGGAGGAAGAAGAGGGTAGAAAATTGGCTGAGGCTTTGGGAGACAGCAAGAAAGTGATAATCTTGCAAAACCATGGATTGTTAACCACAGGCCTGAACGTCGATGAAGCAGCATATAAATTCACCTTGATGGAAAATACTTGCCAAGTGCAGCTCTTGGTTGATTCTAACAAAAATTTTACTAAACAAATTATCGACGACGAAACTGCAAATTACACTAGAATTTCCGCATACGATCCTGACACTATGTACGGTGATTTCCAGTGCGATTATATGATGGAAATCAAGTTGAGCAATGGAGACTTCTTGTTCCCTGAGGATTATGATATTACCAAAATTCGTTGATGAATTTCTTTTTCTGAATTCTATTTCCAGGGTCTTTCACCTCAATGGTAGGTTGAAAAGATAGATTTATCCAAGGAAGCAAGAAATCCTCAAAATTTGCGGCGACAGTACTGGACCGATTCTCTTCTTTTTTTTACATATATTATTATTTATGGCTAGCGAATATATACCTAGACAAACCCCTGTATTTGGTTATAGCAATTGCAAGTTAGTGAGAGTAAAATCAATGAAAATCTAATTTTTGCAAATCCGTACACCATGTGTTTTCCCTTTATGTACATATCTCCTAAAATTATAAACCTTACACCACGGCCACCTATAAATTACACGACATCCTGCATTCAACAATTATATAAACTAACTAAACAATTATTCTCTTTCTATAATATCTGGAAACCCATTCAGACACATTATAATCTGGACATCTATATACCTTTACATTTTTGCACTTTTACAGCGGTTTAGTACGATTATCTTGCTAATTATGCGTTTTTGTGCTCACAAATTTTTTTTTGTCCAAAAAAGGTAATACAACGTGTGTACATTGAATTCAATTGTTTTTTTTTTTGGCTAAGCGGTGAAAAACTTCCAGGGTTGAAAAATAGTAGGCTGCAACGCAAGCTCAAATGCCCAAATAACGCTTCTCTCTGTACGCTGAAAGCTAAAAGCAAAAAAAACAAAGAGAATATAGCATGTCATCTGACAGAAAATAGCCATGAATCTGAGCATTGTAGAAAAAGTAGTCATCAGACACTTTTTGAAGATGTTTTCGAATATTGTTGCCCTGGCTTCGAGAACCACCAAAAAGAACGAATTTTTCTATTTTTTTTTTTCCTGTTTTCTGAACCACTAAATATTATTCATAAAATTGCTAACGCAGCAACCGCGACTGAGATAGCACAAGATTACACCTTTCTGAAGCAGTATTGAAGGTTTTCATACAACTAACAAGCAGTCTAAATTTCATTCGACAAATTTTCACTTTACCGTCTCGCTGCATAGCGAATCTACTTGCTCTTACAAATTAGGTTCTCACATTCTACGGGATCACAGTGGACTCTGAGTACTCATCGTGTTAATTCAAACGTCTTGAAACCCACGAGAATCGACGTTTTTTCGCAACTTCTCTGTTGTTCTTTTTCGTCGTCCTTTTTGGAATTTCCCTCGGTCATTATTCGATAACTATTACCTTGTATCCCATCTCCTCATTTAGAGAAGACCAAAAACGACAAGTTATTCGTGGCTGATGTTACCTCTCTTTCAGAGTCTCAAGGCATGGCTTCTTGCGGTTTTCGCAATTTTTGCTGTGCTATCTGGTATACACACACGGTATGATCTCCAGGAACATGGTTTTCAATCTTTGCAATATTGGGTTGGAGATTGTGTCTCTGACACACTTCAGAAAGCGGTGAAGGATAATGAGCCACAGCTTTCAGAACATAATAAGATAATAAACTCCGATGAAAAAAATAAAAAGAACCAAAACATTAAAATCCTTATCAATGATGACTCCCAAAAGGAAGAACTTGCTAAACTAGGGCTCACAGATAATCCAGTAATTCATATTAAAGATATAAATAAAAAAATACATGGAAGATTCCTTCACATAACAGATATGCATCCAGATATGTTTTACAATGAAAATGCATCGACAGACAGAGCATGTCATTCAGGAAAAGGTCTGGCATCGAAATATGGTGATGCCTTCACTAATTGTGATGCCCCATATATATTAGTGAAAGAAACGATTGAGTGGATAGATAGAAATCTAAAAGACAAGATTGACTTTGTAATTTGGACAGGTGATAATGTACGTCATGATAATGACAGATCAATTCCAAGAACTGAGTTTCAAATATTTGAGACAAACGAAAATATCAGTCTGTTATTATTTGAATCTTTCAAAGATCGTAAATCGTTGGATCCTAGGCAAATGTTAATTCCTTTGATTCCAAGTGTTGGGAATAACGATGTGTATCCTCATAATCTTCTTGCACTTGGACCAACTTTGCAAACTAGATTAATGTATAAGCTGTGGCTGAACTATATTCCTCAAGATCAAGCACATGTTTTCGAACAAAACGCGTGTTTTATGGTTGAAGTTATACCAAACCAATTAGCTGTTATATCATTAAATACTTTGTTTTTGTTCAAATCCAATCCTCTAGTTGATAATTGTGATCAAAAGAGACAACCTGGTTACTCCATTTTCTTGTGGCTAGGATTCACGTTAAAAGAATTGAGAAAAAGAAATATGAAAGTATGGATTTCAGGGCATGTTCCACCAGTACCAAAAAATTATGATTTGACTTGTTACAGAAAATATGTTTTGTGGATATATGAATTTAGGGATATTATTATTGGAAGTGTTTTCGGACATATGAATTTAGACCATTTCCTACCTTTGGATGCTGAACTGGCTTATAAGTCCTTGAAGGAAGATACTGCAATGCCGGGTTATTCTGATCTTGTTTCTGCTTTTTCAGCTTTGACTGATGAAGGCGATAGAGAGGATGATAGAGAAGAAACTAGCGATGCAACTATATCATTAAAAGAGTTGTATTCCTTATTTGGATTGTCTACAGGTGATCATGAAGTTAATAAATATGAGTCAGCCTATCTTAGTTCAGAACTACATGCTCTTGGTGCATCTCCTGGCGTGAACAAGATTGATTACATGAATGATGTTAGTGAAATTTTCTACTCAAAATTAGTAAGCTACGAGGATGTTGAGCTGCAAAAAAAGAAAAATAAGAAAAAGAAGAAAAAATATTCTGTTGACCCCAACTCCAGATATTCGATTGCGCATGTTGCCGGTAGTGTTATACCTACATTCAATCCAGCCTTCAGAATCTGGGAATACAACATCACTGATCTTGACAATATTCTTTCAAGCTTTTCAAACCCTAGAAAACAGTGGGATGAATTCTTTATTCAAGTTAATTCCAAAATAGATGAAATTTTGTCAGATGAGGAGTACAATGATGAGTTTGATGATATTTTCGGAAATAATGATGATTTGGCGACTGTAATGAAGAAAAAGCATAAGAAAAAACATAAGAAGAAACAGAAGAAGAATGATAAAACTTTACCAAAACAATCACCAACCAATATGACATTAGGTCCGGCATTTTTAGGACAGACTTTTAGTCCAACACGATTTGTGCAGTACTATTTGGATTTAGCGAAACATAATTCTGTGAATAATGGTGAAAACAAAATTGAATACACTGTTGAATACACTAGTGATTCCGGACCATATAAGATGGATTCGTTGTTGGTGGATGACTGGGTGAAATATGGTAAGGCTCTTTCAACGGGTCAAACAAAGAAAAAATCCAAAAATAATAAATATTGGAAAGCCTTTTTGGAGCGAGTTTTCATCACCAGTGATTATGAAGAATGGGTTAAGAAAAACAAAAAAGATAACTGATTGTCAAATTTTTGAACTTTTTTAACTATTAACTATTCATTTTCTTTTGTCTCTTTAGTTGTTTTAGTTTCACATTCATATTCTGTTTTTTTTTTTCTTTCTCATTTTATCTATTAACTAGCATAATTACCATCTTTGTATCATAGGAAATGTATCTCATATCTACAAAAAACTTGTAAATATGACGCAAACAGAAACGTTAACGGTCAAAATGCTAAGCTGTTAAAAAATAAGAGTGTAATTTAACAGCAGACTTATTAATGTAACTACAGACAAAACAACTAATCTTTAAAGCGAAATAACATATAAACTTAGAAGTGAGCAAAATACCTATAAAAAAATATGCAAGTTAACGGATAAAATTTTTGCCATCTAATGGCAGGCTAAACCTTGTTCATAGTCAAGTCTTAAACTATTGATTTGAGGATTATCAAAAAAGTAATTTCCAACCCCGGCACCAACTGCCACTGCAATCATATACCAACCATTAAATGTCATGAAGATCAACATGATAAAAAATGAATAAAACACCTGGACAGCATACAATGCGCTGCTAATTATCTTGAATTTCTTGTAACTGGATAAACTATAAGTCTCATATTCTCTATTTGTGGACTGGCTTGACAGAGAATAAACTGATCCCTTTTCATCTAAAAATTTTTTGATTCTGGCACGAAAGTATTCGTAACCAACTCCTATAGCAGTGATCGCTATCAATGTGCAAATGAATTGCAATCTTGTCTTTACATGCCACTGCTTAAAAACCACGCAGGTATCCTTATAGTCCCAGGAGAAAACCATATTCATCTGGCATGAGTCAGATGGCATGTTGTGGCCTGGCATGTTGTGGCCTGGCATGTCCATGTTTCCATGATCCATCTTAGAGTGATCCATTTCGAGGGCTGCGAACTTGAATTAAGAAAAAGGCGTTTTGAAAACGAGAAGCTAACAATGAAGAACTGATTGCAGGAAGATAAAGATGATGAAGATGAAGATGAAAAGAATAAGCTGACCACGAAAAAGGTGAAATCGAATGTGCTTTAATACTAAACAAGAATCCAGTCAAAAGGAAATTTTCAGGTTTACGCTTTTCTTCTTATATCAAGTCCAAATGATCCCTTTTTCTTACGAGATTATCCTGAAACTCTTGATTAATGCTTTGTTAGTGAATATTTTGGGTGAACATTAACAATATTTGCTCATTCTGTACAAATTAGGATATGACAATATTATGTACTCACGTGATACTTTGTAGATAATCTGTCCTGATGATATGCGTTTAGATGGTTTCGAGCCCTGTTGTTCCAGTTCTGGTTAGTTCTGATGGTCGGGAGCCGTGCTTCAAACGTTTATATGTTCTCCCAAGCTCTCAGGCTGCGAACCATTTTTTCTATTATTTCTTTTTGCAATTCAGATTACATGCGTACTAATTTTAAAGTTTTCAAAGGCAAATACGCATTCTTGAGTTTTAATCAAGCTCATGCACCTTACGTTTCAGAAAACCCGTTTCTATTTTTGTATGTTGACTCTACTTAATACATAACCCTCGTTTAACAATACTAAATAAAGCACTACCCTCTTTCAACGTTTGAAAATTCTAGAGGAGAGTAGAAAAAAAATTCAGGATGGAAAGTCTGAGCTAATTTTATCAAATACTCTAAGATGAGTTAAAAAGTAGAATGAAGACAACTAGTAAGAACTTATTTGACATTGTTTGATACCGTCAGTATATTATAGCCCAGGATTTTCTTAACGAAAATTGTATATTACCTTAACTATGTAATTCCCTATGTAATATATTCTTAATATATACATATATAATTAATCGTATTGGGTAATTCATTTATTAATCAATTGCATTTTGTCGTAACCCTTTTGGATCGATGTGTACTCAGTTTTATTGCAAGTGTCTTTTTTTTGACATATTTTAGTCGCAAGTCGTTTCATACATGAACTACTTTGCTTAAAACAAACTTACAAGAAAAAAGTGTCCAACAATTTTTTAATTTAACTGGGAAGAGTTAATTAATGCTCTTAATTAAGCATTTCAATTTCCTACAGGTAGGTACACAGTCCTTGCTGTAATTTTTCTTTTTTTTTTGTATACAGATTGTTTTAAGACCCGTAACAGTGCAGCTCAACGAACAATCTTCAAGCAGCCTAAGAACCAGATTTCTAAGCATTCTCTCTGAGTTCGATTATCTATTTCTAAGCTACAACCGCACTCTTTGATTATAGGAAAAGTACACTCTATTTTTATACACCAAAGATAACAAGTAGATAAAGGCTTCTATATATTGATGGACTCCCATTTTTTTTTTGTTTTTTCTCTTTCTTTTTGGTGGTACAAAAAGGTGAAACCAATAATAAAGATGAATGTATCTCAGGCGAGAGATTCTTTGTAGTCACAAGTATTGATATAACTATGAAGTAGGAAAAAAGTGATAAGTATTTCAGTGTGTATGTGGCGAGCACTGCTCGGATAGCAAAGTCTGGATTCTATTATTCTGCGGATCGTAAATGAAAATTTTAGAATCCAATTGACCCGTAGAAAGATTTACGAATGAGATTAAAGGGTATTTATGTATTCAAAGAGCATGTCTATATATACTTCGAATGATCATGACATTAAAATATATAATACGAATTGAAAACGCAAAACCCTAGGGGGGTCTCGCGAATGAAAATAGTTAAAGATGAAAAGCCAAAAAGGCTGCAATAAAAAATAGACGTAAAAATAAACCAATTCAAACAAAAGCAGAAATTAAAAAAAAAAAATCGTAAAATGGTGAATTAAAACATAATAGAAAACAAATATAATATAGTAAAATGTAAATTAAGACTTAGTGGGAGTCAGAAATGTTTCTGTCTCCAAAATCATCTAAACTTGTTCAGCAGCCTTCATTCTTTGTTTCTTTCTGAGCTGTCTCTTGTTCTGAAACCATACTTGAACTGCGCGTTCATTCATGTTAACCATTGATGCAATTCTCTGTCTTCTCAATTTGTTTGGATTGTCGTTCAAGTCAAACTCTCTTTGTAAAACCTCCAAATCCTTGGAGTTCGTGCGTCTTCTTTTTCTTCTAGCTAATTGAATGTTATCGATTTTTGGCTCTTTAGAAGGGAAACTTTTGATAGAATGAGAAATAAAAGCATACTGAGAGTCGTTGGATGGCTTGCCTTCCAAATGAGTCTGAACTGCAACGTTAGAATCATTTACCATCGAGGATCCCATATCATTAAAAACCGGTTGGCGATAAAATGATTGAGGAGCTGTTGGTAATGTATAAGACTGGCGAGTATTACGTGACATAACCATTTCCAGTTGACTGGAGGCAGAATTAGCGTATTCTGCGTTTTTTACATAGCTTGGAGTTTGCACAAATTGGTGGCGTTGTAAAGGATGCGTATGGTTAGTGTATGGTTCACCACTGAAAGATCTAGCGAACGGCATCTCAATGTTATTATGATATGGTTTGCTTGGTTGCAAATTCTCGTGTTGGATTCCAGGAGAATAACTGTGACTTCTAGAATATGGTGAAGGTAAAGTAGATTGGGCGTGCGCTTTTGGAATTGGAATTGGAGGAAGTTGTGGAGTAGAATGCTGGTAAGGTGAAGGCTGGTTCACTTGATTGTATGCAGACAGCGATGGTTGGCTATATAAAGAAGGGGAAGGTTGTCTGACATAGTTTGAAGGTGCTGGAGAGGCCACAGCGTCCGGAACAACAGAGACTGGACTAGAAGTTTTGCTTCCAAGAGGAGGAAGCTTGAAGCTACTGTGTCTTGGTTGTTCATTTCCTAGTAAGGTAGAAATTGGTGGGAGAGTGAAAGAGGCAGATCTGTTGGAAAGAGACATGATTTAAATGTTGGGGGATTGCTTCAGCGGAGGATAGTTGGAAAATAAAAATAAAGTGGAATAATCCTCGAGAATTTTTTTTTTCAGAGGAAAATTGAGAGGATATTTAAATGAGAAAGCACTGCTGATGGAATGTTTTGTTTCCTTGCTAATATATCACCAAGGTCTGCGAATTAATACGTGGATATATTAATATTCGAGACAAATTGGGGATCAATGCAAATGCGGGCAGTTTGATGTAAAATTGTTATTCCCAAAAAGTGGATAACAAATATCAATCGAACTGATTTTAGTCGAGAACTTAATAACCAATTATATTGCACTTATTGGGTTTAATTAGCTGCTAAAATGTAATTTGCTTAATGCGCTAATTAATAAATATTATTTATCACTGATCTATATTAATAAACACTTAAGATATGCTAATTAAGAAAGATGTACCCAGGAGGAAAAAAAAAGGCCAGTGAAGAAAAAAGAAGAGAAGATAAAAAAAAGGAAGACTAGAATAAAAAAAAAAAATCAACAAAATAAAAAAGAAAAAAAAAGTTCAAATTCATAAGTGGTAAGGCGAAAATAATTAAATGAAAGCAATATTTTGCCCTTTTATATGAATCATGAAAAATATGATAATACAGCAAAACTGAAACAGATACCTTGAAATCAGAATCAACATTTTTGTTAAGATTACTTTATATCCTCCCGTTAGAATAGTTACGCAACACTTCAACTCTATTTTATCCAATGTACACAACTCTTGCCATCAAGCTTTGGACAGTGCATGTTTTTGGCATGACCCTATCGCTTATTATAGTTAAACAATATGTGTGTACAAAGCTTATTAATCTGTAAAGTGGAAGACAGAAAAAAAAAAAGAAAAGTGAAAAGCAATATTGAAAGTAAAATAAAAAAAAAAATAAAAAAAAAGAAACATGAAAGTTAATCAAACATTTTTTCAAGTTGGAACGGAAATACTTTTTTATTCTTGGAAAATGTGGTTTTATACTCTCCGAAGTGCCCTATATACTCCGTTGCTGGTTTCCAACTACATGTTCACTTATTCCTTTCATTTATTTGTTTTGTCTTTAAAGTCTCGCACAACTGGCAATCTGACCCAAGATTTTTTAGAGTCCTTTTGTGAACAAAATTCGTCGTTATCACCTTATATCTATTTATATGTATTTTCTTAATGAAATTACATTTTTTTGTATGACATTTATTTCCAACCAACTGTGCACCCAAGTATCAAACTTTAACGTATCAGCTTCTTTTCTGCATATGTATATGTGTACATATGCGTCCTAAAAATATTTTTAATATGAAAAAATTAGTAGACTAAACCAGCTAAAAGGAGTCTATAATTAACGTCAAATTTAGTTATTTTTTTCGAAAAGTTATACAATTAGTTTTGTAACAGAAAGATAGTGTTTCGGAGGACGTAATAATGCTTGTACTTTCCCGGACGGGGCATAGCGACTAGCGTTTATAAATAGCATTTTCCAAAGTATATTGGTGACCGGAAATCACGAAAAAAAAAGTAGAAGTAACAGTCCGTAGAAGTTGAGGTTTCCTTGTACATCCTCTGAGTAATTACATGTCGAAAAACAGTTAAAACAGAAGAAATTGCCGGAGAATTGTGGAGTTTGATTGAAATTTGTTTTTTTGGGAATTTCTTTGGGAATTCTTTGGCTGTTTTCTGGGATTTTTTGATACTTCTTTGAGAATGTCTTTTACAGAGTAATCTTTGGCTGCCTAGTGGTGTAGGTGCAATCAAACTAAAAAAAACACCCGTGCTGTGCAACGATTGAGAGACAGCCCTTGGACATTCTACTCTCTAGTGGGGTGTCGGGCACATTAAGTGGCTAAAGAGAGAAAAATTCTTGGTTTTTGGCGACCCTGGGGGAGGAAGAGTTTTCTACATCAGGCCCAAAAGTGCACACGCATTGTGTGGCTGGGAAGGCAGCCATTTCCTGAGGCACTCAGTTGCAGCTGTCTATTGGGTCAAAAAATTGGGAAATTAAATGCCCTCTTGGGGGGAAGCTGCGATTCGTTGCTATAAAGGTATAGACCCGTCGCCCAAAAATTGATACATATATATGAAATAAAGAATAATGTAAAACAGCATCAAAGACAATACGAGGTAAAACAAGATCAAACAATAGAAGATAAGGCAAGGTTTTCTATTATTAAGTTTGTCAAATAATACCGCGCTCTATATAGCTTAGCATGCACAATAATAATTATAAAAAAAAAAAGAAGAAAGAATTTATGTGATATATGGTCGTTTGGATCGTAGACCACTTGCCATAAACAGTGATAAAAATCGAAAAGCATAAAAAAAGGTATAAAAAAAAAAAAAAAAAATATGCTCAATGTGCTAGACCCATGAAGCGGCATATGTGGTGAGTTTTCTTGCTGGCACCAAACAAACAGCCGCAACTAAATGTCTTAGTAGTCTCACAATCGTACTATCGCCTTGTATGTTTGGGAAATAACAAAGTCTTGTAGTTTTTAATGCTGCAATGTTCAGTCTTTGTTGTAGTAGATCAACCTTTAATATTCAATCAATCAAACTCCAGTGACACAGCTTTTTAGAGTAAACTGTTCAACAAGTCAAAACCTGGAATCATTGGTGTAGGCGTAGAGGTTCGCAAACGCAGCTTCAATTATGTATACATGTAGGCCTCCCCTAATCAAGATTAGTTATACAGAAAAATAATCAAACAAAGAAAAGTTTGGAAATACAAACGAGAAACGATAATTTGTGTGTGTGTCTGTGTGCATGTGTGAGTAGCTGTGCTTTTGACACCGGTTGTTTCTCTTGCCGCGATCGCGCTATTTATAATAAATTAGACTTTTTTTATGTTTTTTTTAGGAACCCAAGAAATGAAGTGTAATAAAATACTGCAAATATCCAGGAATCAATAAAAGCACAATAATGCTATAAAAAAACAGCATACAAAAAGAAATCTTGCAACACACAGATAATACATAAACACACTACTATGCATAACCTCCCAGATTTGAATTTCAAGCATTTTCCGTCTGCTCAACGTGGCAATTACTATGGTGCAACCTAAGAAAACTGTTCTGGTGGCCTAAAAATTTTTAGTATGGGTTTATTCACTATAGATTCCTTGTGATATTAGTTGTATAAGTACTTTCTGTATTTTTTTTCTTAAAGAAAAAAAAAATTTCTGTATATATACTTTGAAGCTTTACGGTATATTCATTTTTCGGCTTATAGACTTAGCTCAAAAAATTTTTGGGATATTCACTTATTTTGAAAAACTTTCAGGATATTTACTTATTCTAAAAAACTTTCAGGATATTTACTTATTCTAAAAAACTTTCGGCATATTTGATAAAAGTGTCTGGATTGTTCAACCTCAAATCTCTTTCCCACGTCAGACACTGTCGGCGATATATCTGTTGATTCGCAAGTATTTTTGTTGTAAAGGCATAGTTGCTGCCTGTTAATTTATCCTTGCCCAAAATTGTTCAGTAATGTAATTGCCTCCTGCCTGATCTACACAGAAAGGTTACGTTCAACGTTTTGATGTACGTTTGTTAAACTATTTTGGTTTTGGTGCTCATGCAACGATAAACGGTACATACATTAATAATGTATCTCTTATTCATGTGCAGAATTGGGCATAGTAATTAGCAATTATGCGGAACTTCCTAGAAATAATTAAATTTCTGCTTTTAAAGGATCAACCTTTTAGTTGCATTAATTGTTGCCGGCTAAGTTTTTTTTAGCTCAACCATAGTTGTGCTAGTGCGTTTCACGTGATTTGATCTCACAATTAATATAAGCTAAAAATCAGCAATTACAACGTTAGGATGATCACAAAATTCATCATATTGTAAAGAAAAGCAAATAGAGTAGTAACATCCGAAGTGAACAAGCATAGTAAAATATTCTATTTAAAGTTATAATTCGAGCGCTAAAAAAAAGAGAGAGATATACTAAGTACAGATTATTCTAGTCACTCAAAATTAAACGATCCTGGAACCTTGGCCTCAACTATCAATGAATTCTCAACTCTAGCTTGGCTATTCTCAGTCATCGTTTTCGGTTTCAACTCACTCTCTTGAAACATAGGCTCCTTGCATTCTGCAGTGTCCCCCAACAAATATCTAGGCTTTTTATGCATACTATTATCTCTATTGATCTTTTTCTCCTTTGCGCTTGTAGCGTTTATCAATTTTAGCCCACCCTCTGTGTCATTCCACCATCTAAATAACAAAAAGTTAGTAATCATTCACATTCTTAGATACTGGTAACTCTTGATTATTTCTTCAACGATTAGACATCGTGCAAACGAATCTGAAAGAATAAAATCAAAAAAAAAAAAAAAAAAAAAAAAAACAGTATTCTCAACTCTGAACGCTGAAGTTTTGATAATTCTACTTACGACATAGTGGAGGGATACTTTTCAATTATGGTCATATGAATAAGCTCTGATGCTTTTATCACTTGCGAATCATTTTGAATCCAAAATCCATGTTGCACGAGTTGCTTAATAATATTTGTTTCGTCCAATAAGTACTCGTTAATACAGCAATGTATGTGCTTTTCCACAATATAGAATAAAATATTGTAAAGTAACCGTTTCGTCCATATTCTCTCGGTACATTCAACTGCTTGAGCTATTAGTGGTATAAATCTGACAAAATCGTTGCAAAATGAATTAATAGTAACAAATTTCAAGAAGGCAATTATTTTATTCTCTGAATATTTCGAGAGAAGAATATCCATTTTGCCAACTGTGTAGATGCCCAGTTCAAGATTCAATAAATACTTAAACAATACCTCTGTTGGTCGAATACTGGGACCCTCAAATTTCCATATCTCAAACATTTTCATCACTTTTTTGCGATGAATCCCTCTCTTAAAATTCCAATGACACCAGACATAACATAAAATCATGTCTATGAGTGCTTGAGAAATTAGTGGACTACTAATATTCAACAATTCAAAAATAATTCCATTATCAACAAGAATATCCATCAATGAATTGTATTTTGGTATGTAAATATTAGGATTATGCATTTTTCTAGAATTTGAGGCAAAACTGAGTAATCTCATAATCATGATCTTTCTTGTTGCGACATTATCAGGATTCATGTCTGAAGTACTAATAAAACAATCTGTGATTTCATTTACCTCTTTTTCAGCTTTCCAAATACTATCGAATCTTATACTTTGTAATTTAAATGATGGGTTGATTATTATTCTTTTCAGTTCACTGTTATCGACTACTTCTTCTCTAAAGTCATCTACGGAGGAGCCAATTGTACATCTCATTACATTCATATCTGTGGAGTTCAAGGTCAGAAGCTCATCTATTGAATAAATGTGTTCTTTTATTGCTAAATTCTTGTTTTTTACACCTGTGTAATAATACAGTAAATTATCTCCCTTTATAGTAGCATTTCTCGTTGGAATAACATTTATCACACTACTCATTCTACTAACTGGTAATGATTCATTACTTTTCAAATAGTTTTGTTGAGTCATTTCAAAACTATCTATAAAAATAGGTGAAGAAGTTTCCTTTGCGGATCGGTGAATCCAGTTATTTTGGTGATCTGATTTTTCGAAAAACGAGTTTTCAAATTGTGCTTGTGGTTTTTCCTGAACATTGTTCCAACAGTAATCTAAATTGTCATCAACTTTACTCTTTTTGCTTTTCAGTTGTTCAGCTTTGTATATATATTCTCTTAAAGCAAATCCAGAAAAGCTCAATACAAGAAAAACCACGATTATTACTAAAAATAGATAAATTGAATTCAGTAAAGGTGCAAAAAGTATCGAAAACCTTTGATTTGATTCATTGTTGGTAATGGATAGTGGCTCATGTGTTTCTGATATTTGAGAATTTACAACTTCGACGTTAAAATTGTTCATTTTTAAGTTTTCAGAGAAAAACAGCTTTGAATATACTACCAACTCTCTTATTACTTGATAATATCCAAAAGCTAAACGCTTCAACCGAAAGATGTTGTGCAGAAGAAGGATGTATATTCGGTTGAAACAATATTACACCAGAATGCTTATAGTTAAAATACTAAATATGTACTTATGGAGTAACAAATAATCAGGAATACTCTATTGAAATTTCTTAACCTCCGATTCAAAGATAAACAGAAATCATGAAAATATCTAAACAAATACAAAATATATAGGATAAAAATACAAGATTATGATAGCTAGTTTTTCTTATAATGAAAATTTAAAATTCATATCTTCTATAAGCATGTTGCAAGCATTTTGGCGTATTTTGAGGTTTTTTCTTAGGAGAGAAAAAATCAAACTGTAGAATTAAGCGCTGAAAAAAAAAAGATGGTTAATTTCAATAAATTTTCAAACAAGAAATCGATTGAAGGGATCAAAATTAACTATTAGCTGGTGTTTATGGTAAAGCTATTACCGTGGATTCTAAAAATATACTTTCACTCAAATTTAAAATGATGTTGGGTATCTTTGAGTTGTCACCTAATTCAATGGAGTTTTCAGAACCAAATACATGCTTGATAACCTTGTACGAAATTATTAGGCAGCGCGTGTATGCAAGGTGAAAATTGCACACCGTCTAAGTTTCCAAAGATAGTAAGGCCTTTTTTTTTTTTGGATATATTCCTGAAATAATAGGTAAAAATTTACCAAAAAAATATGAATGGAGCTTTCTCATGCTCGTAGTTAGTTCTGTTTAATCCTTTTACTTGTCAACTTGTGATTCCAATTTCTTATATATATATTATGTTAAAATCCGTTAGAAACGTAAATCTATTTACTTTACTTCCACTCATTTAGAGATTTCCTTTCAAGTAGCCCTGATTCATTTTTTTCATTTTCTGAAAAGAATTAATATCATTATCATCATTCAGCACTGTGTCAAGTAAAATTTTCGAATATAATGCAACTTTCTATATTTTTAGCATTTGTTTGCGCTATCAGCAACACCACTTTTGCAGCTGAACATCTAGTAAAGAAGGATAGTGTATATGATGCAGTTACCCAAATTGGTGATGGCCAGATACAAGCCACAACATCTACAACTATTAGTTCATTAACTTCCTCTGCTGCTTCTACTATGGCAGCCGTTACTCAAATAGGTGATGGTCAAATTCAAGCAACAACTGCCACCACTACTGCTCCAACAACCAAAACCACATCTAAAAGCAAAACACAAGTCACCATTGCTGCAGTCACACAGATTGGCGACGGCCAAATTCAGGCAACCACTGCAACTTCCACTTCATCCTCTCAATCATATACAACTATGAATGCAGTGACTCAGATTGGGGATGGTCAAATTCAAGCAACAACATTGACTGCTGGATCGGTAGATTCTTCGGATGTTAGTGGTGTTAGAACTGTGGCAACTCTCATTGGTAGTCAGTACGATAGTTACAGTGCATCAAGCAAAACAGTTAGTGGCAACCTAAGTGGTAGCTTGGTAACAATCACCACAACTAACGCAAATGGAGTAACAGTAACAGTTATTGGTTCTGCTGTTGTAACTGACAGTGTAGGTGACGTTTCTATTGCTATCGTTGCTAGTGGTAGCAATACACAAAAAACCACGAAAATTTCCACATCCAACGGTGTTGTGGTTACTGTTGTCACTGGTGGTGCAAATCAAGTTTTTAGCTTTGGAATGGCAAAAACGTTGATTTTTTCTTTTATTTTCTGTGTGTATATCTCCACATTGGTCTTATAGTTGCTGAAACCATTTTTATTATCCATATCTGGAAATTCTCCATTTGATTTCTTTTTCAACTGAACATGTTTTTTATGTTCTAATTTTTCACATCTTCTCACATTTCTCTTTAATTGCTCTCTTGCTTTCTGTTTTGTCTAATTATTCCTCATATTTTCATTCATAATATCCCTTGATAAGTAGATTATTCCATCTTTTAATCTTATCTATTAGGAATACATATATCTCATCAATACATTTGAAAAAAAGCTTCCCTTCTTTTTTTGAGTAAAAGAAAATCTAAATTAGGAAATCGATGTTGAAACGAAAGCTCATATGAAGAAGTGTTATTCATGCAGATCTCACCAAAGCAGCAAAAAAAAAAAAAAAAAAATATTAAAAATCTGATGAGAGAATATGAGGAAAGGATGATCTTAGCTATTTGTAAAAGAGTTGATCCATGTATTGAAGTAATCTTATGTCTAATATTCGGAATGCAATTGCGCAAACTCATTAATGCATTACCAGTTGAAATATTATGGGTTATTTTGTCATATCTAGATTTACAGAGTTTAAGGAAATTGGCAAAGATTAATAATATACTACCCAAGAATTTTCAATATGCTCTTTTAAATGTAGTTTATAGTAATCTTCATGTTACAATTCCAGATAATTCTGCAAGCAGATTCCACAGTGCTCCGATCGAAAATCATATGAGTATTGAAACAAAGCTAAGACTTCTAGAAAAATCTCATTACTATAAGGTTGAAGGCAATGAGTTGAATGAAAGAATTCCTAAATCCTGTTGGCGGTTCATAAGGAATATATCTATTGGATGTCAAATGGACCAACATAACAGAAAAAGATGTACAAACAACTGGAAGCGATTTACGAATAAAAGAATATTATTTGATATTTTGAAAAGAATCCGGCAATGTTCTTTAAGATTGGATTGTCCATATATAATGCTCAGCTCGTTACAGTTAAACAAGGCTTCTCAGTATTCTTTGTATCTCTCGCAACTCAATGATTTCGATACTTTAAACAACACGTCTTTAATAAATAATGTCTGGAAAATGCAAATTGATATGATGGATAAAACTTTAACACTCGATCTTCCAAAAGTTCGATTTTTCAAGGACTTGAAAGTCTTAAAAATAAACTTGCCTTCGAGAATAAATGATATTGATGGGAATAGTTTCAAATTGTTGACATTGACATACTTGAAAGTTTCGGTTGATGATAGTATCACTATTAGAAATTTCAGAACAGCGTATCTCCCTAATTTGTCAGATTTACACGTTTTTGCATCTCTGGTATATTTCGTTGATTCTAATCTAGAGAATCTCAAAAAAATTACCATAAAATCAGAAAACCCTTTTGATGCAAAGCAAATTCCATTATTATCGAATGAAATCACAACGCTTTCTCTTTCCTCACCTATAAGAGACATACCGTGCTCATTTAGTAAGTTTAATCAACTAAACAACCTACAGATATCACCGTCCAATCTTTTGGTGTTCAAAAATGCTTGTATGTTATTGGCTTTAAAAAAGCTAGATCTTTCAAAAAATATGATTTTGTCAATTCCATCCGACTTTTCGAGTTTAATTAATTTGGAAGACTTAAACTTATCATACAACAAAATTCAGCATGTTGAAAATCTTCCAAAATCATTAGTAAGCTTAGATTTGAGCTACAATAACATTAGAACAATAGAATATCAAGACTTTTCAATAATGCAAGGTTTAAAGAATATCAATCTTCTGAACAATAATTCTTTGAAGAATTTTCAATCATTAGTTGGTTTGGTAAGTCTTGAGTGTTTAGATATTGAGAATACATCATTCAACAGTAATATTGTATTGAACAGAGTTTTGTTATCTTGCCCGTTGTTGACGTATTTGAATATTCGAAAAACTGATATCCTGAAAATCAAATATTCCAATTTAACAATTGATCTTTAGTGGGGTGCCTTGTTGAAAAGGGAACTGGATTTAGCTTCATACGGAAGCGATGAACCCACGATTACAATAAGTCGTGAAAATAATAGCTATCCAACAGATTATCTGTATTATTGGGTAAGATTTTTAAGTTTTCAAACTGAAAACGATTTGTCTTATTGCATTATTTCTATAATCTGAAACACAGGCAATCATAAGTAAGTTTAGTTGTATACTTGTTCCTGAGTTTTAAGTTTTAATTTTGAATTTGTCACTACTTTATATTCTCAAGCAACTTAGATTTACAATTTCAAAAATGTTCTTAGAGCTGGATAATCTCCAATTGAGCTATTTCTAAACGTATCGGTTAGAGAGTACGTTCCTTGATTATATTACAAAACTACAACTTATTTGATGTCCAAGACATCGTGCTATAAAGTATACGACTAGAAATGAAGGTTCTTTAAGGTTTGACTCTCTAACTAGTGCTTGTTTGTTGATTTTAGGTATTTTGTGTTCATTTTTTGTTGAAGAACTGGTACCTTTTTCGTCATGTAAAATGACCTCACCAATAAAAAAATAGCGTAGAATGCATCATGCATGCATGAAACTGTTCCCCCTTACTGGCGAATACGATCAGCAAGGGGATACATTGTTCTTTAAGGTTCAAAACTGATATTAAAGAGCTAAACAATGCTTCCTTTTGATTTGGGGCTTGTTTAGAGGCTTCCTTTACTTTAGGCAAGAAGTCCGAGCTACACCTATGATTTTGTTTTTTGAAGCAAGGATAAAAAATAATATGGATCATTAGTCAAAAAAAAAAATTATTCAACTCTGAACAAACTTGATACTTTTTTTTTTAAAAAAAAAGTCTGATTAATTGATTCACTGTTAACAACTTGACTTGCGAACTATTATTTATTACTATTCATGGGAAAAAGTTTTGAAATTTGTAATTACTTTATATGCTATTTTTTTTGCTGTTGACCGCAGATTCAGAGTTCACATTTTTGTGTATTTTTTGATCCCTCTTAATAGTATTTAGTATGTTGTGGTCCTTTTAGGATATAAATTGGAGCTTGGAATATATGAAAATCAAAATTCTTTACAAAAAGGGAACCAACTAAATGTAGGTACATGCATACTATGTAACCCTGCACTTCTATTGAGATACTATTGCTACTGAAACATAAATTAGACGTGTACATATGCAGAGAAAGTGCATGTGGACCTTTTTGTTCCGGTATCATGATTGTTTGGATATGCAAAAAAAAAAAAACATATGCAACTTAGGCAAAAATAATTTTGAACCTGGTGCCTGAATCGGAAATTTCTCAAAAAAGGAAAAAAAAGAAACTAAAAGTTTGCAATAATCACCAATATTTTCAACCCAAGAAGATTACCAAGCATATATAAATAACGCTGTTCCTCTAATTCAGTAGGACAACGACTATCTTTGATATCTATTTCTCATATGAGTGCTATAATAATTCCTACCTTGAATAACAATAAGCAATTTTAAATCATTCCATATTGAGTTGTAAATATTGACTCCTTATTTCAGTTTTTTTTTGTTTGGCTTTCTAGAAAATTTGTCACCACACCACTAATAAAATGCAGTCTACTCAAATTATCCTTTTAGCCTCCAGTTTACAATTATGCACCGCATTTCTTTATTCCTATACTCAAGGGGATCTCACCGTCACAATTTCTGAAGTCACCCATGTCAGCACTGTTATTGATGGCTCTACCTATGATTATAACTTTTATGCTCCAACAGTTACAAATACTATTCATTCATTAGCCACAGACAATGGTGATTTTGCTTTAGACTCCGAAGGTGCTATCTCTTCTATCTCCAGTTACTCTGGAAGTTATGCTCTCTCAGTTGATACCGCCACTACATTCAGTGTCTACAAAGATAAAAGTGATAATTCTTCATCGATTATTGACGAGGCTACTTCTACCAACTCCTCTTCTATTGACGCAACCCTTGCACAGAACTTCACAACCTTAAGCAGTTCAGCTACTTCCAATGAATCTACACTTAGTAATTCTACCACTAAGCCATCATCCGATGGTAACTCCATTGGTTCTGCTAGTTTCTTTTTAGCTGGTGCGTTAGCTATTGCTTGCATGCTATAAGTCAAACTTTTCCAGTACTTTTAAGCTATTCATTATTTTGTTATTATTAGGTCATTTCTATTTGCTTTCTAAAAAAGATCACACACCTTGCAATTTTTATTTACTATTAGTCTTTCAAAATCTTACTATTTACGGTCATATCCATTTTTTTTTCAACTCATTCAAAGCCTGATTTATAAAATTCGTTATTCTTTACTCGTCTATTTTCAATACTATACACCTCAGATTTACTTCAATAGAAAAATTATGCTTTAAAAAAATGTAGGACTATTATCTTTTAGTTGAAACATTGAAAATAAAGTGCTAAACTTACAAAATTAGTTCATCATCATTCAATGCTCGATCTGGGACTAATATTATCCCATAATCTAACATTCAGCATTAAAATATATAACTCTGCAATTTTAAGGAAATTGATGCTTGGAATAGAACAATAAATATGCATTTACAGACAAAACTTCCTCTTGTGATACTAAAGTAATCATCGAATCATCAATTTTGAACCACTGAATGAAATTGTTAGTAAAATGTGAACTGAAAAAGCCAGATAAGTAAAAAAAAAGAAAAAAAGAAGAAAAAACTTACTTGTCCTTCACTGTTCTTCGTGTATGAGACATAGTGACCAGTATTCACTTGCCCAAGATGGCATACTATTGCAAACAACTCATATGTGAGTTCACCTGTACTGAAACTTTCTTGAATTGTATTGGTGAAATAATCGTACATATCTAGTATCACAGGAAACTTAACAGAATTTTCTAATTTAATGGATACTCCTGTGGATAGATGTTCAAAACGCTATATAAAAAAATTGTTAGATTACTAAGTTTCAATCACACAAAATGATTAGTTCTAATATTCAATAAACATACCTTTAGTTGAATTGTCAAAACAGGACCTAAATGCTTAATTGATAATTTTTTGGACGCACTGGTCTTTTTTTGACAGAATGTACAGTTGTAGTCATTTCCTAAATGTTCTGATTTGGTGAACCATTCTAGGCATTCTGCTAGATCAGTATAATTTTTATCCTTATTTTTTATTTGTAGGAGAATATCAATCATAGGATCAACTGTTTTATTGATATTGTCACACTCTTCACATTTTATTGTACTTTGTAGCTCACCATTAAATATTTTATGGGTAATACAATCACAGCGAGTATTACTTCCTAAAGAAATAGACGATGATCTTGTATGAGTTTTCACTTGGGGGTCGGACTGGTTTCCCATCATTGTTAAAGTATGAGACTTATGAAATTCTCCTAGGATGAATTGCCAAAATTCATGAGCATCCTGCTGTGTGTATCCTGTCAATGTTTTGTTAACTTTCCAAGCGGTTGTAAGAAACTGCGTAAGACCAAAACCTGATATAGAATTTGACGTGTAAAACTCGGTAAAGATTTCATCTATACGGCAAGTAATACAAGAATCATCAGTATCTGTGAGTCTTTTAATACACTTGACATGATCGCCTGATAAAAAATAATCTCTGACATAAGGATTATGGATAAGAGTTTGAAGAATGACTGACATGTAGCAGGTGGCACCCATATTGACGAAACCACGTAATCCCGTGGAAGCTTTAAATGAAGGCAATCTCGAATTAGCTTCAATAAACTCTTTGAGGGCAGTGGGGTTAGATGCTTTACCATCAGCCAAAAGCGCTGTATTTTTTGGAGGTTCAAGAAAAGAGTATATAGGCATTCCTGGTGCACTTGATAACCGATCAAACAGTTTCAATGATTCGATACGGTTTGCCTCCAACTGAGGATCGCTAACGTAATCTTTGCAGCGGAAACAATACACTTCTCCAAAAGTGGATACTGCGAATAGATGGTTTAACTGTGCTGAATGCTTTGCAGCATGCTGCAAATCAAAGCAGCCAACATTAGGACACTGGATGCAAATCAAGTTAACCAACAAGTTGTTGTGACAAGCGCCACATTTAACGGAGGAGCCTCGAAGTTTCAAAAGCTTTTTGTGATCTTGAAGCGGAGTTTCAGGCATAGATTTCTTGGCCACACGGTAGTTACTTGGTGAATCTGACTTGCCAGCGTCATAGTTACGGTTAGAGCCTGCTTTACTGTTTTTCGCTCTTCTAGATCGAACCACGCTGGGCTTAGGATTTGCCAAACAGCTAATTTTGATGGCTAAATTGTAATTCCTCAAAACGGAGTCCTTGGCCTGCGATTGGAGAAGTCGTTTCAAATGGTCGCAGGGGGGAAAAGTAATATTTCGCAAGCTTTCCTCGCTGGCATTCTTTGCTAATCCAGCTGGCAAAGAAGCAGCCTTAGGTGGATGTTTTCTGCCTGACATTTCCTTCTTCTCGTCGATTATATGTCTGATTTATGCTCTCGATCAACTTGCCAAAATTAAGTTTCGGGTATCAGTTCTCGGCTAAGACCTCAATTCCGCGTTCGAGTTTGGTAAAGCTGTATTTTAAGGGTGATTTTTCAGTCTCTAGTAGAATCTCTGAACGCTTTCTATCCTTGAGTTGACTCTTCGATGCTTGAATATATGCTTTATAATAAGTGTGTATGATGAGAGTGTACATGATTTCATTTTTCTCTTCAAATATCCGAGTTGCGATTAGTACAAAGTCAAAAATCACGTTAACTAAGAGAAGTGCGTTGAGAAGGAATCACGTGAAGGGACTCAGATCAATTCTCGCAAGAAATGAAAAATATAAAAAAAAAAGAATCTTAAAGATAAACTTTCGTACGGGAAATTTAGATTGGAATCTAGTAGGAAGACCTACTGGAATACCTACTGGAATACCTACTGAATACCTGCTGGAAAATATACTGAAGAGGCAAGCCTTTGTTATCTCTGGCCTGATTCGAGAGAGACATAAGAAAAAACATACGTGAAGCTCCGAAAACTATAGCTTAATTCAAAAGGGAAATCTGGTTCCAACATTATTTGTGGAGACGTTTACTAGAAAAAAATATTGGCTAATCTTACTGCTAACTTTGAGCAGAAACCACTCATTGGCAACCGTTTGTTTTACTGCTGCATTCCTATAAGCTAGACTTAGCGATTATCAATATTCCCTAGCTTTCACTGAATTGCGTGGAAACTCTCTGGATTTTTCCTTCTCTGTTTGAATTGTGCAAATAACCACTTGAAATGCCCGTGGCTGACAGATTGACGTTTGGGTTCTCCCGCATGCATTTTTTCAAGGTGTGCAATAAATGGAGATTGAACGACTTGCTAGCCAGCATAGTGTTAATTGTTTTATACTGTCTTTTTGAAAAAGCCCATCCTTTTGAAAGAGAATTCTATATCAATGATATGACAATCAGACATAACTATGCAACCACCGAGAGAATCAGCTCAAAAATGCTTTTTGTGTTGGCAGGGGTTGTTCCAACAGCTGTTATCTTTGTTCTTGGGCTTCTAATAACAAGGGGTACATTCAGAGAAAGATTCTATATGGCATGGGTTTCGTTCAATGGATTTTTAATCTCCGTTACTATCACTTGCTTTATCACAGGATTTGCAAAAAACTGGATTGGGCGTCCAAGACCAGACTTCATTCTGAGATGCCAACTCAAACCAGACTTGAAAGATGATGTGTATTATGTTGCTTCAGATGTTTGCAATAATCCAGACCTATCTGTTCTCAACGACGGAATGCGCTCTTGTCCTAGTGGGCATTCGAGCTTCAGTTTTTCTGGCTTGGGGTTTTTGAGTTTCTGGCTTTTAGGCCAATCCATGGCCTCCCACAAACGCGTAGGGGTGTGGAGATGTATTTTTGCTGCTGCTCCAACATTTTTGGCAATGTTGGTAGCAATATCACGAACTGAGGATTACAGACATAGATACTCAGATGTATTCATAGGATCCTTGCTCGGGTTCATCATATCGTATTGGTCATACAGAAGATATTTTCCTGAACTCACTTCTAATCTTTGCTATCTCCCTCACACCATGGTTCTGGACGAGAACTTTCAAGCTGTTAGCAGCGATGAATACAACGATGAGTACTTTTTACAAGAAGTAAATAGGGATATAGTTTAGGGTGTATAAGAGCCTCATATAACAAGTAAACCCTTTGCATGGATCTTTTTTTTTTTTTTGAGAAGAGAAGAGAATCTGGTAATTAGACCTTCTGAAAGAGAAAACGAAAACAAAACAAAGAAAAAAGAAAGAAAACACATACACGAGAGCAGTCGTCTATGATATTCAAACTCTATATCATGGAATGAAGCAATCAATAGACCAAATATGATAGAAATTTTATTATTCGATAAGCATCAATAATCCAATAGACATTGATGAAGTGTTAACATATGTGGCAGAAATCCAAATTTAGAAAGCTCAAAGATGGGCTCCGCTTAGCATCAGCATTTTTTTTTTCTTTTTTCAGAGCCCATCGACTAAAGTTGAAACAGAAACCAAAAGAATTTATTCAAAAAAATTTTATTTAGAATGTATAATATCATTGTTCTCCTTCAAATTGTTCAATTTATAATTCAAATAAAGCACCATAAGATTCGAAGCATCTCAATTACAAACTGTTACTTGTGACACACTGCTACATCTATAACGAACATGTCTTCTGAAGGACCAATTATTCCATTTGCTACTTACAACTTGGCATTGAAGCCATATGATCCAACTCCAGCAATCAATGAAGAGTTTCCAGTTACCATTAAGATCAATCTTGCTGCTTTAGACCCAGAAGCTGTTGATGATGATGCCGAACCATCCACTTTGCGTTTGATGAAAAAGAAAATCACTATTGAAGATTATGAAGATGAATTTGATTCCGAAGACGACGAAGAAGAGGATGAATTAGATGACGAAGAAGACGAGCAAGAAGAAGAAGAAGAAGAAGAAGAAAAGAAGCAAGAGAAAAAGTCTTCAAAGAAAGGTAAGAAGCAACAAGAAGAAGAAGAGGAAGAGGAAGAGGAAGAATCTGACGAGGCTTTAGATGAGGAAGAAATTGACGAGGAAGTTGAAGAATACGTTCTTTGTACCTTATCCCCAAAGATTCAATATCAACAGACTCTTGAATTGACCATCACTCCAGATGAAGATGTTTACTTTGTTGTAACAGGTTCTTACCCAATTCATTTGTCAGGTAACTATGTCACACATTCTTATTACGAAGATGACGATGATTACTTGTACGAAGACCTTTCTGATGAAGACTACTACGAAGATGATAGTGAAGGTGATGATTACGATTTAACTCCTGATGAGGATGAAATCATGGAAACCCGTATCGAAGAGATCGAAGAAGATGAAGAAGAAAAAGAAAAAGAAGAAGAAAAGCCTAAATCAAAGAAGGAATCCAAAAACAGCAAAAAAAGAGCTGCTGAAGAAGAAGAAAAACCAGAACCAAAAAAGTCCAAAAAGCAACAAAAAGACGAAGCTAAAAAGGTCAAGTTTGACAAAGAGTTAGAAAAAGGACCTAGTGACAAGAAAGCTAACGGAGCTGTTAACAAGATTAAAAAGCAAACCTTAAGTGCGGGCGTTGTTATCGAAGACAGAACTGTTGGCGAAGGTAGAAAGGCAAAGAATAACGATAAAGTCGGCGTTCGTTATATCGGTAAATTGAAGAACGGAAAGGTTTTTGACAAGAATGTCAAGGGTAAGCCTTTTCTGTTCAACTTAGGAAAGGGTGAAGTCATTCGTGGATGGGATATCGGTGTTGCTGGTATGGCTGTTGGCGGTGAAAGAAGAATTATCATTCCAGCCGGTGCTGCCTATGGTTCCCAGTCCTTACCAGGTATTCCAGCCAATTCTGAATTGACTTTCGATGTCAAACTTGTCTCTTTCAAATAAACAGGTTTCCAACAAGCCGATATTTCTGGAAAAGGACAAGCACAAAAAGTGCAAATACTCAATCCCTGCTGTAATGCGATAACAATAGTTTTATATTTATCAAAATAAAATGATTTTTTGAAATTTTTCTAACCAGTTTATTCTCATTTCACGATAGTCTCAGCTACTAAATATCGAAATTCTTTAGAAATTGGTGTGTTGACGAGATGAGATGAGCTCTGAAAGAAAAACTGGTTATGAGCATGTAAAATGCCTATATAAATGATATACATGTTCAAAGCTCTTGAATCTACAAAAATAGACATATAGAAATACAATAATTATGAATCTTGTGTATTTCTGACTCTTAACAACTCCTTCGATGCCCTTTCTGTGATTGTAGAATGAGCTAAATTAAGAATATAACTTGTTCGCGTGCATTGTTGGCTCATACTGGAAAACACAAAGCCTGCTAGGAAATTTTCTGTTATTTTTATCTCAACAGATTCGAAAAAACATCATCTAAAATTAACCACACATTGATGAGAAAGAAACAAAAAATTATCGGGAATCTGTTCAAATCCTTTTCATTTATAATAATTTTTTCCAATTGAAAAGTGTTCAGCATTTGAGGAAAACTATGGATTTCGTGTATTCTGAAGATGTGTTAAGGTCTGGTTTTTTTTCTTTTTTTTTTTCTTTTTTTTTTCACTCTTAGTATATGACTCAATCGTACACACTGGACAATACTCACTATGTATAGAATAATAATGCTGAGGAAAAATAAAAGCATTTCATTTTGAAATAAAAGCTTCGACAATTTAAATTTAAAACTATCCAATTTCCTATTTACATTATTTGAAATTTCTTTCAGTTTTACCTTTTTAAATTCTGATTTAGATTTCTTCACCTGATTAATTTTACCTATTTGCATTTCGTTCAAAGGAAAGTAAATAGTTTCAAAAGATAAAATCGATCAATTAAGCGTTCAACTATTCTGGAAAGAATCATTACCAGTTTTCTGCAAAGAATAGATAAATATCCACAGAAATAAGTACACAAACCGAAAATATGTCAAGTTCTACTGCACAAGTAAAGAGAAAGGCTGGTGTTTTGGGAGCCACGGGATCTGTGGGCCAAAGATTCATCCTTCTTTTAAAAGATCATCCAAATTTTGAATTGTACAAGTTGGGTGCATCCAAACGTAGTGCTGGTAAAAAATACAAGGATGCTGTCACTTGGAAACAAACTGAGCTTTTACCTGAATCAGCTAAAGACTTAATTGTTGACGAATGTACCTACGAAGCCTTCAAGGGTTGTGATATTGTATTCAGTGGATTAGATGCCGAATACGCTGGTCCTATTGAAAAAGAGTTCAAAGAAAATGGATTGGCAGTTGTTTCTAATGCCAAAAACTATCGTAGAGAATCAGATGTTCCGCTTGTTGTTCCAATTGTCAACACGAACCATATAGATATTGTGGAGAACAAATTAAAGAGCATCAAGGTGAGTGGTGGAAAAGAAGGTTTCATCATTTGTATTTCAAATTGCTCAACTGCAGGTCTTGTTGCTCCTTTGAAACCTTTAGTTGACAAATTTGGTCCTATCGATTTGATTACAGCTACTACTTTACAAGCCATTTCTGGTGCAGGTTTTAGTCCAGGCTTTCCGGGAATTGATATCTTGGACAATATAGTTCCATTTATTAGTGGAGAAGAAGAAAAAATCGAGTGGGAAACTAAAAAAATCTTAGCTGATATCAACAGTTCAGGCGATGGTTTCAATCTTCTCAGTGAAGATGATTTGAAAGTTTCTGCGCAATGCACAAGAGTCGCTGTAAGTGATGGTCACACAGAATGTATCAGCATCAGATTCAAGAATAGACCTGCTCCATCTGTAGAACAAGTCAAATCTGCATTAAGAGAATACCGTTGTGATGCTTACAAATTGGGTTGCCCTTCTGCTCCAGAACAAGCCATTGTAGTTTTGGAAGAAGAAGACCGTCCTCAACCAAGATTAGATAGAAATAGAGGTAACGGGTATTCTGTATCTGTTGGAAGAATTAGAGAAGATCCTGTCTTAGATTTAAAGATGGTGGTCTTATCTCACAATACCGTCATTGGTGCAGCTGGTGCAGGTATCTTGATTGGTGAATATTTGGTTGCAAAAAACATCATTTAAGTATCCAAAAAGATTGAGTTACTTTTAATTATATGTGCAATGTATAACCATGAATTATATAATTTTAAAATTATTGTTCTTGAAGTAGTTTTGAATTTTGAATAGCACATGGTTTCATGGTTAGCATATATCTTAAATTTTGAAACTTTGATCTCTGGTATTTTGTGCTCTACAAAACTTTACAGCATCAAATATTAAATTAAACGTAAGTCAAAACGAAGCAAAGAAGGTGCAGAAATAGATAAAAAAAGGGTATTAAAATTTCGTAGAAGAATGTAAAAGAACTATCTAGCAGAAGAATGATGCAATAAAGTAAAAATTAACTATAAATTAGCTTGTACAATTGCATTTAAATCTGATGAATGAATAAATGCTTTTGGAAGCATTTCACACTAATTGTACAAATGGTTCAGTTGATTAAAATGAAGGTCAACTACCATTGATATAACACGAGATATTGACCTGTTGTGAGGTAGATTATTCTAACCATTTAGAAAATGAGCTCATTCAACCACCGGCTCGGCAGCATAGTTTTCTTTACATAACTTTGCTCTTAATTGAGAACCATATTTATAGAATGTGAAAGGAATCAAAATCATGGCGGTGGAAATAAATGCTAGCAAAAATGAGGCCCACATAAGACCCAATTTGTGGTACATTTGGGTAGTGAAAAGTGGGAAAGCACCACCACCAGCAGATCTAAGGAAAACTTTGGTAGCTAAAGCAGAAGCAGAATATAAGGCATATGTATCAATGATATAGTTGTTAATGGAATAATAAATCAAGACCATACCGTAACCGAATGCTAAACCTGAAGAACAAGGACCAACCCAGATAATACCTTTATGGGATGTAGCACCAAGGATAAATAAAGCAATGGCAGGGAATGGGGATCCAATCATAGCACCGACAAGACGATCCTCTGGGGTTGGAACACGTCTCTTTGTCATTTTCATATATTGGGCTTCCAATAGAGGAGTAGTACAAAGAGCCAAAAGAGCTCCGATAAGAATTGCGATAAACATAAGACCAGTAATACCATCGTTGTAGCCATATAATTCAGAAAAGATCACTGGGTAAGCAAAAAAGAATGCATATAAAAGAGCATAAATTAAACAGACATAGAAGCACATCAAATCAAGAACTGGTTCGGTGACTGTGAAGTAAAGAGGACGCAAAAGACAATTTTTGACAATATCTTTTAGAGATAATCCTTGCGATTCTTGTTCAGTCATGATCTTTGTGTTACCTGTCTCTTTTCTCAATCTTGCTGCTTTTCTCTTTAAAATCACTGGAGCATAAGTTTCTGGGACAAAAGCAGCAATTACCCATGTGAGACCAGCAAATGCCATATTAACCCAGAAAAGTAATCTGTAACGCCATACTAGATCTCTACCTTCAGTACCGACATTGATCCAGCCACTGATCAAAGGACCAAAAACAGGACCAGAATATGGACAGAAAGCGAAGAAAGAAATACCTAAACCACGAATTTCCTGGGGGAACATATCAGCGATGGAACCACCCACAAGGGAAAGTCCAGACGATGCAAAAACACCGCAAAGGAATCTGCAAGCTAGAAGACCACCAATATTTGGAGAGAAGGCACAAGGGATTTGGAAAAGTGTATAAAGGAAAAGAGAGATGAAATAAACTGGTCTTCTACCAATTTGTTCACTTAAAGGAGCCCAAAGTAAAGGACCTATGGAAAAACCAAAAACCATCAAAGAAACGGTCAAAATAGAAACTTCTGTAGATACATGATATCTTTCGTTAATGAGAATTAGACCTCCTGTGGTACAAGCGGAACCAAACGCTACGGCAATGACTAAAGAAGAAAGCAAGAAAGTGTAAACGGCTCTTGTTAACATTGGCCAGTTGTGGGGGTTTTCCGGGTCGTTTGTTACGAATGTGACGAACTGAATCTCCGGGTCTAGATCTTGAATTTTTTTTTCCTTCAAGGCTTCAGCTTCGTCAGCATCAGTAAGAAGACTGTCTAAATGGGTACGAGTAAGATGAGCTGTTCTTGTTCTCGAGAGTCTGGTTGGGGTTCTACCAATGGACTGCAAAGTTGCTACTGGAACCAACCCAGTTTCTGTTTCCATGGTATATTCTTCAGGGAAAATTGGGTTTTCTATCTGAGGAGCATTTATATCAGGGATCTGGGCATCTGCACCAAGACCAGCGTCTATAAGAGACTTGGCGGTTTCAGTACGGGTAAGTTTGACTCTGCGTGAATGGCCTGTGTTTGAGCGAGAAATACCATCAGAGAGAATCGACTGAGCGTCCTCGTTGCTGTCGGATTGACCAACATAAGGTGTTGGGTTCATTTCCTGGGAGTTCAAGGAAAGCTGTGCGGAAATGTTGCTGGCAGCGTCATCTTCCTTGTTGTTGTTGCTGGAAGAAGCAGGCAAAGACATTGTTTTATGTGGCTACTAGGGTGTAGAGTTGTAGCTGTTGGTTTGTTTGCGAAAAACTGAGCGGGTCGTAAGACCTATTTAGGTTGTGTATGTGTGTGTTTCTGCTCGAGGAAAACTTGGGGAAAGTGGTGTTCTTTCGATTGAAGCGCAACGAATGTATGTTTATATCAAATGCAGCAACAACTTCTTGTTTCTGTGATATATAAGTACACTTTTATATACTTGGGTTCTAGCGTGTGTGTTGATGTGTTAATGAACGTGAATATACTAGATATATTGCAGCAATGTTGGTTCAAAAGTAATTATTCTACAATAACGCTATATCTGTTCCAGAAATAAAGGATACTAGATGTTATTTATATATACGCTAACCAGCCAAAAAAAAAAAAAAATTTTATGCTTCTTTTGTATGTAAACATTTTCTGCCGAGAAAGTATATTTTAAAGTGGGACCTCAATATCCGCGCGCATTTGAAAAAGTGAAGCTCTATGAACCCTTCATCCAGCCATTTGGAAATATTCAGCCACACACATACACTTTGAGGCATAAAATAAATATCTCAGCAGTTTTCAGGTCATCGAAGCCAGGAATCTATTATTTGCAAAATGGAACACAATTTTTCCCTAAAATAGACTGGAAAAAAGAAATAGTACCAATAGGAGGAATCTATCTCCCAAAATAGTACAGTCAGGAAACAGTGGTACCACTTACACCGAGACATCTTGAAAAAAAAAAAAAAAAAAAAAAAAAAAAAACTTTAAAAAAACCAGGAAAACGCTCTCGATTCAACATCGCGAAGACGTTTCTCTGCAGGACTTATGGATATTGACAGATTCTGTGTTCCATTTGTTGTGGCCAGTAGTTGTTTGAGTAAATGTACAAAAATATCTCAGTGGCTTGCAAAGCGGCTGATGTGCATATATAATGTGAGTCTGGACAACCAGTTGAGCTCGATTTTTCAACTACGTAACTATACGACGATTTTCTGAAATCTCCTAGATCCCAGGGGATAGCTGTAGAAATCAATATGTCTGTGATAAAAAAAAGTGCTGAATACTCTCATTCACTATCTATAGAAGCTGGTGCACAAGCTCTTGGGTTGCCACGCCCTTGGGTTTATACAACAAGAGGGGTTTTTCCTTGAAATATCGCCTGATTAGGGCCACCCAACAATTAAATAAAAAAAAAAAGCCAAAAAAAAAAACTGTAGTACACACTGTAATTGTCGTTCCACGATTTAGAGTTTTCCTAAATTTCATATTCGCAGCTAAGCAACTGCTCCAAGTAGACCATTTTGAAAGAAAACTCCGCTAAATTGGGCCTGTAAGTAATCACCTCAACGTAATCACTCCTAGTGTCAAACAGCTATATACTACAGCAAAATTCCATTTTACAGGTTATTTTTATCAACCCAATACTGCTTTACTAATGTGATATTCACAGATAAAGTATAAAAAACCTAATATACAGAAATATCTGCCGGTATTCCACAAAAAGCTACCGTTATTTACCAAATATCTAGTTTCCATCATACGATTCAATTGCAGGAAGCTTTTTCTGAAACCCTCATTAGCTGTAGTTGTTCCAATCCTTTACCACTTCTTTCTATTAGTGGTTGTTCTTAAAAAAAACAGAGAAACAGCTGCTCAGTTCTAATTTTTTTTCGCTAGTGCTGTATCTTTATTGTTTTGCAAATCCACGGTATCTTTCGAAAACATTATTTTCTTCTCTGTCAAATCAATCAATATTTTTTTATATATTTCCAACTCCAAAATCTTTGAAATCAAACCATTTTTAAATACAACTTCGTTATCGAACTTGCTAACAAGATCTCTCAAAAAGTCTAATACCTTGAATAGTTTTACCTTTAGCTGTATTAACTTCTCAAACTCTTTAAACTCCAAATCCAACTTATCAACAAGTTCTGCAAACGTATCTCTATTAATCTGCACAAACTTCAAGCAATAATTGAGTACATCTTCATTGCAATATTCAAGAATTGTATTAATAGATACTTCATAATTGTTCAACAATCCAGATATCTCATTTATGAATTGCTGCTTCTCATGAACTTCCCTTTTTAGCTTTTCATTCTTAATTTTCAACTGCCTCAAATACTCGGAGCGATCTTCTTCTATGTTGGATACTTTGTCGTTGTTGAGCTCAGTAAGGTTATCAATGCAGTTTTTGATAGAATCTTTTATAACATTTGACTCTTCGAGAATTGATTCGAGTTGGAAATTCAACTCATATAGCGGAAGTAAGTTTTCCGTAAGTGGGAGATTAGGTGTGCTCATTGTTTGCTTGTTAAATCCTATAGTTTTTCCATTTGCTTTATTCCATATTTAGGTTTTCACTAAACTTCTCAACTCTACTATAAAAGAAACTTTTGATTTGAAATTTGAAGTATTAGTATACCAGATAACAAAAAAGAACTCTTCGAATTTCTATATGTTTGCTTTAATGATACATTTCTAAATTATGTTTAACTTTTTCCTATTGTTATGTGTTAGTATCATAAACTGTTCTGACTAGATAAGACCAGCATACTGATGAAAGTCACCTAAATATTAACTAAAAAAAAAAAAAAAAAAAAAATTCATTTAATTGTATCAGGTGGTGCGTAGCGTAAATATGAAAGAACCCCAGAACTTTTTCAACATGACGATTCCGTTTTTGGAAATAACTCTGTGACTTCTTGTTTTCCAGGAGAAAATTTTTGATATACTTATTACAGGCTGTATTAAGGCTATTTCAAGACGAAAATTGCTTGCGTGGTGATCCTACTGGGAAAAGAATGGATTTCAGGATTATATACATAACAATATTTACGTTTTGATGTTGTATTGCTTTTTATAATTGTAGTAATGGATGCAAATGAGAAAAGAACCAGAAACAAAGTAATGAAATGAATATGAAAAACTCTTCTAAATATTAAATGAAAGTATGAAGTCAAAGACTAACAGCAAAAAAGAAAAAGACTCAAAAAAAAATTGGAGTCATGATAATTTTTTATTCAAATATTTTTCTTCTTTTTCAAAAAAATATAGATTTTCATTTGATTCTCCAAGTGAAATAAGAAAACATCAAACTTCCAAACAAGCTGATAGCAGTGAGAATGAACACAATAGAAAAATAATCATTATGGCAGTCATACCAGAATGCATACACCAAACCGAACAATAAACTTGAAAATGCTGGTGCAATCATAAAAAATCCCCAGATAGAGCCGAGCAACTCAATTCCCCATAGTTTCAAAATTATATTAGGAAATACTGTGAATATTCCACCATAGGCCAACCCCGATAAACATGAAGATAAAGTTAAGAAACTCGGATTACCATTGATTGTAAATACCAATAAAATTTGGTCGATTATACCAACTGCTATCACTGCAAATAGAATGTAAGAAGTAGGGATTGAAACAGCTTCAAAGTAGTCCACAGCGAAACCCATTAGCAATCTTGTAATTGTTGAAAATATCGCATGCATTGAAATTTGATTAGGAATTGTACTGTAATGCAAGAATGAGGTCAAAGATCCAATGTTATTAATATACATTTCTAAGGGTCCAATGCAAAGAAAGAACGATATCAAAAAGAAATAGAGCTTCGATGATTTTAATATTTTTTTGACTTTCAAATTGTGGTCGATTTCAGCAATGCTGTCTATTTCGTCTAAAATCTCGTCGTCAGTCTCCTGTAACTGATCGGTTTCAGGACTCACACTTCCATAATTGTCACGCTGCAAGCTATTTGTCGAAGCCTCCAAGAGAATGGCATCCTTGTTTTTTTGAATCTTTAAATATGTCAAAATGCACGATGAACTGTAAGATAATAACCCCATTGTTAGATAAACGTAAATGAAGAATCTGAAAACACCAATCAAATCAAATTGCATCCACTTCAAAATTCTACTGAGCAATAACGAGCTCAATCCGTAGCAAGTAACAGGTAAACTGATACTCAAACCTTTGAAATTTGGATATAAGTTAGCACAATTCAACATACTCGTGAAATACAAACAGCTTGTTCCAAAACCAATCATGAAAAAACTGCAAGCCATCACATAATGATTGAGCTTGTTATAGAAAACATAAATGGCTACTAAGTATCCTAAGCAAAGATTCACTATTGAGAGCAAGGCCACCAACGCGGTACCATAAACGTCAGAAAGATTCCCAATTATAGGAAGTAGTAGATACATTCCGATCGAAGAAGTCCCGCTGATGATGTTTATATCAGTCTGTGAATATCCTAGTATATCTTGGAAAAATGGGGTCCAGACCGAAAATAAAACTATGGAGCCACTACTAAGACATGATGCTAGAGAAATTACGAAAGCGTATCTCTTCAACCCGGATGTATCTTGATTCTGTCTATTATATTTGAATTTTTTTAAAAGCTTCCGACATGGTCTAGTCAACAAAATCTCCAACTGCGAAAGGCTTGCCATGGTTTCTTGCTATATTTTTCTCGAAAAACTATTATTCCTTACTTCTAATCAAAACAATTTTCTATCAAACTTCCGTTCTCCAATTAAGTGAAACAAGAAACTACTTGAATGGTATCTTGCAAGCTCAAAAACCGTACTCAATAAACAGTGGTTGATATTTTCTGCTAAAGCGTGAGGTAAGTTCTATCCGAAGATATATTTTCAGAAGTTCAATAACAATTATGAAGAATAATAATATCTCAAACCGTAAATATATCATATATATTCTTACTTTGGCATGAACTTTATTACTATATCCTTTAGGGATTATTTGGATAATTTTTGTCTGAGCGTTTTTTTTTTTTGTTTCTTTTTTTTCGAGAAACTGTACTCATTAGCGCGGGATAAACCAAGCCATTAAACAAATATTATTTCGAGAACATATAGAAAGAGCATATACTTGTGACAGAGTTGCAATTTCAAAAATGAACTTGCTGGTCTGGTAAGCAATGAAATAGCTACCATGATAATTGAATAGCCTACTGTTGTTGATTTTTCGTTTTGTATTCTATAGTATATATATATAATTGAAAAAGACATGTTCTTGTTGCATTGAACGTATTTTCAGCAACGGTCAGTTATTCTTTGGTGAACAGCAAACTAAGAGTAACCCATAAACCATAGTATTTGTCTACCAGAAGAAGACGTTATCATACTTAGAGCCTGTGCGCCGAACGGGAAATAACTAACGGTATAATATATGACAGCTATTAATTCCAATATTCCAAAAATGAAAGTCAATATTACGCTTTTCACTACTATGGAAAAATAGATAGTCAATACAACAGTACCCACGAAAAACGCGCTGAAGTAGATACGGTCTTTAGATACCATATGCTTGACGTATGCCACAGGACCGTTCAATATCGCAAAAGCCATTATAAACATGAGGGATCCCAAAGACCAGAGCAATCCAAACTTTCTTGGTTTCACTGCCAAAACGGGGAACAACACAAAACTTATTGCGAAGAAAAAAGCAGATGCCAACAAGCAGACAATGAACCCAATAATTTTTTCGAATTGTGACATTTGTAGGAATGATGGCTCCTGTTGTGCTGTTTCTTCATTCTCGTAAATTGGTAGTTGCTGATATAGCGAGTTTGTAGAGTTGACTAAGTTTGTTTTGAAGTTTGAAAAAAAACCTTCAGCCGCAGGTTGCTCTCTGGACTCAACGAAACTATTCCATTGATCTCTTATGGACATTTTTTATGTATTTAATGGCAGGCGTTAGTGACCTTTTATCAAAATCAAAATCAAAACTAATATTCTTGGTAAGTAGCCTTGCCACAGACAAAAATAGCAGTATTTCTGAGTAACTTTACTTCAAGTCTGTTTGAAAGACCTACTTTACGATCCCAGCTGTATCAATATTAAGCAAATAAGGCAATTTCTCAGTCTCTTAGCGTTTCTAGAGTTCAATAGTGAAAAGCTATGCTAAGGGGCGATCTAGTCTGCAAGATCTTTAGTATACTGAACGATTTCATATTCTAAGAAAATATATCGAAAGTTCTGAGCCCCGTCGTTGAAATTATGAATTTCAAGCCTGGCTAAAACAACACCCTTATACTTAAAGTGAAAATCTTCCACAGATAGATGGTTTACATACAACATGAATCAATAAAACATTTTGGCATCATTAGTATTTAAAAGTAAAAAGAAAAAGAAAACTTCCAAGAGAAGACAATAAGTTATATGAAACAAACTCTATCGAGTAAGCATGACTAATATCAGACATGCTTTTCTTCGCAATCTCTTTTCACCTCTAAAGTAAAGGCAAAAAAATAAAGGTTTAATTTTAATCAACTTATACACAATCAAACACTAAATTTAACGAGAAGTAGCTTGAACCTTTTGGAAAGCACCCTTGGCACCTTGCTTAGAGATCTTAGCAGCACCACCTTGAGCAGCAACTAATTTAGCCTTAGCAGCCTTCTTCTTAGCCTTTTCGATCTTCTTCTTTTCTTTAGCAGCAGCCAAAGAAGATTCTCTGTTGGCCTTTCTGATTTCTGGCTTAGCATCTCTTCTTTCCTTGATTAAATCTAAAGAAACACCGACAATAGCTCTTTCTTTCTTGACAGTCTTTCTAGATCTCTTCTTTTGGACTTCTTCAGTGATACCTTTCTTGTGGTGTCTTCTATACAAAACAGTCCATGAGATTCTTCTTGGGTTCTTCTTTTGTAAAAACAAAGAAGCAGACTTAGAGTTTTGGAATCTGAAAATCTTGGAGTCACCTCTGACATAAAGGGTACCTCTACCTGGGTAAATCTTGGAACCGGAAAAAGCGTCAACTTCGACCTTCATTTTTTATGCTATAAAACGATGTTAGTGATCAGTTGCATGAGAAACGGGGAAAACAAATGTGCTTGAGCACCAAAAGTCTTCCCTGAAAACCCACTGACAATGCATTTCGGATGCTGGTATAGAAACCAGTGCGAATCAACATTGCAACCTGGGGAATAATATGTTGTTTGTTTGTGCTACTATGGAAATCACAAGGACCTTTGAGCTCAATGTATATATATGAGAAACCTCGATTTCAACGAAAGTTTATGATAAAATCTCAACTCCATAGTGTTAAACATCAAATATTTTCTTTTTATATAACGCATATCTTGCAATTTTTCTCCATAAGGCTCGTGGCAATTCTTCTCTTGGAAACTATCTGAGTCTGACTTCCTGGCTGACGTGCTCTCCCGCAATAAGAAAAACGACTCCATAACTTTCCAGCACTCATAAAATTCATTTAATGTATATTCCTCGATATCCTAAGGCCCAAGAATAGCAGAGTCTGACCACCCAGTTTGAGGCTACAAAATCGCCCCTTTGGCAACATCAATATAGCCCGTTTTTCTTGGGATCAGTCTCATCCTGTAGTTCATTCCACAAATGCTCAAAACAACAATATCCTTTATACCATTTACATACTATTTTTTGGCTATAATTCACTAATTCTGATAGATGATTATTCCATTGAAAAAGAGTAACATTAAGCTATAGTATTCAATATCAACATTTAGTTCTTTTTTTTTTTTTTTTTTTTTTTTTTTTGTGGTTTATATCTTATGGGGGCCGGCTCTTTTCGCTTTTGGCTTATGTATGGATGTGTGCTCCCTAGTAGGGAACAGAAAAAGCTTTTCGGTGGTAGTTGCACTGGTGTCTTATAATACAAATGCTGCGGTTGAGCAAGGTAAAAAACTAAAAGACAATGTTTTGTAGTGGTGTCTGGGTTCTTGAGGTCAAATATCTACCTGCAGTTGGCTGGTGATTCGCCAACTGCAGGCTCTATATTTCAGGCATGCCTATGCTGGGTTAGTTGCCAAAGCTCAAGGCCTACTTTGGGCTACGAGAAAACGCCAGCCACATGGTCGGCAGTTGCAACATTTTTATTTACTGATCGGTGTGTTCCTTTTAAATTTCTGCTGCCACAACATTCTTTGAAAAAATTCAAAACTTTTGAAGCTTTTCATGATTTTGTTCGTTTTTCGATGTTTTCAGAATTTTAAATTTTTGTCGACTTTTGCAAGTTTTTAGACTTACAACTCTGTTTCGCTGACCAAAAATCGATTATTTCTGAGGTAGCAGAAACTTTTGGCTGCAATCACATGACTTTTTTTATGCCATTTGTTTCTACACGTGATATAAATCGAATCATTTTTTCCGTAGTTGTAGTTGTTGACAAAAAGAATATACTAATGGTTTTTCTGCGTTTTTTTTTTTCTCCAAACAGATTCCGAAGAGCCTCTAGACAAGCATCAAGAAAAAGCGTCACTGGTGAAAAAATTAAAAAAAAAAAAAAAATATTTCAGTAAATTTTTCAGAAAGTCATTTCCATCTTGGTATTAATCTCTTCTGATATTCCTTCCTCTCCTCATCAACATATACTTCTATTAATTTAATACCGGAGTGCATACTACAATAAACAAGCGCAGAGATGGTAAGTTATTTCTCTATTTGAATATGTACAAAGTGCATTAACTGCGACATTGGGCTGAAATCGCTGGTCGATATCGCGAACAGGAAGTACATCTTTGCTGTGTCCCGTTCGTAGTCTCATCATAAGACAAACATACTAACCGTTCAAATTGTAGGCCCCAAAGAAATCTTCCGACAACTTCAACGCCAAGTTATCCTTGGCTATCAAATCTGGTAAATACTACTTAGGTTACAAGTCTACCATCAAGTCTTTGAGACAAGGTAAGGCTAAGTTGATTGTTATCGCTGGTAACACTCCAACTTTAAGAAAGGCTGAATTGGAATACTACTCTATGTTGTCCAAGACCCCAGTTTCTTACTTCCAAGGTGGTAACAACGAATTAGGTACTGCTTGCGGTAAATTATTCAGAGTTGGTGTTTTAGCTATTACCGATGCTGGTGATTCTGATATCTTAGCCTCTTTTTAAATAGATTCTTTTAAATGAACATATGTTTGTCTATTGATGAATTTTCTTTTTAAACTGTTTTGTGGAAACACCTGTAACTTTCAGTCAAGAAGGCCTCGTAACTGTCTTCTCAGAACGTGTCTGTCACAAGTTTGAGTGAGGATGTTTATCAGTGGGTTCTTCCAGTTATCTATATGTAAGTTTTATCCATTGCAGACGGCTCATGTGAGTGTTTTGCGCATGTCTACTTTCCTACTGGTATAATAAACAGGTCTTTCTACAAGATAGCAAGAACTACCTACAGTATTCCGAGTACTCAGTATTGCACACTGGTGAATCCAGTTTAGATCAGGGTTCATTTTGTATAGATTAAGTACACATTGGTCGCAGATCTCTATTACTCAAAACTTAAGAACTTAAATTAATGTAGCTAGTCATATGTGTAGTTTTCCATCTAATTTTCGGTATGGTAGTCTCAATTAACTTTTAAACTCTAGTTGTTTCCTTGTAAAAGTTACTTGCTAAGAATAAAATATAAAATAAAAACAAGGGACAAATAGGATGGGGGATAATATACAAATTGTGATGAGCAGGTAATTGTTTTAAAAAAAAGAATATCTATCTATACTCAAAAAATTGAAATAATATGTGTTTTTCACAGGTTTTTGCTATATTTATTCAAATTGACCTCTCATATCTCGTTTCAAATGAAAGAACAATTCAGACTATAGAGATGTTTTTGTTTTAAAACATACCCTTTCGAGAAAATGCATTCACAATTTTCTAAAAATTAAAAAGAAAAAAAAAGTAACAATTAAGAAAAATACAGGTTAATTGTCAGCGAGACTAAATATAGAATTCAGTTATCACATTAAATTGTGGATGTTTCTAAAGATGATTGATTATTTCTCAAATGTGGTTTTACATCACGTTCTACAATTTATTCAAGGATTTGTTATTTGGTTGTGAAATTAATTGAAGAGAGGGTAGGACTTCCAATAACTTCACGAGGTCAAAAGTTTTTAACCTTACTTTTTCAACTCAATATGGCCCTTTCTATATATTTTCTTAGTTTGCGTCAATCCAGATCTTTTTCATTCCAATATCTGCTCTTCCACCAACAGGTTATGGGCTTGATATACTTCTGGAAAGAATTAGAAGGTTCTGGAATTTCATTTATGACACATCACGTGACCTCATCTAGCTTTTCTGACTATTTTTTTCTTTTTCTCTCCTAAGCTTTCTAAGATGTACCAAGATTGATTTAGAAGATTACTAATAAAAATTTTTTTTTTCATTTAACTCTGCTCCCTAATAGGTGCAATTAATCACTATAAAAGATCACGTAAATCATCCAATAATATTACAGTTCCGTTAGAAGTTGACATTTTTTTTTGAATCTAGTTTAATTCCTTTCTTACAAAACACAATTATCAACTAATTAAATTAGATTTTTGATTATATTAAACAAAAAGTTTACTGAGATTATGTCCTCTGAAGAATTTTTCAAACCAGTCGGTGAAGCTGCTGAGCAAACAGGTAGCAACGATGTTGTTCAAACGGGTGCTGCTGACAACGAAGGCAGACCAGTCCAAGAAGTAGAATCTTTATGTATGAACTGTCATAAAAATGGGGTAACAAGAATGTTGCTTACTAAGATTCCATACTTTAAAGAAATTATCTTGATGTCTTTTGAATGCCCACATTGTGGTTTCAAGAATAATGAGATTCAATCTGCTGCTAATATCCAAGAGAAAGCTAGCAAATACATTTTGAAGATCGAAGATGTCAAAGACTTCAACAGACAAGTAGTTAAGCTGGAAACTGCCCTGGTGAAGTTCCTTGAAATAGATACCGAGATCCCTCCAAAGAAAGGTCAATTCATCAATGTTGAAGGTTTATTAAGCGAAATGATCGAAGATTTGCAATCTGATCAAGAGAAGAGAAAGGAAATCCAACCTGAAATTTACGACAAAATCAAGGGTTACATAGAGAAAGTTCAATCATATCTTAAGGGTGAGAACTTACCATTGACAATGGTATTAGATGACCCTGCAGGAAATTCATGGGTAGAATTTGTTCCTGGTGAAGCTACTCATAAGTGGTCGAAAGTCGAATATTTCAGAACCCCAGAACAAAACTTGCAATTAGGTTTAATCACTGAAGATAAATATAATGAATTGAAGAGTGGAAAAGAGCCTGAAACTACAGTTGGTACAACAGGTTTCAGTGACAACTCTGAGATTGAAAATTATGCAAATGAAGTCCAAGTTTTCAAGGCCACATGCCCTGCATGTTATGGTCCATGTGAGACTCACATGAAAACTGTTAATATTCCACATTTCAAAGATGTTATTATCATGAGTACAGTATGCGAGAAATGTGGCTATAAATCCAATGAGGTAAAGACCGGTGGTGCCATTCCAGAGAAGGGTAGAAGAATAGTATTGAAGGTCACAGATGCAGATGACTTGAAGAGAGATGTTTTAAAATCTGAAACTTGTCATTTGATTATTCCTGAATTATCTCTTGATTTGACACCTGGTACCTTAGGTGGCAGATTCACTACCTTAGAAGGTTTATTAACACAAGTAAAGGACGAATTGCACGAAAGAGTTTACACCCAAACTTCTGATTCTATGGATGAGGCTACCAAGAAAAAATGGGAGTCCTTTTTCGCAAAGATTCAAGAGGCTATTGACGGTAAAGTAACTTACACAGTTATGATGGAAGATCCATTAGCTGCAAGTTACATTCAAAACGTATATGCTCCAGATGATGATCCAAATATGGCCACAGAAGATTACGAGAGAACCAATGAAGAAAATGATTCCTTAGGAATCAATGATATGGTTGTTTAAATCCGAAGAAGTTCACTCACACTCTGGATCAATAGCTTCTCGAGCAGCTATTTCTATAGATTCAATCAATAATTCTCGATGCATTGTATATTAGACTGAAACTGTTTCTTTTAAATACTTTCTTTTAAATCATTTCAATAATAGACTTTAGTTAGCTATTTTATTATTATTTTGTAACAACACGAATCATATGATAGCTTTGGCAAGCCTTTGATACTGTGACCCTTAAAATATAATACTCTGGAGGTCTGCACATGTAAACACCAGGATAAATAACACACGAAAAAAAAAGTCAATAACTGAAAGCTATGAAAAGTATGCATTCATGGCATCACAGCGTTGCGACCGTTTAATGAAATGGCAATGATAAGTCAAACCCATCTTTATTAAAACTATGATCAATATAAACATTAAGGAAATAAAATCGGAGAATGAGTTCAAATAAAAGAAATAAAGTTGTTTATATTGGAGGAATTCCTTTCAACTTAACAGAATATGATATTACAAATATCGCTAAGACTGTTGGTACGGTCGTTGCAGTGAAATTAGCGTTTGATCAGCTAACTGGGAAAAGCAAAGGTTACGCATTTGTTGAATATGCGGATGAAGTTGCTGCGGCTTCAGCAGTTAGAAATTTGAATAATTATAGTGTTGGAAACAGAGTCTTGAAGTGTGGATACAGTTCTGCAAATACTATATCAGGAGCAGTCACTCAAGTCACAGATTTGGGCTCTAATGCTACTGGTATTTCTAATGGTAATCTTAATCAAGTGGGGGTTAATAGTGGGGATTCCATTGACCCATTACCGAAAGGAATTTCTATTGACGATAATATTGATGTATCAGATTATATTTCAAGTACCTTACAATCTGTCAACAACAATAAGTTGATGAGTATTTTGAAAGAAGCTAAAGAAATGTCTTTGAGAAACCCTTCACTTATGAGCGAATTACTAAATAGATGCCCACAGTTAGAGTACGCAATTGTAGAATTGTTGTTAACTTTCCAGTATAAGACACCCGAAAATGTTGGTGATCTTTTATCAGAAGAAACAAAGGCTCTAACAACAAATGAAGAAGAAAAACAATTAGAAACTGCAGCACAGGAAACAGAAACACAACAAATTCCAGAAGAACAATCACAATACCAGTTACAGCCCGAATTTAATGCTGAGACTAATCTGCCAAATGAGAATTTAACTCACGAAGAGATCATAGAATTGAAGAAATTCATAAACTTCCCTCCAGAGAAGCTCGTCTCTTTGACAGATATTCAAAAAGGTGCTATTTTACAAATTCAACATAACTATAAAAACGGTGTTTACGGTAAACAGTTAGATTAAATATTTTTCATTTAAATACTAATGAACCATTGTAATATATGATATATTCAGTTTTTTTTCTATATTCATAAAAGTTCTTCTAGCAATTCTTGCAACTCATCGTTAGATAATTCTATCAGAATCAATTCCAGACCTTGATTGTTTTTGATGACCTTGATCATATCGTGTTCTATAAATTCACGTAACATTATTCTAAAACTAATTTCGTTACTTGTAATGAATTCATTAACACATAATTCGTAAAGCTTCTTAAATTCTATAGGTGAATCATTTTCTAATTGATTCATAATCAAAATTTTATATAAATTTCTTGCGTTTAAAGTCAAAGAATTTAAAACATATTTTGAACCTTTGAATTTGTTGTTAGAATTATTATTCAAATTATTCAACAAATCCTTAAAGCTTGATTCAACAAAGTATGGACAATAGTTGGTAATATTATGATGGGTGAATTGCAAATACGATGACAATAAAATGGATGAAAAATAAATATCTGTGGTTATAATGAATTTCAAAAATTGATTTAACTTGAATAATTCATTAAATAAATACTGGAACTTATGATTTCTCAAATATTCCAGATCAAAATTATTAACTATGATAATCAATTTTAAGGACGGTTTATTTTCATGGAATTTATTTTTCAAAATATTTACGAATTCATTTAGGTTGTTTGTGGGAGGATGTGATCCTTGTTTTTTACCTGTTGAGTTTTTGCTTGGGAACAAAACACTGATTAGTTGTTGTAGTACTTCTTTAATATTTGTAGAAGGGTTATAGCCATTTATAACAAAAATAGGACAATTTACAACATTCAAAAGATAGTCATTATAAAATTCATGGATGAATTTTAATTTGGATCCAACTCCATAGAAATGGAGATTGAAGCCATTTAATAGCTCAAAATAGAACTGATTGAATAATTGATTGTACTTGATATTGGGTATTAAGAGTTTCTCCAACTGATATAGCAAATTGAATTGTTCATAATCAAGATCTAATGATAGTTTATTCATACTATTAGACGAGGATATACGTTTTCTTTTCAATTTATTTTGATTAAAATGACCCTCGTAGCCATCACTGAAAGCCGAAGCAGATTTGAAATCAGCACTCACTTCTTTGCGTTCTCTATCATCTATTAGATTTTGCAAGCTAGCTGTATATTCTGTTGGTTCGAAATCGTCATTCAATTCAGGGAAACTGAAACCGCCACCATTTTCGCCATTCCTCACAGGACTTCTGTTGTTGTTACTGTTTGGAGAGAAGTAATCGATCAACTTTTTATTGATCCTTGGTGTTGAAATGTTTTCTTTTAATTTGGGTGGTGCAGATGAGCTGCTTGTGGAGTTGAATATGGATAGGGGGTCATCGTTATTTACTATGTACTGTTTTTCTATCTGATGTTTTGTGATTCTATAAATATCGTTCCTCGACTTTCCTGGACTTGCGGTGATCTTCACTGATTTTAGATTCTTTGGGCTTAGGTTGATGATACCTCTTTTCAATTGGGATTCTGTGACTCCATTCGAGAGCTCAAATTTTACTGGGGACTTCAATCTTAAATCTTCAATATCCTTTTTTCCCATTTTGATGTGCCACGACAAAAGAGAAGCTTATATTGAGACCAGTCCACCTCACCTTCTATCATAATAAATACATATTAGTTACGATATGCAATGTTAAATAGTTGATCTGAAATATTGACTAATATTGCACGTTTATGAATCTATAACCAATAACCCCTAAAATCATTACAAAACTCAGTTAGTAGCAATGAGATGCATACATAAAATTTTTTTATAATTTTTTTTAGTTTTTTTTTTTTTTTTGGAAAAAATATTTTGAAAAATAAAAAAAAAAATATATAAATACTCTTCAAGTTAACCTTCTCTTCACTATTATTTAAACCTTTCTTCTTCTAAAAGAACCATTAAATATGTGAATTATAATACTGAATGCAACTCAATGCTGTTTTTTATTATTAAAAATTCAAAGCGTGCTTTGTGTAGGAAATTATTGGTATGAATAAGGTTATAATAGCAATAATTTTTTTTCTCTACTCTTATGGAGCATCCTTCTTGGATTGTTCGCATGTTTAATTCTTGAATAATCAAAATTTCTAAATGATGAATAATTGCAACAGTTGAATTTCTTCGGCCTAGCTAAAATATGCGGAAATAAAACAATTTCAGAGCTTTTTAATTCTGAATAGAAATTTTAAATGTTCATTAACTAAATATTTTTCAAGAAAAGAGACACAGCGTGGTCTCTGAACTAATTCTAACTGCTGTGCAGGCATCTTGTAAAAGTCTGATCGTTTCCTAGTGTATCCAAGGAGACTAACCGGTAGAAGTGCGAATTCACTGGATTCATTATCCCTAGGAGAAGCTAGCAAAAACTACGGGGATTTCAAAAGCAAATTGAGATTAATATATTTCTATGCAAGAAGTATTTATAAAACTGATACTCTCCAGGGTAGGAATTAGTTTCTGGAGTTGATGATATCAATGAATTCTGGTTTCAAAGAAGCACCACCAACAAGGAAACCATCAATGTTAGCCTTGTCTTTGAATGAAGTGGCATTCTTACCGTTAACGGAACCACCGTACAAGATTCTGATTTCTTCAGCTTGTTTTTCACCGATTTCGGCCTTCAACAATTGTCTGATTTCCTTGTGGATTTCTTCAGCATCTTCTGGAGTGGCGGTCAAACCAGATCCAATAGCCCAGACTGGTTCGTAAGCAATGACAACGTTAGACCAGTCCTTGACTAAAGCAGTAACGGCCTTCAATTGTTCAGTGACCACTTTGAAAGTTTCACCGTTATTCTTTTGTTCTAAGGTTTCACCGATACATAAAATGACCTTCAAGCCGTTTTCTAAAGCAAACAGGGTTTTTTCAGCGACAAATTCACTCAGTTCGTGGAAGATGCTTCTTCTTTCAGAGTGACCTAAGATAACGTAGTTGATACCAACGTCCTTCAAGTTTTCAACGGAGATTTCACCAGTGTATGCACCCTTTGGCTTCAAGTAGACGTTTTGAGCACCAACTTCGACTTGTGGAGCCTTTTGGTTGATGGTGTTACTGTATAACAAATATGGGGCTGGTGGGCAGATGACAACGTCCACTGAGGTTGGCAAGGCAGTAGTGTTCAATCTTTCAATGATTTCCTTGATGGAGGCCAAGGAACCGTTCATTTTGAAGTTACCACCGACGAAGAATTTACGAGCCTAGAGAAAAACAAGGGTGTTAGTATGTGTCATTTGTGGTAGGTGGATCCAGTGCTGGCAGCCAATTGTCCAAATCGCGTCATTTGGAAACAAGCGGCTGTGCGAGACCAGATTCAGCAGCCGAGACAGATTAAGGAAAGACATACCATTTTGCAGTTATATGTATAGGGGGGTTGTGTGGGGTTGTTTGGTTTTTAGTTGCTAACAATCTGGTAGTTGTTAAGTGTGTATTTCTAGTTTTTCAACTGATGAGTGGAAAGAGAAAGAGAAATCCGAAATAAATAAAGGAAAACTTTTTCGAAATTCCGTTGCAATGGTGATTTGTGGAAGTTTATATGTCTGTCATTGAGAATTGAAAATCCAGATGCTGAACTGTATGTGCAACGTTGAACAAAAAGGGTCATGCGTACTATCATGATTCAATGACAAAATAAGTGGTGTGTCTCTTAACGGTGTCTGCGTAAGAGCAAAAGCAAAAAAAAACATGCGGTTTTCTCAAACTGCGAAAAATCCAAAAGATTTTCCTCTGAAGAAAAAAATGAATAAAAAAAATAAAATAAAAAAGAAAAGGTTTTGAACCCCGAGGAGTCGCGGTGCCTCTAACACAACGTATTCTCTAAACTAAAAAATTTCCCAAATGACTATGACATAATGCAATTGCCTATATATAGTAAGTAACAGATGGCAGACTCTGGAGGAAATGTTCTCAGGTCAGCAATATTCTTTTGAAAAACCCACCAGAATAGCCACCAAGCTTCATCATATTCACGTTTTCCGAGGTATTCATCGATTATCTACGTCCAATCGGTAGCACAGCTGTTCTGTTTTTAAAACAGCCCCAAATCTCCTCTTTTTGAACCCACACAAGATGCTGACCGAGTCCTCTTTTTCCGCAAGCTTCATCGAGCAAATCAAGAATGCCAAACACATCGTATTCTCTGATTTTGACGGCACCATCACCTTGCAGGACAGCAACGATTACTTGACCGACAATTATGGTATGGGTCTTGCCGAGAGACAAAAGTTGAACGATCTCATTTTGAAAGGCGAGCTCTCCTTCAGAGACGGGTTCCAACAGATGTTGGACTCTGTTCTGCTACAATTTCACCAATGTATCGAGATCTTGAACAAAAACATCCAGCTCGACTCCGGATTCAAGAACTTCTACGACTACTGCGTGGAAAACGGGATCTTGATCATCATTGTTTCCAGCGGAATGAAGCCTATCATCAAGGACTTGTTGAATTTGTTATTGCCTGAAAACAACTTGGAAATCATTTCTAATGACGTTGAGATCCACGAAAACCCTGCTGTCAGTAAAGAAAAACACTGGAACATCATTTACAGAGACACTACCGATTTTGGCCATGATAAATCTATCGCTATCAAGCAAATCATCCAACTAAAGAAACAAAATGATACTGCTGGCTCTTGCCACTATTTCTACTGTGGAGATGGTGTAAGTGATTTAAGTGCTGCCAAGGAGACTGAATTGTTATTTGCCAAAAAGGGAAAGGACTTGATCAAGTTCTGCAAGACCCAAGGAATCCCATATTCCGTTTTTGCCAGTTTCAGCGACATTTTGAAGGTGGTTCAAAGTGTCGTCACTGGTGAGCATGCTATCGACTATTTTTTCGAAAAATAGGTATTTATTATCGATGAAACTTGTTCCGTACATATTTTTATTTATAAATAAACATATTTTACATAGATAAAAGGCTAGCTTAACGAAGGTTTTAATGTATTTCAAAATTATCAGCAAAATGGAAGGACCCACATGGCTCTGTCAGCACGTGACACAGATATTCTTTTAGCATGTGCATCAAATGAACATCAAATTCAACAGTACTTCGAAGATGCATGTTCTAATTGAATAACACCATATCGTATTTTCTTTCACTTATTTGACTAGTTTTCCATACTTTCCTCTTCTGTAATTTCTCTTTTTAGGGGAATGATTTATTACAAACACACATAAGCTATCACTTTTCATTGCAATTTGATGCTCCTTAAAAAGAATCCATGATTATTACCGGTGAACATTAGGCGAGAAAAATTAAGTTCTTCCAACTTTACTTTTAGTTGCTGAGTAAAAAGGCGTAGACGATTTTGGGACGATTTACTATGCTAATAAATTCATCAGTTTACATGCTTTTTGTCTAAATCATATGTACATGTGCATATTTTTGAAAAAAAATTTGTAATTTCTCTATTTTAAAAGTATGTTTTTTGCATTAGTTGTTATACTAATTGATGCATAAACATGCAATGAACAGACCTAAGAGATGAAACAGCAGCAAACCGGCCAATTCAAGACTGTCAGCACGGAAAATTACTATAAAAGTCAACGATTAAACATCTTATTGTTGTCGAGCTGTGTACTTAAGCTGTGATGCAAAATTTAGACCTTGAAACGTTTGGATGTTGCATTTTCTTCATTTTGGGTTGTCTATTGCTTCTTTTTTTCTTTTTGTCATTGATCTTGTCATATAAATATATAGCTTGATCACCTGTAACATTTGCGGAATATTTTCTTCTTCTTTTCTGGTTTGAAGAAGTCGTACATTTACTTTGTTTTAGTCTTGACTTAATAACCATCAATATCAAGTGCACTCAACCTCTTTTCCAAAGTCTAATCCTTCGAATTTGCTCAAAACATTTGATTCATGCATCACAGCAAAATACAAAGGTTGAAGTAACGATTTACAATTATTACCCTTATCAAGGTCATTCAACATGAAATTCACCCAATTCTTTAAAGCAGCCAATCAAAATTCAACCATTTCTCTGATAATAGCAAGATTGATATTCTTTTTTCTAATTTCAAATGTTACTGCACTTCCAGTTCCTCAAAATAATCTTCACCCTATGACAAATGATTTGCAAAACTCTGATTCCTTAACTGTCTCTAAGAGATCACCAAATCCTTCTGAGCTAGCTACAGAAAACCTACCAAAGGAAAACTCTCCAAATTCTGAACCAGAGAGTGGCTCAAATGTACCACCTGTCCTTGCTTTAGCTGGCGAAGCCTCTGCTCAAGCAGAAGCTGCCAATAAAGCTGGGAAAGATCGTCCTCAAAAGCTACTCATAGACCATCATCAGTTGAAAAAAATAGTTGTTGCTGCCAAAGCTAGACTTTCAGACAGTAATTAAGAATGCTTATTGACCTGCTTGTTGCTTTACCCATTTTACTCGTATTTTCGATTTTCTACACAGAATTCAGCCGATTTCGTTCTCCACCTTTCAGTTTCTATCTTTTGATATTTTGTTTGATAAAATCACATATCATTATTTCAACCTGAACAAACAATATAATTTGCTAACTTTACTGCAATGTTAGCAATTCATGATCACAACTTTTTTTTAATCACGAACATAAATAAATGTATTATAAACTAATTTGGAAAAAAAAACAACAACTATGTAACTAAAATGAAAAGAGATAACCCAGGAAAAGTTTTTAAGTAGTAAAGTGAATATTAGTGGGGTATCACTGTAGAGTAGGTAATTTCTCAATTGGTTTGAATATAATACTGTCAAGATCCGAAGGATCACTAATCTCACTGAAACAATCATCATTTTTATTCAGAATCAGGACTTGGCTCACTGTATACTGGCTTTTATCATATTTGCAAACAGATTGCGCAGCTAAACTTGATTCCTGTAAAATTCCAAACATTTCTCCAGGTTGCTGCTCAAAATCTCCACCACGAGCGGACCCGCTCCACTCAGAGAACTCCACTTTATCCCTGAGGGATCCTATTTCTGCAGAGCTATGTATAAACGATTTCAACTCATAGGTACAAAAGGCGTCGATTTCATTTGGATATTTATCTATTTCATCAATACGATTTTCTTGCTCAAGCCAATTGTTAAGTCTTTGTTTGGAGCTGGCTCTGCTTGTGGCATCGCCATAGAGGGATGTATGCATGCTATTTGGAATACTATTTGTGTTGCACTGGTTGATTTGTGGGCTGTAATTGGATATTCTGGATTCTGGAGACTTGATTATATTAAATGTGCTGCTTTCTGAATGGTGTTGAGGTGGCACTATATTTGAGCTGGACAGAAATACTGTCATTGACTGGGAAAACTTATTACGGTTGCTAGCTTCCCGCGATACAATATACTCTGAAAAATACTGTATCTTAGCGTGTGGGTCATCTGGTGCTATTGTTTTATAAATTTTCATGCTATAGAAACTATCTTGTAATTATCTTTCACTAACAACCAGACAGGTAATAGACACTACTGAAAATGATAAGCTTGTTTACGTTACAATTTCTTCACTTATATATATATATATATGTGTGTGTGTGCAAATCAAGTGAAATAATAATAGAAAACTGATCACATTTATGAATTAGAACAGTACAATCTCCATCAAATATCAAGAATTTGTTGAGAAAATGATATGATAATTCTTTCATTCACACTCAAAACATATTTCCATGACAAAATTTTCATTTGACACATTGTGATACTTTTGATTTTTTTTTTCTTGATGCAGAAAGGAAAAAAATGACAGTTTATGAAAATAACTCCAAAAGTATTAAAATCTATTTATATAGAGCGTAAGAAAAGGAAAACATATTTTTCAATGGATTGAGCAGGGAGGGCAATATCCAAAAGAATAGTTTGCAAATATTAAATATTAATGCCGAGAATTTATCTAAAAGAAGAATCAAGAAGAATAAGCAGATTTTTCTATCATACACAGAGATTCTTTGGTGTGAGACAATTATCGAATACGCTTCAAATCCAACAAAATAAAAGATAAAAAAAAAAGGAGAAACACAAAAATTCTATAAAAAAACATGTAAACATCGAACTAATAGATTCATTTTTTTTCTCATTTATCTCTCGAAGATCAATCGCAACAGAGACTAAATCCAACCCTTGGTCAATGTTTTCGTACTGCTAGACTTCTTCTTAAATTTAGACTATCATTGAATAAATTGCAATTCACTACTATTTCCTTGAATGCATTCAAATCATCTACAATAATAGTGCGCATTACATTATGTTCCTCAGCATCTGTGTCATCAAAATAATTCAACAGCTTGTTCGGGGTATACTTATCATGGGCATCTGTAATACAATCCATTTTCAATAAGTTGTTCAACAAATTAACTCTCATATCCAATTTGCTGGCCAAATAAGAAAACAATGTCAAATTTATATTGTCGTACGATTCTTTCACTGAGTCGCTGTGTGACGAGATCGCATTGGTTTTGTGAATTCTGTAAATATTATTGTTTGTACCAGCTCCATGATTATTTGTGAATGAATATCCTTCAAAATTTATAAACTGGTTTGAATTGTTATTTCCATCATCATCCAAACATAGTTGATAAATACTGGCGACGATATAATAATTCAATTCAAAGTTGCCTTTTTCCGCACAAAGCGCGTTCAATTCAGAACTTTGCTCCTGAAAGTAAAACAAATTACCCAATTTACCATTATAAATCTTTGCCATCAAATCATTGATGATGAAATTAATGGTATTGACTTTCAACTCATTGATAAATGAATAGAAATAAATACACTTCCACAAAAATTCCAAGATGGTGCAATTCGTAGGATGCATACTCAAGATCTTGATACAAGTATCCAAAATATCATTGATTGGCTTGACTTGATTTGATACTGATATAGTGTTGGTGCTGACAATACTCGACGGCTTATAGAAGTATATGATTAAACAAGGAAACAAGCAATTAATCATTAATTCTTTACTGTAATAATCCACAAATACAAATTCGTTATTATTTACTTTTTTCTCATTCTTATATTCAATGTATTGCAATTCATCTTGTTTGACGCCATTATAAAATACTGAAATTAATTTCTCTATAATATCCTTCTTTAAAATACTTTTAAAATTTTTGAAATCATTGATAAATAATTTGAAATTTTTAAAAACCAAATTAAGTTTATGTGAAATTTTTAAATCCCTTTCCTCAGATCCGTTGGAAAACTTTTCATCAATTAACAATAACGCAAAATCTAATAAACTTAGTATGATATTTGTTTTCCCAAACAATACTATTTGTTTATTAAACTCGATATTCTCCTCATTTAATTGATTGAAAATATGCAAAAAATCCCATATGAACATGTTGCTATGATCCTCCTCATTTTCAGAATCTTCTACTTCGTTGTTCGTGGTAACAAAGTTGTTAAAATTTACCATGATATGTCCAAATATTAGATACACTTCCATCGTAACTAAGAATTTGTTTAGCTTTTTATCAGAAGTACAGTAAGTATAACTATCAACATTTTCAATTATGAAGTTAATTAAGGTGTGAAAAAATGCAAATATTTTGATTTTTTGACTCTCATCCTTAAAATTTGCATTAGTATTTTTCTTCTTCAATTTCATTATAAACTTCTGGAAAGTTTTTAGATTTTTATTGAAAAGAATCTTATAACTGAAAATCTCCAACATCTTGAAGTAGTAACTATCATTTTCTTTATTGTTTGTTTCACAATCACTTATTGACTTTTTGTAACTACTCAAAAAATTGATTATTTCAATGAAAAATGGAATTTCATTCTCTAGTCTTTCATTTTTCAAAACTTTTGAGTCAATACCACTATCGACATTGGCCAAATGATTATTTTCAGTGCTAGTGCTACTTGTATCATTTATAGTATTATTTCCTTGAGTACTAGAATGGGCAATACCAAAGCTATCCACAACTGACTCAAAAACTTTCAGTAAAGCTTCATAGTCGACAATTCTTTGATATGGATACTCTTGCTGTTTCTGTAATAACACCATATTATCTTCTAAAACAATGTAATTACTTATTAAAAGCAATACTTCAGCATAGTTATTCTTGTTGATCAAATTGCAGATGTTACTATCATTAAATTTTTTGAAAAAAGAAATGAATGAATTGCTTTTTAGAAACAAATATTCAATTGGTTGTGGATTCTTTTTTAGATGTCCTAAAAATTTAGTAATTGTGACTAAAGATATCATAGTTAATTCATCAGTATCATTGAAACTAGGAGCTATCTGGGAAAACTTTTTTATTATTAAATGAGCAAATACCTCCACATTTTCGAAGATCAAATAAATTGCAGTTGTTTCGAATTTTTTCAGAGTGTTATCATCATTGAGTGAAGAAAGAGCAAGCTCTAGGTATTTTAAGTTATTCAAATTGTTATCTAATTCAACAACTCTATGTGATTCAACTCCAAAGGACAGCTCAACGTCTTTTTGATTCAAATGGTTCTGTAAATCTGTAGCTTTTATTAGTATTTCATAAATTATATCAATCAAAAGTGTTTGCAACTGCACATTTTGGTTATCCTTATTGGTCAAAGATTTATTATACTCTATAATCAAACTTTTGATCATTGAAGGATTATCATTAGAGCCATAATATTGAAAATTTTTGAAAAGAACCAACAAACATAGCTTTCTTTTCCGTAAATATAAACTGTTGAAATATTCAAAAAATTGACAATCTTTGAAAAAAACTGCGAAAGAATATTTCTTTTCATTAGTATTATTATTCAACAAGTTAACAAAGCTATCATCATTTAATAACTTTAGATACAATTCTGCTAGCTCGACTCTCTGAGATTGAATAATTTGACAAGGTTCCTCGATGAATGTGTGTTTTTCATTAACATTGAAAAATAGGTTGTCAATTTTATCAGATAACTTGACTAATTGTTTAGAACTTATAGCAAATTCAACATTATCTGTGCAGTTACTGAGAAGAAGTAATAAAAATTTTAGAATCTCGATATCGTCAGAAAGTTCCACAGATTGATTTAATAAGATTATGACAGCTTCTAGCACATTTGAAAAATTCAAAAAGTTAAAATCAACCGAATATTTGGATTTCACAGTTTTGAAAAACTTTATTATCCCAACCTTGAAAGCAACATCAAAATAAATACTATTGTTGTTGTTATTTATATCAACGTTGGTAGAATGAATGGTTTTGCTTATTGATCCTTTGTGATCTCTTCTAATTCTTGAGATTTCCGGGTTCAAACATTTTAGTAGAAAGTTAATTAAATCAAAAAAATATTCATTGTCAATCAACTCAGGGAGGAGACTATCAGTTAAAATTTGTAATAAATGTTGATTAATGGATTGAAATACTTGAATATTGGTACTGAAGCAGTCTAGCGTATTAGTATCATTATAGAATTTGAAATAGATTAACATAGCCTCAAATAAATTGAATTGTTCTATGGTCTCATATTTAAGACCAAGCTCTGAAATTAGGCGGATGGATAGCTGTATTTGTATGAGTTCATTTTTAGAGTCGTTACTATTTTTACTTGGACTGGCAATAGTAGAGTCGCTGATTAAATCTTTCAAGTTTGCAATTTTCAAAAATGGAGCCACTATATAGTTCTTAAAAATCGAAGAGTTTAATAAATCAACCAAAGTCAAAGAGTTCAACATCTTAAATAGAAACTCTTGATACTTGAAGGAATATTTCAAATCCTTGAGATACAAGATCAAAAAAAGTGTATGGCCAAGCTTATAGTTCATGCACAAGTTGTTGACGGATAAAATGTTGGAAATATTGCTATCATATTTGGTGTCCTTTTCATCATCATTGGAATGGAGAGTTTTTCTGTTGTCTTTGCAAAGATCTAATAATAGTTCAAACAAATAGATCATGGAAATTGTGGACTCATAGTTGATCGAATGGTTCAAATAATGAAGGGAATAAAACAAATTTATCAATTGAGTCAACAAATTCGAAGATATGAGATACTTGAGGCAATCTCCACTATCCAAAAGTAAATAATCATATATCATAGAGATGGTATCAAGATACGTCGTGCTTATGGGAACCTTTCTATACTCTAGAATGATATCCTGTATTATTATCTTGTAGCGTTCATTTTTGCACGATTGACCAAATATCTGAAGGTTGTGGATCAAGTTGTTGTTCAATTCATCCATCGTTGGCTGCTACAAATCTTGCCCAAGCGTAGTGTTATCAGCGAATTGAGCCCAGGATTAAGCAAACGTTGCAGGACAGAAGAACAAGTATTCCACGAAATAAGAACGAGTAAAAACTAATCACAAGCAAATTTGGCTTAGTATCTGTCAAATATTACTGAATTCTTCTTTTTTTTTTCTCACTTAGTGTGTGTATATATACTATCTGATCGTCTTTTGTTTCTTCCATCGAATGGTTTAAACGTTAAAATGTTCCAATTTCATAGCCTGCCTAGAACTTGCTTACTTTGCGCGCAAAAGCCATTCTGTAGTGTTACTGTATTTATTATCAAAAGGGAAATATTTTTTTTTTCCTGTAGCTGTTTCCTGTGGCTGTTTCTTGTTACTGCTTAGAAGAACAAAAACAAAAAACCTAAAAATACTTAGCAGTAAACAAGTTACAAGGGGCCCACCAATAAAAAAATATTATACTCCCCCCCTTTGTACAAAAACCAAAACAGTAAAATGCATAAGAAAAAGAAATAAAACATGCGTGTTTCGGCATAATGACGTGTGATGATGTATATATGGTATGCCCCTTGCTTGGAAAGTAATCTATAAAGATCTTCCTTAGACGGTCTTTCTATGTGTATGTGAATTGTATTTACTCTCAGATGTTCTAAACTACTTTCATCAGGATGAGTCCAGGATGAGTCCAAGATGGATTCAGCGACCTCGTACCTCCCAGGGGGGCTTCCCAATTATTTTTTCTTCGAGCTGCGTGGAGGAGACAAGGGCCTGTTAAACCCCTTCTCCCTGTTCATATACTGTCTGAACCCACTGTCATGTTTCTTCTTTGTGACCTTCACGATGCCTCTGATGTTTGACTCTATCTTCTTGTTTTTGGTAGTCCCAAACCCGCTGAATCCCATGAGTTCTTGTAGAGCATTCGCGTCAACATCTGCTTGTCCTTTGTGTTTATTTGGCTTTTTGGCCAGCTTAGCAGAATTCTTGTTAACATTTTCTACAATTTCTCCGTCCGCTACACCCTTAATATTCGCATCACCGAGCTCTCTTATTTCTTGGTTGGAGTCACCTGTATTTGAAAAGGCTGTCTGCACTGGCGTCTGACTATCTTGCTCATTCAACGCTGCAATCTTGCGCTCAAATCTCAATCCTATTTCAGCCTCGAGATCATTCTTTGAAGATTTGATATTTACCGGTGAATCACTTGGTTTTTTGCTGTTCTGGTCTGATCCAGCCAGTTTAAGAATCACTTTAATTTTTTTCTGGTCTGTTATACCCATTTTTGTTTCGTCAGATTTGCAGATCTTAAATTTTCAGCATATAAAAAAAGATAATACCAAAGATAAATAAATCAATTGAGCTCGTCCTTGGTTTGTTGTATTGAAAGAATACATCTCCTTGAGCATCTTTGTTCGTTGAAATAAGTAATTAATGAATGTGATTAGGTTTTTCAGTCTTTCAATAATTTGCCATGCAGAAGTGACACTAGAGGTTAGTAAGCTCTGAGAGAATATGCATGGTTGTTAAAGTAAGATGCTCATCTTCATGAATAAAACTAAAAAAAAAAAAAAAAAAAAAAAAAAAAAAAAAAAAAAAAAAAAAAAAAAAAAAGATAGAATACGGTTATATAGATGATTTTTGTTAATAGATCAATCATAAATAACTACAATATCTCTAAACTAGAGCAACTTATTAAGTAAATTTTAAACGTAGGATTAACATATCACTTACCAATGGTTGCTGAAGAGAAACTTACAAAAAAACAGAAAAAGGCTCTCGAATTCCGTGCAAAGAGAACCCACAAGGATGAGCCTGAACCTAATAAGAATGAGGAGCCTGAACATAATGACAATGCCGACAAGAAAATAAATAAAGAGCAAGATTCCAAAAGCATAGATGATTCTGGTGACCAGCCTGCAAAAAAGAAAAGAAAGACTAGAAGAGGGAAAGGTGGGAAGAAATCGGGACCGAAATTTATTTTATTCGTAGGAAATTTGCCTTACGATACTACCCAGGAGGAACTTTTTAAATTTTTCAAATCTTCGAAACCAGACGTAATCAGACTAAGACCAGACAAAGGAATTGCCTTTTTAGAATTCATGATCAAAGACAATACAACAAAAAGTGAAAATGAAAATGAAGCTAGCACGCAAAATAACACAGGTAATAACTTAAGATCAAAAATGGATATTGCTCTTAGTAAACACCATTCCGTTTTCAAGAACAGAAAAATCAATGTGGAGTTGACTGCAGGAGGCGGAGGAAACTCTCAAAACAGATTGGCCAAAATTAAAGAAAAAAATGTTAAAATGGACGAAGAGAGAAGAGTGAAAATTTCTAAAAGTAAGGAACTTGAAAGTAAGAAAAAACAAGAAAAAGAGAACGAAGGAAACGAGTTTGATAAGTTGAGTAATAAATCCGCCACCTCCAAAGGTATCCATCCTTCAAGATTGAAGCTACTTGGTAAACAATAAATATAAATTTTACACTGATATATCATTCACCTCACGTTTATTTTCCCGTTACATAATTTCTATCTATAAAGAGTGTTTTACAATAATAATAAAATAAAATTTTTATCAAAATAGGATAATCCTATCTATTTTCACAAAGTGATGACTTTCGAAACAAGAAATATTACTTTCTCTTCTTAGAGGCAAGACTTTTGTCTGATGGCAACGAGCGCTTTTTGTTATTACTTTTTTGCTTGAATTTTAATCTAGTGTACACCAAATAGTAAGCATTCGTTTCATTTAAAACATCAACTTCAGAAATCTTATTAACGTATTCATCATCATATGTATTCCACTCGCCATTAGGTTGTCTGCAGTGAGCAATGTAATGCCCTGAAGAAACAGATCTTCCCTCGTGGACAACCACTGCAATAAGTTGATATCTGATAGGATCCTTTTCTTCCGGTTGTTTGTGTGCTTTGAAATCTGGAAGATCTAGCACACAGGGAAAAGAAACTTTGCTTTTCAACTTTGAGGAATGATTAGAATTTTCGTCGAAGCGAAACCTTTTGATATGTATGGTCAATGTCTCTGGTGCTTTTTCTATAGAAGTTAATTTTAAGGCGTTTGAGATTTTATTGCAGTTGGAGCATTCATACCCAGTACTTTTTGATATTTTTTTGATTAATTCCGGCTCAAAGAAGTCTTTGATGGCATTAATAACTGAATATTTGGCATTCTTTTTGGAAGAATTGTTATTACTACTTTTCTCAGTAGATTCGTTATTTGAAGAATCTTGTTGTAAATCATCTTCACTGCTATTGTTGAAGTCGTTAAGTGAAACTTCTCTTTTTTTCCTTGGGTCTAAAGATAATGATAAATCATAGAATTCCTGCATCGTAGTAGAAACATTTTGACAGTTTTGACATTGAATTTCTTGTTCTAGTAAACCCCCAAAAATATCATAAATTATACTACTGTTTAGCTTCTTTCCTTTAGGCGTAGAGTCTTCTTGTAATCTACTCAAGAGCGACATAAAATATTCATGAGAATCTTCTTGTTGCCACACTGACATCATACAATTGATATTATCCAACTCTTTAATTAATCTTTTTGGATTAATATACTTCACTTTATTATTATTGTTATGGTTATTTACGTACCACATCTTTTTCGAAGTTTGTGCAAATACACTGGACACTGAGTCTTTACGAACTTCTGGCACCTTTCCGTTGTTAATGGCATCCAAATAGTGCTGAACCGCAGGGATATGAATCATGGCTTGAACAGCTGCGTTGGTATAACAAGTGACGCCATGATTTAATAAACCACAAGGTTTCAGTGAGGTGTATTGAGGAGTCCAATTTTTTATAATTTTATGTGTTGTTTCAGAAGAACCGAAATCTTTAGGGCTTTCTTCAATTTGATAAAAATCTGAGTCTGAATATTTAGGATTTTGCCCATATAAATAGTCCTTATTATTATTGATAGATTTGACTGTATGAATTCCGTTTGAATTGACCTTGGTATTTGACCCATTTTCTTCCTGATTTACATGATTAGTCATTGATTTTTTGTTAGCAGTTTCTGTTTCTGGAAGAGGTTTTTCCTCATTATTTTCGTTTGCTGCTTTTTCTTGTTTAGATAATTGTAGGCTTTCTTCTTGTTCTTGTTGGAGTTTTAGAATTTCCTGGTTAATACTCTTCAAATCTTTATTACCATTTTCTTTCAATCTCAATTTGTTGGTGATACTTTTATTATCCTCAAATTTTTCATCTTCATCTTCGTCTGATTTGTCTTCTTCTGAACCGTAATTCTCTTCCAGCTGCTCTTCCTTGTAATCACTGTCGCTGTCGTCGTCATCACTTTCTTCCTGCTTTTCGTCAGACTGATTGCGCTCCTTGTTATCATTATTGACATTATCTAAAGCAGACTGATACTCTTCGTCATCATCTGAAGACAAAAGCTTCATTCCAGAGTCTTCAGAGTCGGCAGTCTTGCCTAAAAAATTGCTGTCTTGTGGATATGCGTTCAAGATGGACGTCAAGTTTCTATTGCCTTTGGTAGACTTTCCATATGTGACTTTGACTCTGTTGTTCGTTCTCAAAGACTTGGGAGACTCTTTTCCGGTGGATTTATATTTTTTATGGACATAGTTCACAAACACCGAGAGGGAGTTGTTTCTCTTAGACGGAGATGCTGCCAATGATGCAGTCTTGCACTGTTTCTTCGACATTGGAGACAGAATTTTAGAATGTGTATTCAACTATCGCGAGCTATATTTTGGCATGCAACAGAATCAAAAAAAAAAGAAAAAATAAAATAAAAGAAAGAAAGGGAGTGAATAATACAGGAGTTTCAGTTAGAGGAATTGGTCCCAGACTCAGAAACGAAGAAGTATGAGGAAATTCAAATGCAACAAAATCAAAAGAAAAAGAGGGAAAGAAAAAAAAAGATGATGACTATGCAAAAACAATCTAAAGATTCCAGCAAAATATCGCCAAACAAGTAGATAAATGTTTGTTGTTTTCAAGTAAATCGAATGTTTACGTTTTAAGAGTCCAGTATTAAACTTTATAGAAAGCTTGTTACTCTTCACCCAGAATGATGTTCTAGTCTGAGTAGATCTCAATGATTTCTACTTAAATTTCATCTTCCAGATGATGATGTCTGCAAAAAAAAAAATTTTAGAAAAAAATCGCATCGTTTTTTCAGTTTTTCGATATTCTAAAATATATCAGAAGACGGGCGTTTAGAACAAGACAAGATGAAGCAAGTTCAGTTTTTGACAGATGATTTCAACATGGATACTACATATTTGCCATCAAAATGAACAGAAAACAGTGAATCAGTTGTTTATCCTCCATATATATACCAGGCTTCAAGCAAATCTGAAGCAATCTAAGCGAAATGTGTGGAAGATACGCTTTTTCTTTCGTAAGTATCTTTTTTTTGTTTCTCAATCTACGATGAAAACACATGAAATTCGAAGCCAGAAAAATGATGTGATCAAAGCAGACGCGAGGTACTAACAAAAGAGACATACTGGTACAGGAACCGCAAGAAATATCGCATGAATTGCTCAGAGACAACCTCAATGTGACTGTGGTAGATCCGGTTGGTCTCGATCACGAAAAAATCCGAAAATACAATATTGCTCCTACGACATACGCCCCAGTACTCATACAGGAAAATGCGACGAACGTCGTTAGATACATGAAATTTGGTCTTATCCCTTACTGAAACAACAATATCTCGCAAGTGGAACAAGCAGCCGCGTCTTACAAAACCGTGAATGCCAAAAAGGAGACTTTGTTGAAGTCCAGACTATGGAGCTTCTATTGCGCCAAGCACAGTTATCGATGTGCAATTCCTATACAGGGCTATTTTGAGTGGCAGAAGGCAAAGGACTCTTCCAAGATCCCATATTATATACTCCCCAGAAAGAAAGACTGTCTCATCTATCTTGCCGGGCTTTATTCAAAGACGTTAGTAGATTCTCCTCAATCAAACCTCTTAGACAAAGACTCGCCCAAGACGAAAAGCCAAAAAGATGTCATTTATTCTTTTGTAATAATAACAACGAATGCATCCGATTATGCGCAATCTGCAGATTTGAAAAGTATTCATCCACGAATGCCAATGATGTTGAAGCCTAATACCAAAGAGTGGGATCAATGGTTGAGTCCAGAAGAAACTATTGTCAGCTCTGGAGAGTTAGAGAAAGTATTGGCTCCCAAGAATATCCCAAATAACTTGATGTGGTATGAGGTCAGCAAAGACGTTAACTATGTCAGAAACGATAAATATCAATTGATCGAACCGGTAGTGAAGAGTTCCAAAAAGCAGGACATTTTAGACATGATCAAGTCAAAAACAGAAACGGACGACGTTTCTTTCTCTCAGAAAGACACAAACCCATCGACTGGTCTTGTTCGTGAGAGCAAAAGACACCTCAATGAAAATAATGAAGAAGACCGAAAGTGGAAAATCGAAAAAACCAATAATGAAACAGCAAGAAACGGAACTTTCAGCGAAGCCGAGTACTCTAGTAATGGGAGTATTGGCTCAAGAAAAAGAACTTCGCTGACCACAGAGAATTTCTCGCATCCTATCGATACAAAAATCAATAAAAGTGTCAAATCTGAGGATGATAATGATGTGATTGTCACGCAAGTATCACCCTTGAAAGGGAAAAGCAAAATGCTCCTGACTTTGCTCAATGGCAAACAGACACACACAAATAAGAAACACGCAAAGCGAAGACGCACCAACAAGTAGCATGGTGGTAATCATCTACATTTTACAAGTTTTCTTTCATTATCTTATTTACTATTTGATTTTATTCTATACTCAATGTTTTATTTTGTTTATTATATAATAAACTAATAATTATTTCTGTATTTTTTCATTGGCCTCTCTAATCATGATTTATTTTGTCTTATCTTATCTTATCTTATCTTATCCGCTATTCGAGGAGCGTTCTATACACGTTTTTTTTTCATACTATATTTTAAGTCATACGTAAACAATTGGAAAAAAAGGATGCTCTAAATAAGCGCGCTAAAGTATAACATGGTTCCTATTCAAGTCAAGCAACCTATCCAGTTTACGTGAGCCCTTCACGTATAGTTAGTCTAATTTTTATCGTTTTACAAGAACCAGTGATTCCTTAGTATTTCAATCGCTATTCCCGAAGAATTGACGAATTTCTTAGTGTATCTCCCCGTTAGAAAGAAGCTTTCTCTGAAAAACCTTGTTTTTTCGGTGATTCATTTCCTTTTTATTTTTGCCAAACTCAAGTTCCAATTAGTCAGCTCCAAGAAGCGTGGAATTGTCCGTTTGAATTCAGGCCAAAAGTCTCCAGGATGCCTAATTTTGTCCAGCAGTTTCTAGTAGCTTTGCTATTCTGTGCAGCTGCTTGTTCCGGTTCGAGTATTCAGTTGCCACTCGTATTTCAAAAAGGTGAACAAAATGATAATTGTCCAAATCCACAATTATCTTGTCATAATAAATTAGGTTCAGATGTTAATTCGTGCTGCTATGATGATTCTCTTTTTCTTTCTACGCAATTCTGGAACTACTATCCTGCAATTGGTGCAAATGATACTTTCACGTTACATGGCTTGTGGCCAGATAATTGTGATGGCTCATTTGAGCAATTTTGTGACAATTCAATGAATATAAAAAATGTCACTGAAATTTTAGTTGAGCATAATCAATTGGAGCTTTTAGACAAAATGAAGCAATATTGGTTGAACATAAATCACAATGATGAAAGCTTGTGGTTGCATGAATTTAACAAACATGGAACTTGCATTTCTTCAATTAAGCATAAATGCTATGCTAAATCGACAAATGCTCAGCAAAATGTGATTGATTTTTTTAATGTTTCAATGAACCGTTTCGAACAATTACCTACATTTGAATGGTTAAAGGAAGCTGGTATTTCACCTTCCAAAGATAAAGATTACACAAGAAAAGAAATAGAAGATGCATTAATTTCAAAATTTGGAGCGTTACCTTTCATAAAATGCAACAGATATGGTGGAATCCAAGAAATTTGGTATTTTCATAATACCAAGGGCCCTCTTATTAGTGAGCAGTTTGTACCAATAGATTCTATTGTTTCTGGTAATTGTCCAGCTACTGGTATCAAATTTTATCCAAAAGGCTCAATTGGTGGTAATCCTCCTCCTCTGGGTCCTCAGCAGCGTGGCTTTATCAAACTAACAAACAACCCAGGTTGCTTGATAAGAAATGGTGGATGGTATATTGGCGGTTCGTGTGCCACTTACACTCTAGAAAAGGCACCATTTGGAGGTTATAATTTGAAGAGTAGAGGTGGGTATTGTGGCTTGAACGTAAACGAAGAGTTAGTTTGCAATAGATCAGTGAAACCTATGCAATTTCTGCTTGATAAAGAAAATTATCTCATCGGAATCAATGGAAAGTTTGAATGGTCTGCTGCTAATCCTCCAAAGAAATACAAGTTCGCCAGGGTATCTCCGGGCAATGATCATGGTAATGTTCATTTTAATCTTAAATTCGAAAAACATTAACAACAATCAGAAATATATCTCATCCACGTTTTCCATGCTTTGGATTCAAAACTTAACATTTCTTATTAACTATATATACTAAAATACAATTTATCAATATACATACATTATAAATATCAGTCTACTTCCTCTTCTAGAAGTGCAAATAATTTATCCATAATATGATCTGTTCCAACACCGATACCATTGTGAAAATATTCAGAAGTGATGAACGGACGAAGTTTTCCTATAATGTTTTCAAAAGTATGTCTACTCAAATCAAAATCTACATACTGATCATAAAAATAAACGGCAGCAACAATTTTTACAACCTTCACCTCATCCTCATTCATGTTTTGAATTCCATCGGCATATCTCTTTTGCAAAAATGATTTCTTTGAATCGAAAATTTTTTTTAATTGATCCAAGTTATATAAGTCTGACCAGTTCTTTTCATTATGTAATTCATGGGCAAGTTTTTTAAAGTCTTTTAGTTCGGAATAGTCATCGAACATAGATTTGAACACCATTTCACCAGTGAAAAAAAATGGGGAATTTTCATCTTCTAACCATGATTCTTGATCAATATTAGATAAAATATACTTCAAGTCAAAAAATTTTTTATTCTCTGGTAAATACCTGAGTCTATCTGCGCACCAGTTTGACGAAACATCCTTATTACCATCCATATGGATAGCTTCCTGAAACAATGCATAGAGAATGTTAGTATCAAACAGTAAAATATTATCAATTGAATATAAGGTGCTTTTGCTAAGATATCCAAACTGTTCTAGGTTGTTAAATAAATTAAGTACTATGGTATGTAATGTATCAGTTCCGCCAGAACCACCGAATTTCAATCCCAACTGCTGAAATCGTTCCACACCCAAGTTACCTCCGCTTGGAAGTTTGACATTATTTTCATGTAAATAAGTTACTATTTTTTTAACTCTGAGAACATCTTGGGGATACTTAGTATAATAATGAGTGTTTCGTTCCTTTGTTCTCCTATAGGTAGCCTTATAGACATCTTCGATCGGAAGCCCAATACCAGGAATACCACCTGTCAAAATCACCTCATTCAAAGAGTCTGGATAGAATGACAAATAATTGAACGCGCAAAAGCCACCATATGACTGTCCTTGTATAGACCATTTCTTATTTATATCTTTCTTGAACAAAATTTTTCTTATTTCTTCACAATCTTTAACTATGGAATCAGCTCTAAAGCACTTGATTAAATCTAATTCGTCTTCACTTTTCAAATTGAGAGAAGATGCCAAATTCATGAACGAATTATAGTCTAGCGGAGTGCTCAATCCTGTTCCTCTTTGGTCATAATTCACAACAGTATAGTCTTTATCTAGTAAATAGCCAACGAAACCATCCTTATTTTTTGGTGTGTAAGATTCAAATCCGGGTCCGCCTTGCAAAAATAAGATTAACTTATCTGAATCCTTGAATTCTGGTCCTTGTAGCCTGGTTTCTTCTGTAGTATTTTTGTATAGCTGAGTGATCTTAGCTACAATTTTTATGGAGCCTCTCTCAGGATTGCTATAAAATAATGGCAATTGGAATTGATATATCCAAGTGAATATGTCCTTTCCTTTGAAAGAATCTATGATTGAAAATGCTGGAGACCTTTCAAAAACAAGGCTTCTCTGCAATATTTTTCCCATATTGTGTACTAATCTCATTTTACAGGTTAATATTAGTTCACAAAAATTGTTTAGCTAGTGTTTCAAGGGAAAAGTAAGCCAAAATGTGACATTTAAACAAGCTTTTCTTGATATTTCATTTTTTTTTCATTAGATTTTTTTTTTTTAGGTAAGGTCAGACTATGTTTAATGTATAATCAGTACAACAAAAAAATATGAGATAGACAACCTCATAGCAAAACCAATTTTTTCATATCAAATTGACACTGATTTTATTATTATTAGTGTCGGAGTCCTCTAATCGATTTCCTTGTGCTATTAGAAATCGAGATTCATTTGTAGGATCTACCAGTATGTTGCTGACGGATGTAAGCTCGTTAGAGTAGCGTATGGTCTTGCAAGGCGAAGATTCTGAATTAGATAAATTCCACATCTTAATCTGACCTTGTTGATTGCCAACTACTAATTTTCCACTAGGTGTAATACAGCCGTTATTTTTAATGTTCGTCAATTCATTAGGCTTTGTATCATCGACTCCGTATTGCCAATTCTCTAGTTTTCTCACTAATGCGTAGTTCATACGCTTATCCAAAATTGGAATTTCGTTAGATTTTCTACTTAAAACGTATACATAAAAATCTTTTTGCAAGATCTGATAAATACCGTTTTCTTTTTTCTGCAGTGCCAAACACTGTGTATGAATGGCATTTTCATTTCTGATATCAACCACAGAAAATACATTCAGATAGGTACCGAAATAAAACAAACTGTCGCTTTTACTCGAATCTGTGTTGCAGCTTTCGATGCAGCTTATAATCCCATAATTGACATTATTTCTTTTGGATCTTAACTTTATAGTAGATATTGGATTGGAGAAGTCGGTATTGAAGACAGAAATTATGTTTTTCGATGCTGCAATGAAATTATTTTCATTAATGAATCCAAGAGAGTACGTATCAAAGTATCTTTCATTCTGTAAATCTTTGAAATGATAATTCCCCATGATATTCGACTGACTTTGATCTTCATATTGGGTCATAGAAATCAATTTCAAGGGCAACTGTTTTTGCGATACGATAATGTTATTTAGATTATACTGGTAAGACACGCTGTCATATAAAGAGAATCCTGGATTCAAGTCGCTACAGAGAATTGAGTCCCTTAAGAAAACTCTATTAAACGGTACCAAAAGTCGATCATTATTGAGGTAAAGTCGAATTGCAAAATCATCATTAACTGAGATGATGCATTTTCCATCACTTGAATAGGTCAACCATCTACATACATTTGATTTCGTTTTGAAGTTTTCGTTTCTCAACCACGGTTTACTTAAGTTAGGATAATCATAATTTGTATTTTCCAAACTTCTTTTCTCATGATAGCATTGTTCCAATTTCCAAATCTCCTCGAAATTTTTTGGGTAAAAAGTGTTACCTGTACTCGCTTCAATCATAAACACCATAGATCTATTTATCTATTTTTTCATTTGCAAATATTTCAATAGAATTTCAGCTTTTCTTTTATCCTTTATCATTAGAGGTTGGCAAGGTTTCTTCTGTTTTGGTGTATGATATCCTATAGGTTTTGAGCACCCAAAAAAATTATAGCCATGTCTCAATGTACTTTCTCAGATTAGTTTTTTCTACAAAAAATTTTCACGCAAACTGAAAAATTCAAAATGTTCTAATACACTATTGGATTTTCTACTGTTGAAAAGCTGTACTATCAACGCTTGAATAATCAACAAGATTTGGTCTAAACAGTGTTGTACACGATATTGTGGGAAAAGAATAAATATAGTTGCCAAAAATGTCTAGCAAGGGTAAAAGTGCTGCCGTAGTGATGGTCAAATTGATTGTCGGTGCAGGTAAAGCTGCACCAGCCCCACCAGTTGGTCCAGCTTTAGGTTCTAAGGGTGTGAAAGCTATTGATTTCTGTAGAGACTTCAATGCCAGAACTGTGAAATATATGCCAGAGACTCCTATCCCTGCAACAGTGCATGTTAATCCAGACAGAAGCTTCACCTTTGAAATCAAGTCACCACCTACATCATGGCTAGTAATGAAGGCCGCCGGTATATCAAAGGGGGCTTCCGAAATGGGACCAGGAAAGCCATTCGCTGGTAAAATCAGCTTAAAGCATGTTTATGAAATTGCAAAAATAAAGAAATCAGACTACCAGCATGCAAATCTTCCTCTTCAGTCTATTTGTAAATCAATCATCGGTTCTTGTAAATCAATGGGCGTTGAGGTTGTGATATGAATAACTAGTCAAATGAACAAAGAAAAGAAGAAATATTACTGAGAATTGCTCTTGTGCGGCCCCTTGAAAAAAATACCTCAGCAAATCAATGTTTTGTTTGAAATCAATAAAGCATACATGAAACCGTTATTTTCAAACGCTATTTGCTTGAAATCACACTAGTTGTGTGTTCTACTATTGCAGCTTTCTCATGTTACATCAATTTTTTGTTCAAATGTTTTCTCTGTTAGGATGTAATATATAAATAGATATTTCAGGATAGTTTGCTGTTTCTATCATGAATAACTTGTACATTTTTAAATAAAATTAATGTTAATATACTTTCTTCGTAGTTCCTTATTGTTGATTAAATCAAAAAAAGAACAATCAAGGATCAACAGAATGTGTATCACAATAGAATTCAAAAAAAAACTCCTCATCAGGGGCTCGAACCCTGGACATTTCGGTTCCTTGCTTTGCTTAAAAGCCGAACGCTCTACCAACTGAGCTAATAAGGATGGAGTTTGCAATTTTTTTTAATATCCCTTCAAAATAAAACAATATTCTCACGTGAATATCACGTGAGAATACCAATTTATCACCCGAGATTTATGTTCAAACGAGTTTTATCTCCAATTAGCTCGACGAATGTAAAATAAATGTAAACAAAGTATACTTCGATACTACTCACCATAAGTTGTGGATTTGAAATTACAATTTTCTGAAAAATAAAACTTTTTGAGACCAAACTATGAGATAATAAAACGGATATTCAGCGATAATGAACTCACCTCGCACTCTCCTTTACAAACAATAGTCAATATGAAACTTTCACCTCAAATTATCAGATTCATGACCGATCCTGATCCTACACCAAACTGCTAAGTTTTCTGCTCTTTTTTGGGGCACTTTCATAATCGAAACAAATAGTATAAGATAGTCAAGAGTGTAGCAAACAAACACAGAGCCTAATTTATCTGAAACCCTCATACCTACGTCAAAAGCTCATATTAATTCATCATAGTACTTGTTTATGTATATATGTTAGTTTTTCAAAGGTGCACAAAACGAATAAAAAAAAAAAAAAAAAAAAGAAAAAAAAAATACTCATCTCATCCTAAAAACTGCATACATAAAGTTCCATAAAAATCTACATCAAATAGTTTAATAGCATATTATCAAACCCATAAATAAATATCATAAAAGTGATAACTACTTTCGATTGTCTCTATAACATTTTAAAAATGGGTGAAGTCAAAACACCTTTTGATCTCTTCAAGAATTCCGAAAGGGCAAGCAACAAGTTGAACTCATTATTCAGTAAAGAAACTGAAAATGTTATTGAAAGACCAATAAAAACCAGAACATACGTACCACTAGAAGACAATGAAGACTATGAAGTAGACGCGCTTATTGAAGAAGTAATTCAAGAAAAGGTAGAAGATTCTAAAAATCAAAAGAAGAAGAAATCTAGAAGCTCCAAGAATCTAGAAGATAATGAAGACCTTGAGAGTAACTATATGCAAAAGTATCTAGAAGATAACGATGAGACAGAAAATAAAAAAGAAGTTCCTAACAATGGGTTTAATAGTATTGATGATGAACAATCAGAAGCAGTTCTGGGAAAAATTAATAGCGAAGCTGAAACTAGTGGTAACTCTAAGGTCAAAGCTCTTGATTTGCAGCTGGAAGAATTATTGAAGGCTGAAAGAACTTTGTTTGTCGGTAATTTGAATTCTGAAATCATGTCTTCCAAAAAAATGGAGAAGGAATTCAAAAAGAAATTTGGCGAATTTGGCAAAATCGAATCACTTAGATTTCGCTCTATTTTATTCGAGGAACAAATTCCTAAAAAAGCTGCTTTCATTACCAAAAAATTCTCTGGCATTAAGGATAACGTGAATTGTTATGTGGTGTTCCAAGAAAAAGATAGTGTTAATAAAGCTATTAGTATGAATGGAAAGATAATGTTTGATAGACATATAAGAGTAGATTCAGTTTCGCATCCATTTAAGAAGGATAATAATAGATGCGTTTTCATCGGAAATTTAGACTTCTTCGAAGTTGAAGAGTCCCTTTGGAGATTTTTTGAAAAATATAATGCTGGTGAAATTAAATACGTAAGAATTGTTAGAGATGCTAAAACAAACATTGGCAAAGGTTTTGCTTATGTTCAATTTGCTGAGCCTGTTAGTGTTAATAAAGCTCTTACATTAAATGGTAAATTATTAGACTCTTTTAATGGTAAAAGTTCAGAAGGAGATAAGAAAAAGAAGAGTAGACCTTTAAGAATTAGTAGAGCTAACAAAAGTAATAACGACAAAAAGCGTGCTATATCAAGTAATATTGTTAACTCAGACTCATACAGAAAGTTGAGTGAAGTACAAAAAACTAAATTGGGAAGGGCTAAAACAATTCTCAATAAAAGAGCTAAAAATGATGCTGCAAAACTTAGAAGACCAACTAATATCCTGGTATTAGAAGGTACTAGATCCCAAGAAGGAAAAGGAGTAAGTGTTAAAAACGGAAAAATTAAAGCTCCTAGAGTTAAAAAACCTAGACATACTGAAAGAAGTAAAAGATTCAGAAAATTGAGAGAAGAATCAGAAGATAAGAATAAAGCATGAATATTATTAGTGTAAATTAATATATCTATAATTTTCTAAATACCAATCTCCAGCTGAATATCCTTTTTTTTTTACAGTTACATGGACTTTTTCAATTATATTTCATCATTCTATTAGTTTGTTTATCAAAATAAAAAAAAATAATAAATTATAAATTTAGCATGAACAGATATATTTAAAAGCCGAGCAAAAACAAAGTAGAAAACCACAATAGGAAAATATTGAATAAATAAGAATTATCGTAAATAGAATATGGTGAATAAAAATATGTAAGATGAAATAAGTTTTTTATTTAAAACTCGAAAGAGTATCAAGAGTCAAGAACAGGAACTTAAAATGCTAAGAGAGTCAACATATGAATTCAAGTCAATAGATTTGATATAGCTAGTCTTTTCTTTTTCTCGTCATTATTACCGTCCTCAAAGTTCTGATCAGTTACATCACCTTTGGTATATTCTACTTTATTAGAAAAATTATCACTGTTACTTGTATTCGCAGTTGTCACGCTATTGTTCGTCGATACACTTCCTGTTAAGCTTGAATTAGTAATACTTGCTCCGCTCAATCTTGAGCTTGAATTATTTTTTTTTAATGAGCTATTAGGGCCTCCATAAGTTGCAAAAGAAGTAGGGCCATTTTTTTTGAAACCAGAAGTAGGATCCTTTCTTGAATCATCATCTTTTGCAGGGACAACTTTCGAAAATGAAAAGTTTGGTTTGAAAATTTGAGAGGAATGGTGATGATTACCCAAATTTGTAGATCCGTTGGTCGTTGCATGGTCTCCATTAACGTTGGAAGTCCCATTATTTCCTTTAAAAAATGTCTGTGAGGATAAGGGAGGTAAAGTCAAAGATTTATTACTATGAGCCGACGGATTACCATTACTGTTACTATTAGAGGTAGTTGATATCGGGGGTAAAGCATAGTAAGACAGGTATGGTTGATCTTCGCTGGTTATATTGTTTATATTTCTTGCTTGACTTAATGATAATGTCGTAGAATGTCTCTTTTTGGGATTAAGATTATTTGGAGTCAATACTGCACTATTCCCAAAGTCATTAAAAATAGAGGACCGACGTGAAGAAGAAGTATGTTCGTAAGATGAAGATGCAGTTTCTACTGAAATGGAACTATGCCTCGAATCATCTTTGAATGTGGAAGATGCAGGAGAAGGCAGCAAAACTGTAGAGTTAAATATTGTAGCCGCTGAATGACGACGACCTCCAAAATTTGCGGCATTGTTTACTGGACTATCCAAAATTCTTTTCTTAGTTATATGATCAACAGAAAGAACTGTGGTGTTGGTAGATGTGTTAGAATTGGTAGTACCTGCAGATGAAGGATTGGAAGACGATTGAGGTACATCGAAAAAACTTGCACCATCTGGAGTAGAAAACACCACAGGTGACATATTTTGTTGAGGATGCGTAGAATTTGACGAATTTAAAATGTTTTGTTGACTAGTTGCATACGCACCAGATAGCCCTGCGGACAGAGAAATGGATGAAGCATGATTACCATGAGAAATGGTAGGATGATTGAGAGGAGCATGCAGCTGTTGGGTTATTTTTGAATTATGATGATGATGAATTGCTGTGGATGGGTATGCGTACTGTTGTTGTGGTTGTTGTTGTTGCTGAAAAGATGGAAGTGAAGAGTTCTGCGAATATTGCATGTGCAGATGGTAAGCAATTTGCTGAGGAGCAAGCAGTGATAATGTTGTCTGGTTTGATGAAATATGGGAGTTAGTATACAATGAGGAGAGTGATGATACAGAGTGATTAGAAACTTGTTGTTGTTGATAAGGCTGTTGTTGCGTCTGTGGATGTGGTTGTTGAGAATTTGTAAGAAGGGATTTATTTTGAGTATCAGTTGATAACAAACTTTCTGACGGGTCGCTGCTAAGCAAGTTTTCATTTTCTGAGGCATGACAAGAAGCTCTTCTTCTTCTGCTAGCACCACCATTCCACCAATTTTTTATAGCATTATCTGAACGACCATTTAACTGCCTTGCAATTTCTGCCCAACGCTTTCCATATCTATTGACGAGTTCTTCAATTAAAGCACCTTCTTCAGGAGTGATTGGGGATCTGTTTAAAGATGGCTTCAAGTTCTGATGGTAACGTTCTCTGCATTGTTTAGCTGTTCTTGTGCCCAAGAAAGTTGAGATTCTTACCCAGTTAGAAGGCCCATATAGAGATATGAGTTCCATTAATCTGCGATCTTCATCAGCGGACCACGGTCCTCGTTTTTGCGATGCTGTTGGGCATTGCTGCTGAGGTGGAGTTGCTCCTTGGTTAGAGAAATTGATTGAACTGTTTTCACTCTTGGACATTTTCAAAGTGAAATCTTTTGTTCCTTAGTAATTGATATTTTTGACAATTTTTTTTCTTTACCTATAAAGTGTATATGTCTTCAAAATCGCCATTTAACAGCTATATTTGTAGAAGGAAACTGGAAACGATGAATGACAAAAAGTTGCCGTTGAATACTTTATGATATTTGATAGCTTTGAGACTAACCTTTGACGTTTTTGCTGTAGTCCCTTGTTGCTATGATCTTTGGTGCTCAACGTTTTTGCTGTGATCTTTGGTATTCAACGTTCTTGCTGTGATCTTTGGTATTCAACGTTTTGCTGTGATCTTTGGTATTCAACGTTCTTGCTGTAATCTTTGGTATTCAAACTCCACTTTTAGAGAGTCGCTGTGTGGGTTCTTTACTCTTTGACTGAGTCCCTTGTTTATCGCGATTTCTTTTGGTTCTTGCTACTTGGAACAGCCAGGAAAACCTCTGAAAAAAAAAGGCAGCTCTGAGTTTGATTGGGTATTGGGTATTTCTGTGCCAATAGAGAGATATTCTTGTGATTCGCTAGTATTGTCTCAAAAAGGAGATATCATTGAAGTGTAACTATGGAACTAAACGAAGCAGCTGATATTATTATTTTTTCATTTCATCAGTTTTTGTGAAAATGACCCTATAAAATGTAACAGAGTGCAACTTACTAGAAAAAAAAATGTATGCAGAGAAAAAAAAAGTGCTAAAAAAACTTCAATTAGATATACTAAAAAAAACAGTTCAAGGTTTCTAGTCACTAGTCTTGGTAGAAATTTTATTTATACGTATTATTTATGCTGGCAGAAGTTAAATTTTATTTATATCATCTGTAATATAAAGGAAATTTTAATTATGTACTGTTATTTTGCCGTTTTTCGGTTCTTTTTTTTTTATCATTTTATTTTTTTTTCTTTTCTTATGGAAAAATTCCAACGAAAAAAAAAAGCCTAATAGATTTTAGAGTTTATAATTATGAAATCAAAGTTAAAATTTCGAATAGAGAAATTAATTAGAAAAACAAAACAAAAGACGAAAACGAGAAGAAAAAAAAACGTAAAAAACCTTAGTAAACCACAATAATTTCCAAAACACCACGGTTGGCAACCATAGAAAAAATATGTTAATTACAATAGCAACAATACGATTAATAAATAAGGTTCATGTCCGATTTGCACTTCACGCGCGAAATCCAAATCAAACTTTATTATTATAGAAACTAACCTAACTACTTAAGAAAAATCTGCTCATGATAACTCTATCAATATTCTGTGTTTATCGACGAGGTTTGGATTCTAAGAAAGTCCATGTTCCTGATTTTCCATTGAAGCTTGCTTGTTTCCCCCGAATGACTATTTTCCAGTTTGCCAGGACTCGAGTTGTCTCTGGATCAGTGCCAGGTGTTGTTTTTCTTTTTCTTTCTTTTTTTTTTTTTTTTCTCCTAATTGAAAACAAAATTGCAGTTTACTCTTTATTGGATCTATATTACTTCTGATTAATTACACTGCAGTAAATTTAATTAACGCTACATATTCTGTTTTTTCTAAACTCCTTTGTATCTCATGAAATTTTGGATGCATACATATCTGTACTCTTTATAGCACTGTGGTGCTTCCCAGAAGAAGAAGAAGCTTCTTGCAAGAAAATACACTTTAGGTAGGTTCTCTGTTTAGAGCACAGGTTACTGTACATCTTCAAACAATAGACCAATAGATTTTACTTATGGTAGCACTAACTTGTCGCATAAATGCTGCAGGCGATATGTAACCTTTAATCTTTATTGGTAGATACTGCCTCCCCCGTTTTCGCGTTTTCCCGCTGTACATCCCAGGCCTGAGGATATGTGGTTTTTAGTGATAAAAAAAATCTATTTATACAAAAATACCTGGAAACTAGAATAAACTGGGCACATTATCCCCAAAACAATTTCGCTTATTTGTTGCAGCTGTCAATTCACATGATTCCACAGTTGAGCGTTGTGTTAAGTCTGGTGCCTGCTGTTTCATTACAGAGTTCTCCCTTCATCCTTTGCCAAGTATAGAATACAGTGATTGACTGTCTTGTTTTTTTACATGTGATTGCTTATATGTGTTGTTTATCCTTCTAGCTATTGCATGTGTGCGTTTCTTTTCATGTGTCTACCTGATTACAATATCTATGTTCAACGTTTTCTGGAACTGTTGAGCTGACCTTGCAAATTCTGCATGTCCAATAAAAAATTATGCTAAGTTCAAAATGCCGATATTCCGACCCGCTGGGTGATCTTGGTGTACATTATTTATCTCTGTTATTGATTAAGGGCATTGCGGTGCAATCTGAGAACCAATTATAAAAAAGGAAAAGTAAACAATAGGAAAAAAAAAAAAGATGCGCTAATTTGGGCTCAAGAATCTTTTTGTAAATCTTCTTTTCTCCTATCTCATCCTTCTCTTTCTTTTCTTCTACGTACGTGTCTCACATGACAATCTGTCTGTCTTAGCATTTATGCATCTCCCTGCTGTGTTGAGCATCATATCACATACACATGTACAAAAAAAAATTCATCTGTATCTAATCTCTCTATATACTCTCTATTCCAACAAATCCACCTGTGTGTATAGGAGAATTAGACACATTTTTTTTAGGCCAACTATTTTTCCAATACCTCTTGTCAACTCTTGCTGCTTTGCAGCTTACGTTTGTTGCAATGATTTGTTACACTAAATTCTTTCTATCTAAACTAGTTTTCGCTCGTCAACATACAGTAGCGTCATGCCAAGTTGATCCTTAATACATTGTTTTGCAAAACTCCAGTAGCTGAACGCAGTTTCTCCAAAAGCATCACAGCAAAGATTACTATCTTGCACAAGCAGATTCTGTATTCTTAAACAGACTTAGAAAAAAAAAAACTTCGAAGGAGAAATATACGTTTTTTCATCCACGCGAGTTTATCATAAAATAACATATTGCACGTGAATAATAAACATCAAATGTTCCGTGCTCACTTAGTGTGATCACCAGTTTATGTCCGCTGTTATCAGTTGATAACAATTCCGAATACCCCTGACTCAAAACTATATACTTCTTACTGATACATCCCGTTAAAGCTAATCAAAAGATGCAAAACAAAAAATCTCAACCTTGATTTTCTGGCATCAAAATCCCATTAGCATTTAGACGAATAACTATATCTTAAACTTAATATTACAAAAAGCACAATCTCAAAATGAAAACACAAAAAAAAAATACAATACATGCATATTTTTCTACTTATCATAGTATTTTGGTACGTCTATGACCATCTTACGTAGCAAGTTTTATTAGTAGTTTTCACTAAAAACATTTATGAATTTTCTATACTCTATATCGAATGCTTCTCATAAATATCCATTCATTCTTTTTTTCACTCAATTAAATTGCATCTATGAATTGAGCGATTATTTCTTTATTGTTGTCTTAATTTTTTACCAAAATTTATCAAAGCAAGTGGACTCATAAATTTTATCTAGCAAGAGGAATAATTTTGTTGTTTGAAGTTTGATGTTCTTCTTTCATTTCTAATTAGTAGGGGTGAAAGCATAAAAGTTGCGGTTACTATTGTTATTGGCTACTGGAATACCATTTGTCATTCCAAGAGATCCATAGTTAAATTTCGCCGAGTTGGATGCGGATCCAACCGAACCTGGTCCATTTGATGCTCCTGCTGGAGTTGCGTAATACATGTAATACGGGTTTGCTGGGCTACTAGGCTGCATATTATTATATCCTATGCCGTCAACGTAGTAACTATACATTGGTAAACAATTATAATAAGAGCTCTTTGGGGCTGTACCTGGTCCGGTTGTCATAATCGCTCTTGAGACTGGACCACCGACTCCATCTCCATTCAAAAATCTTGTGTTTCCGTTAAAAGAATCGTTACACGTCTCATGTACTCCGGAAACTAATTGTCCACTTGAAGTCGCTTGTTCTGTTAATATACCAGTATGTGAATAATAATAAGGATTATTCATCAAGGCACCATTGGCTGGCACAAAGGTCTTAACCTCTTTTTTGAAATCTTGAAATGATGAAACGTCAGAGTATTGACTTTTTGCTTGTGAAAAAGTAGATTTTCCCGATGGTGAGCTTTCAATACTACAGTCACCAGTATCATCGTTTTTGTCACTTTCCTGTTCATTATGATTTTCGTTAATCGAAATTGTGATGTTAGAATCAGATGTTCCACCGGCATGAGGTTTATCTTCATAATTACTCATTTCTTTTCCGAAATTGCTTTCACTTTCTAAATCATTTTCTTCGGTAGCTCTTACTGATTGATTATCCTCACTCATTCTATTGATTGGTGTGTTATTACTATTGTTATTCAATAAATAGCTGAAGTTTGTCAACTGATATGCAGGATTTCCAACCGGATGAAATGTAAAATTATTTTGAGTATTAACTTTAAACATTCCTTGTCCAAAATTGTTGCTAATATCATTGGTACTCGTATAATTGTTAGCAAAGTTGTTCTTATTGTTTACATTGTTAGATACCCCTTCGTTGATGTATTCATTATATCCGAAATGATTTCTATTGGAGTAATTTTGGAAAAAATTGTTATTCTCTTTTCTAAACTGATTGTTGAGACTGTTAAAATTATGAGAATGATTATGATGATTATAACTAGTACTATTATGGTTTACGTTAGTATTGATATTATTACCATAAGTTTGACGATTATTTCTTTGTAAAAAGGATTTCTTTTTATTTTGTTGAGCTTTCAAAGCAGTTCCTACTGGAGAAGGTGCAAGTACAAGTCTTGGTTCTCGAGAAAATTTGTTTATAGTTTTATTTTCTTTAGGATGAAGTTCTTTATATTGAACATGCATAGTCTTTTTCATGAAAATGGAATGATTCTCTCTTTCCACAGCTCGTGCAGCAGACGCTTCCTCTTCATACTTTATGAATCCAAAAGTGTTATTATGTCTCTGGATGAATGCAAATGACTTTATTTTACCGTGTGATAGAAATCTTTCAACAAAATCTTTTTCAGTAACCTGTGGACTCAACTGGCCGACAAACACTGAGGTTTTATCAATTGTTATACAATTATCGGGATTTGAAATTTGAATATTTTCTGCCCATTCAACTTCTAAAGAAGGAACACCCAGAAAATGTAAATATGAGCAAATAGCTTCTTCACGAAATACGAATTGTACGAACCAAAATTTTGATTTTTGGTATTCCCTATTTTTAGGAGAAAATTCATCTAGTTTGTCATCTCCAGCTACAATTAATTCAATTTCACCGAAAGATTCTACCATGCTTAATAAAGATTTATATGAAATCTTTAATCCAGTTTTGTTGGCAAAATAGACAGTTCTATTAACTCTTGCTGGCTCACAGCGAAGGGATCTTCCATCAAGCATTGTGCCCTGCGCTTCTTCTAATGCGAGTTTGGCATCACGATCATTGGTAAATTGAACAAAACTGTAAGGTCTTTGTTTTTCATCTTTTAAAACCTTTACTGATATGTCGCCCCATTTATTAAAGTATTTCGAAACGGATTCATATAGTTCATCCTCACTTCTGTTTTTGTTTAAACTTGCCACAAAAACGCATGAAGAGGGTCTGGCGCGAAATTTTAAACCACTTAATGAGACCTCGAAATTACTTTTTGTAGATTCTTCTTCTGTTGTCAAGGAGGCACTACTTCTATCTTCAGACTTTAGTGTTTCATCTGTTGAATCGAATTTACTGCGGTTGTTTGTTATTGCAGATTGAGGGGTGGACACAGCCATCTCAAAAGACTCGATGGAGTCATTTAACGAAATTGTATTTTCGGCGGCTAAATTAGACATTTTTTTGAAAAAAAGTGAGCGAAATCAGCCGATCAAGAACTTGCAGATGACAATTAGTTTATTTAACTTGTTTGTTCAATTTAAAAGAGAGAGAAAAGGAAAGGAAAAATTGATTCAAGCAAAGTTATTTGATATCAGAATTTACTATTTGTTGGTTTTGGTATTCAGCGTTATTCTTGTTTTTCCAGATATTGTGTATTAGCTTTTGTTATTGTTTTGTGTGTTTTTTTTTTTTACTTTTGGGAACCCGGTGTAATAAATATATCAAATACTAATAGATTTGTGGACTCAGTATAGATAAATCAGAATTTTATTCCCAGAATCGACAAATTATGTTAGATGTACAAAGAGAAAGAGGAAAGAATCAGCGGGAAACTTGCAATTATTAATGAGTAAATGTTTTATATAAAGAATCGGTAATTAGTACATGTATTTATACCAAAGAATTGAGAACCACAAGATTTAAAAAAAAAAAAAAAAATCAGGTCAACGTATCAGAAACAGCTTCCCAATCTATTATTGGAAGTTGACCCTAGTTTGCCTCCTGTCATTGAAATTGTTGGGGTACGAAATTATGTAATCTGCAGCTCTGGGAAGCTAATTTACATATTGAAAAGTTGTTGGAGCGTACCATATTTGTATACATGTAAAAAGTCTTTATGTATAGTCTGTTAAATAAAAGTCTGAATCTCTGAACAACAAGATTTACTGTTAATGGAATCCCTTTTTTTTAAAAAAGAAAATTCAATTTTGCAAAATATCTGGGAAACAAAAACATTCTTTTTTTTTCTTGACACCTTTTTGTTCTGGGAAACAGTGCGCATCTGTACACTTTTCCGATGGTACAAACGAATGGGATAATTGGGGAGGTGTTGTTTTCATACACACACACTAAAATGCTGATCATAAATTGAAGAAGGTGGGACACTAAATGTCTTGAAAGGACAAATCGAATCTATCTCAATGGCAAAAAATTACTTAAAGAGTGGCCGCTAGAGTTTCCCTGGTCAACTTTTGAAAAAGGAATATTAGAAATACTTTTATTAGGTAGTTACTTTTTTCTCTGTACTTTCCTATTAGCGTAATTTTCCAGCAATCTCTGCTGTCCACGGAATATTCTACAGTATATTGAGCCATACAATTGGCATATGGCTTCCGATTTTTGTATTTTTGTCTGTACACACATATATTCAAAACACGATGATGGTTGATGGATAGAAATAAATAAAGAAAGAATAATAATAATAAAAAATGAAACTATATGAAATTTTTTCTAAAGATATAAACATTCGTGATGCCGGAACTAACAACTGACAAACCTGTTGACTTTGAAGTCCGCTTGGTCTTTTGGCACATCAGCTGCCCTCGGGGAATAAATTAATTATTTCGTTAGCTAAATTAAAAGATATTTGCCATTTTTCTTTGTAACATAGATTTTAGGTGTTGAAAGATAACTCTGTGATTGCGAGAATTTTCCAGTTTGCACTAAGCCTTCTTCACCTTGTATTTGTACTTGTACTTGTATTTTTTTGGCCTGTTTTTAGACTTTATCTTACTACCATCCGATAGCAAAAGGCCACCATTGATTGATAATCTACCGCCGAGAGAATTCTGCAGATTCGAGTCTCCAGAGCGATCTTCTCCGCTGTTGGAAGTTTTTGAGCCATTGTAAGAATGATTCTCTTCCCTATTCTGATATTCAGCCAAAGTGGCCCTCAAATTGACCACAAGAGCAGTCAAATTTTCTATAACATCGAGGATCCCCGATGGTTTTGCGTGCTCTATCAATATTTCAACATCTTTCACTATTTTTTGAACAATATCATTCACATTCTCGGAATGAAGATCTCCCAAGTATTTATGTACTATCTTCAATACCAAATCACCGTATGGTTTGTCCCTAGTATTGTCTTCACCTGTCTGAACATGCAATAACGCCTGCTCGCTATTCTCTTGTTCTGTTTCACTGACAGCACCACTGATAAGTGTTTGCTCCTCTGCGTAAACATCGAGGTCTTTGTCTGTTCTTCTGACTGTTCTTGGTTTTCTGCTTGTTGAAAAAACCATATTCCCTAGACCTCTCAACTTGTTGTAGAATACATAATTTTCATCGTTCTCACTAACAATTTCTCCCTCGTCGAGCATTTTCTTGTACATTCTGTGAATTCTTTTCCGAATACTTGTTCTATTTCTGTAAAGATACTGTGCGTATCCTTCATTTTTATCATTGTAGTACTTCTCAAAGCTCGCCCAAAACCCCGGGGTTTTTGCATCCTTTCCACTATTGGATACGAACTCATCCATCAAGTCAACTACTCTCGAATCTTCTTCTGCTGTATAAAATTGTAGCTTATTAGAATTGTTGGCATACATATGTGGATTGCCACCTGAATTGTCGTCCTCGTGTCCGTTTCTAGGTAAATCATCTTCCTCTTCTTCTTCTTCTTCCTCTTCTTCTTCTTCCTCTTCCTCCTCGTATTTTTTCGCACTGGCTAACTCCAATTGTTTCTTTTTTTCCTCTTCCTCTTCAAACTCCTCCTTCTTGACCAATATTACGAGCCTTAAATCCTTCTTGGTCATACTAATTTCCCAAGATCTATCACTAGACGATTTCAGATAATGAGTGAATAAATATTCTCACAGACTGGAGCAGCGTTAAAGGTGATCCCAAAATATAGATTTTTTCTTTCTTTGTTGCAGTAATGACAGAACTTCAGTAAAACGAGAGCTAGAGAGCGATTTAAGATTGTCCCTGAAAAGAAAAACAGAAAACAAGCCACACTCAATTCAGCTTTTCAATTCGATTATTAGATTGTCTCTATAGAATATAGGAGTTCAATTGATCCCTTTACACCTCGTATATATTCACAACTTCACTTTTTACAGGCTGTTGAAAGATTTTTTTTTTTATAATAGCATGAATAAAAACTGGCCAGAATAAATAAAATGTTAAAAAAAAATGTCTTATGGATGGCTCTAGTAATAAGTCAACGGAAAATGCGAGGATCAAATGAGGGAAAGTGTGAAAAAATAGGCTTGGCTCCCCTACAGGAACTTTTAACCGCCTGATGAAATTTTGAATGACGGTAGGTACAATAAAGATTGACGTGGGGCACCCCATCCTTTTTTTTTCTTTCCTTCATGAGACGATAAACCTTAAGCGGCCAGAGAACGTTTCCAAGTATGTTTTTTTCTTGCCTGCTTCGAAACGTTACCTTACCCCCGTGCAATAAATGAAATAAAACACTGTATGTTACTATTTACTGTTCAACTAGGAAATTAACACTTACTAAAATTGAGATTGGTGCACAATAAAGGAAAGTGATTTAAGACTGAAAAAGCTATGAGTTTTTGTATTTTTGGATTATATATAGATATAAGTAAATAGAAGAGATATCTTTGTATAATCTGACACTATGCACTGAGTGTTATTTCAATTTTTCAACAAATTATTTAGTCGAACCGAAAAGCATCGTGGCTATATCCTCAACTCTTGATCTTACTGTCTTGTTGAGTTTTGGATTACTCGAAGTCTCCTGTATTTCCTTCGCTGTAGCAGAATGCGAAATTTTCAGATTGTAAACCATATTTCTCATACTTCTAGAATACTTCAATACCATATCAGGAAGAGGAGAAACCAGTCCATTCTCAAATCTTTCTCTGACAGTCCTTTTGATTTCAGATTCCTGTCTATATCTGGACCTTCTGTCTTCTTTGGTATGATCAAGCTTCCCTCTTTTCTCCTCAAAGTATCTCAAAGTCAGCGAGCGCCTTCTTGACTCTTTGTTCATCCCTTTTATCATAGATTTCAAATTGCTAGCTTTCTGAATATGCCCATCAGTATTCGACCTGAAAATTCCGAAAAAGTGTGAAAGCATAGAGTCTTCGTCATTGTTGTAATAATTAAGACCGTCTTCACAATTTTCTCGTTTAATTGGCCTTGAATCTTCGTATCGATGCCTATAACCAACACTACTCTCTGTTTGCTCAAAGCTGAATACACTGCTACCGATACTATGATCATGAATAATTATTTCATCCGTATCAACGCCATGGTGAGCTGTAATGGCTTCAAAGGCGCTAGGAAGCTGAGAGTCTTCGGATATTCTTGGCTCATTTATTAGAATATCCGGGCTTTCGCTAAAGATCCCGCCCTGAAATTCATTTGCATTAGATTCACCTGTAGAGTTTCCGAAGTTCCATATATCATTATCATCGGTGTAATAACTAATTAATCCACTACTAAATGACTCACTACTACTCTTATCCCGCCTATTACCTGTACTATCTATTGTTAGATCAGTATCTGGTCTGACTTTCATTTCATAATGGAATAAATCAAAAATTGAAGCCCTAGTGTTTGCATGCGTATTCTGTTGGAATTTTGCGAACAAATTTTGCTGGGTTTTATCGAAGCTTTTATTTTGATTTATCTCTTTTTCAAAATACTCAGTGTCTTGTAGCTCTACTTTAGATTTACTGAAATATCTTTGATTTATCTCTAATGTCTTCACTAAGTCACTATCTACAACCTTATCTGAGAGAAGTCTAAAAATACCTTTTGTTCTACTTTCTGTTAAATGATTTTTACGTGTTCCTTGAGATTTTGATATTTCTATGTTAGAATCCCTCTCTGGGCTATTCGAGCTGTTTACTGTTTCATTTTTGTCATGGCCATCTCCGTTTCTCAAGAACTTCATTTTACCAGCTATTTTATGACAAATTTGAGATATTGTGTGATGCTTCTTGCAATTTTGATCATCATCGTTTCCCAAATTCTGCCACAATATATCATCTTTACTTGACTCTTTAGTATTGACTTTAACTTCTTGTAAATCATCCACCTTCGCTGATGTATTCTGCTTATCAAAACTACTAGAATCATTTTGATTTTTCATTGATTTTTGGTTATAAGAAAAAGAACTTTGTGGATCATCAGTTACTCCTGGGGAAAAAATGTTGCTGGATCCTGCCAGAACATTGTAAGAACTTTCTGTAAAACTGAATCCAATATCACTTGAAAGATCAGAATTTATATAATCTAATAAAAAAATATCATCTTTCGATGAACTATGTGATCCAGTTTCACTAGTTTTCTCTGATGTGTTTATTTCCCCATCTATGCAATTAATTCGCGAAGACTTTAGATAATACCCAGAAAACATTTAGTACGCTTTACAAATGCGAATAGATCCTTTCTCGATTTTTCATATTCAAAAAAACCGTTTGATATATCTTGTTCTATAAGTGTAAGCTATTTACAACCAAACGAAACAAAATATACCATTCACATGAGCAAAAAGAAAATTAAACGCTGTTTACAAGGACGTTTTAAATAGTATTAAACATATTCAATTAAAATATTATATACAAAATAAAGGAGAATAAGAAAAAAAAAATCAAAAATTTAATTAAAAGAAATAATTAGGTTGACGTATTTATTGCTCAACAATCTAATCGAGTTCAACATCTTCATCCTCATCATTGTCATCCCAATCTTCATCTTCATCAACATCCATACTGCTGTCAAGCTCATGGTTCGGGACAACATATAGACCATCACCATTCTTATTCAATTCAACTTTCACAGTTTCCTTATCCAAGACTTGTTTTCTAAGAACTAGCATAGCCAATTTGTTCAAAATTTCGTTTTGGATCAAACGGTTCAAAGGTCTAGCACCCAAATCATCGGAATATCCATTTTCAGATAACCAATTGATAGCATCTTCAGAAACATCCAACGAAATGTTTTTGTTGTTGGCTTCAAATCTCTTTTCAACTTCCTGTAATCTTATATGAACAATTTTAGCAATTGCTTCCTTTGATAATTTGTTGAAGACAATAGTATCAGAAATACGGTTCAAAAATTCTGGTCTGAAATGAGATTTAACAATTTTGATAATTTGTTCCTTTATTTCCTTAGTAGGATGACTATGTTTACTTGCAGCCAACAAATCTGCACCTAAATTCGATGTCATTATAACGATAGCATTTGAACCATCGACTGTCTTACCAGCAGAAGAAGTAATTCTACCATCGTCCAACAATTGTAATAAGACAGTAGTAACTTCAGGGGCAGCCTTTTCAATTTCATCAAATAAGATAACAGAGTATGGTTGACGAGCCAACGCGTTAGTTAAAATACCACCTTCTTCATATCCAACATAACCAGGAGCACTACCTAATAACTTAGATGCAGACCATTTGTCATTCAATTCAGAACAGTCAATTCTAATCATTGCCTTTGGATCATTGAACAAAAATTCAGATAATTTTTTAGCCAACTCAGTCTTACCAGAACCTGATAAACCCAAGAATAAGAAAGAAGCAGGTTGATTTGGATTGGCTAAGCCGGATCTTGACAATCTTATGGCATTAGAAACAGACTTGACAGCTGCATTTTGACCAATGATGGAAGACGATAAAACTTTTTCCATATGAATCAATTTATCATTTTCACCTTCAGTCAATTTAGAAACAGGAATACCAGTTAATCTAGCAGCAGTTTCGGCAACCTGTTCACTCCCGACAATATTCTTAATGATATAGCTAGCATCCGATTGTTCCTCTTCAGCAACCTTAGCTTCTAATTCACGAATTCTTTCTTGAATATCAGGAATAGCAAAGTATCTTAAATCTGCAACAGTTGCTGTATCATGTCTTCTCTCAGCATCCTGAGCCTTAATTTCCAAGTTATCCAACTTTTTCTTTGCATCAGTTAATTCTTGATGACCAGCCATTTCTTGACTGAATTTCTCTCTCAAAGGTCTTAATTCATCTTCTAAGGAAGCTTTCTTTTGTAAAGCTTGATCCAATCTTTCCTTAGTTGAGGCATCTGTATTGGAATCTCTCTTTAATGCATTTATCTCAACATCGAGTAAATTAAGTTCACGCTCCTTTGAGTCTAATTCTTCAGGTTTAGAATCTCTCACAACAGCAACAGTAGCAGCACTTTCATCGATCAAATCAACTGCGCTATCTGGCAATTTTCTGTATGTCAAATATCTTTTAGCCAATTGAGCAGCTGTAACTAAAGCGGAATCTAAAATTCTAACACCGTGGTGAATTTCATATTTAGGAGCCAAACCTCTTAAGATAGCAGTGGTTTCTCTTACAGTAGGTTCTCTGACATTGATCTTCTGGAACCTTCTTTCAAAAGCACCATCTTTTTCAACGTACTTTCTGTATTCTGAAACAGTTGTTGCACCAATACAGTGCAAAGAGCCTCTTGCCAACATTGGTTTCAATAAGTTAGCGGCATCCGATTTACCGTCACCCATCAACATATGAATTTCATCAATGAACAAAATGATTAATTGTTTGGATTGTTCAATTTCATTCAAGACACCTTTCATTCTTTCTTCAAATTCACCTTGGAATTTAGCACCTGCTGTCAAAGCAGTGATATCCAAAGCATATAATTTGCAGTCTTGTAAGATGTTTGGGACGTCACCATCGATAATTCTTTGAGCGACACCTTCAACGATACTTGTTTTACCAACACCAGGGTCACCTATTAAGCATGGGTTAGACTTGGTTCTTCTTGCTAGCACTCTGATGGTTCTTCTTATTTCTTCTTCTCTTCCGATCACTGGATCAATCTTACCTTGAAGAGCTTGTTCTGTGACGTCAATTGCGTATTTGCTCAAAAATTCGAATTTTTCGGCTGTATCGGCTTTTCTGGAATCAATTCTTCTGTTACCTCTCAATTCGAACACTTGAGTCTTCAATCTTTCAGGGTCAATGTTGGCTTCTTTTAGCAAGGACTTACCGGTAGATTCATCTAAAATGGCAAGCAAAAGATGATCCTGAGCAATGTAAGAATCTTTTTGTGTCTTCATGTATTTTTTGGCACCTGTCAAAATCTCGTTGACAGAGTATGCGAATTGAGGCTCTTCAGAAAGAGGGGTCTGGGAAGGAAGTCTAACCAACTTTCTGTTGACAGTCAGTCTGAGCGGCTCCCAGTCATATCTTGCTCTCTCGACTATCGTCTTCAAGTATGGGACGCTGTCGGCGGAGCCATCTTCGTCAGGACTGACAAACGCACCCAAGAAATGGAGCGGGGTGATTTGCAAGTTTGACTGTTCGGTAGCGATTTGCTTGGCCTTGGTGATGATCTTCAAGGCGTTATCTGTAAATTCTGTGGAATCCATGGTTTTTTATTCAGAGATGTGTAATGTGTCTGATAATTGTGTGTTTTAGAAAAAACCCAAAGTTTTATGTTTGTGTTTTTGTGTTTGTGGGTTGCAAATATATTAATGTTTGAGTATTAGTTACTTCAGTTGGAGTGTAAAAGTGTTTAAGAGAGACTAGGTTCTGCAATTCCAACCAGAGCTGCCAATACCACTCCTTTTATACCTTTCAGCAAGCAATATACAGCTGACATATTTGGTGAATGAAGCAAAGAATATTTGTTGACTGATTATTTTTCTGGCATGCATACGAAATTCATACATAATTGCATGAAATACCCCATACTATTTAGATGTTGAGTAGGATCTGCGCCAATAACTCCCTTTTCTAAGAGCCAATAAGAAGATAGAGCTTGACAGAGCGCAGAGTAAACAAAAAAAAAAAAAAAGAATATGCCAGCATCTCTGATTGGTCTTCGTTGCGCCAAAATGAGTTCTAAGAGCTCTCTGAGGTTAAGTCATAATGTATTTGAGTGAATTCTTCCTCAGTGCAAGTGCGTGAATTTTACTTTTTCTTGCCCGTGCGTGCGCGCACGCAAACACCCAATGAAGAACTAACGATCTCGAATCACCTAGAAGCCTGTGGAAGCAATGAAAAGTATGAAGTGCGAAAGAGTTCTGGCTTGTTCTAGAAATTGCTGGGCCAATCGGCTGCTACTTCAGTGGTTAGTTCTCATGGTCTTCAGCTAGTAGTGGGCTATGAAATTTCATTAGTCTGAGAAATAGCCTCAACTGAAGAAGACAGGGCCGTCAGTACGACCATCATGTCATGTCCCCCATCCGGAGATTGTCAAGCAACGCGAACATGCTTGTTTTGAGGTTTGAAGCATTTGTGGATCTTTTGTTCGTCCTGATCTTTTGTTCATCCTGGAACCATCACAGATCAGGGGCAATATGGCAACATATTTAGACTATTTTTTCTACTCTTCTCCTTCTGATGTTCGAACGCTTTCCTCGTGATTCCCCACTAAGTATTTTTTTTCTGACGTACTAAATAGACCCTTGAAAGACCATATGGTGCAGGAGATCAAAAAATTGAACATACATCTGACTAAAAAAACATTATAATTTGAACTATATAGATAAATGTGTAAAGGCGGGTATATGTCCATGTCTGCAACGTGTGTTGGCAATCCAGAATCCATGTGGTGATAGAAGTAAAGAAAAATCAATAGAAAAACGTAGAAATCAAATATTAATAACCGAGGCAAATAAAAGAATAAAGTAAAAAAAAAAAAAAAGAAAAACTACAACCAAACTTAGCAGTTGACTAGTAAAAATCACAATTGGAGACAAAGCTCCCTAGTTTGATAAAAGTATCGTAAAACACAAGAGACCAAATCTCTAGACACACCGTAACAAATCAAATATGGAAAATGACAGCTACCTACGACCAAACTCACCTGCACGACAATCAAGAAATGTACTTGGTGGTGTAAGTTTTCTCTGAATGCGCAGGGGTTGACATAGACGGTAGGTTAGGATTTCTGTATTTCATTTGGTTTCGCAAAAAGCTTTCGTCAGTCTGTTCATTAGTTGCACGAATCGGTGGAAGAATGTTTCCATGATACGTATGAGATGAATTTGGCGAAATAATACCTGGCAAGCCCACTTCTTGCTTTGAGCTTATACTTGTCTCAACAATAGATGGCATGATACCTTTTTCTGCAACCTTAACAGCATCACTATCGCTACGAGAGGGGTTTTCCATCTCAAAGACTGCCCTATTTTCTTGTTCAGAAAATGGCTGGATATCTGACCTCTGGTATTGTTCCAATTGTACTGGTGTTTTGGCTCCTCCGTTTTGCGTTTCTGGTGAATTTACTAGCAAGTTTTGAATCGATGGCTTCTTGTTTACCGTAGAATCAAAGCATATTCTATCAAGTCTCAATGACGATAATCCTGGCAATTTTCTCTTACTTTCAGCAGTTTCCACCTTTGCACCATCATTTACAAGCGAAGGAAGGTTAGGCTTATCATCAGAATTCTTAATTATTTCAGTACTCGGAAGTGCTAAAGAAACTCTAGAAAAAGATCCATTAGATAACGAAGAGTTGAGGGAGAAATCAGATTTCATAGACATTCTTCTATCGTCATCGATAGGCTGCATCTGGCTGTTGAGCATAGAACCACTAATCAAATTATTTTGGCCAGCTGAATTATAAAGGGCGGAGTTGATACTGTTAAAAGAGCTGCGGTTGGGCTGCTGGTTTTGAGGATTATAGTGATGCTGATGAATATTATTTGATGAATTCATAACAGACCTTAACCAAGAACTCGATGTCGATGAATTTTCTGATAATCTTTTGTGATTGGAGTAGCTGTTGATCTTGACCAACTTTTTAGAAGTTTCATTAATTTGAGCTTGCTGATATGCACTCAACTTTGGAGAGTTATCTTCGATAGAAAGAGCCAATGGAAGTGAAGGCAAGTTTTTGTCGTATGAGTGTTGTTTCGCTACGCTTCCGCTTCTGTATGAAGAAGAAGATAACGATGATCTGAAAGATAATTCTGAGCTCAAGGAATTGTTAACAGGTTTAAGAGAATCAAAGTTGGATGATAAATTGCTTAAACTTGGAGAAGAAGGTTGTGAAGGAGTAAATTTCCCTTGAAATGGAGAGTTGACAGGACTATTTGATCCCATTGGTTTTGGAGTTGTTATATTTGAAGGCTGTTGAAATATTGGTTGACTTGAAACGCTATCTCGAGTACCAAAAATTTGACTGTTGTTATTACTAGAATGTGATGAAATGTTACTTGCACTTTTTTCTGAATAGATAGACATGCTGTCAAACAGAGCCGTGGAGATTGGAGCTGATGCAGAGTAAGGATGCAAATAACTATTGTTACTAAGCAAGCTATTATTACTTTGACTAGCAGTTTCATTTATTCCGTTTTTGAGTTGAAAATTAGGTTCGGAAGATGAGTATGCGTTGTTTGGATGTTGGTAATCTGAGCCAGCCAAATTCAATGGTCTCGGACGCTTTCTTGTTAAAGAAGGTATACTATTAGTATTTGATAACTCGTATTTTGAGGCAGGAAGTTGAGCGCTGTGTGATGCAAAGGAGGAGACAGTTGGTTGCGGATGTACACTGTTTGAGATTGACCTGAACTGAGGAGTCTTTGTAAAAGAGGAAAACTGAGGAGCTGCTCCGGATAATTGAGTTGTGTTAAAAATGGATGACTGTCTATGAAGACTGTTAGGACTCAACATAGGAGGTGCTTCTGTTATGTATAAGTTTCTCATTGGACCCAGTGAATCTATCTTAGCGTAGGTGGAGTTGTTGTTGTTGAGAATCAGACTGTTCGCCGAGGAAGCGGAGGAGTTGCTGGAGAAAGATAGTATTGAAGAACTTGAGTCAAGAGGGCTTTTAACATTTATTGTATTTGGGGTTTCCACGTTGGTCTGGAAAGCATGGACGGTTTGCTTATGTTGTCTCAAATTGTCCAAACGTGAGAAAAACTTCTGGCAGAACTCGCACTGAAATGGTCTCTCACCAGTGTGTTTTCTGACATGTCTTGCTAGATGCTCGGATCTTGTGAAAGTCATGCTACAGTTTTCATAGCCAACACACTGGAAGATCCTTTTTTTGGTCTTTCTTCTCATTGTGGGGGGAATATTTGCTTGAATTTTTTTTTAATCTATTCAAACTTTTTTATTTTTCAGCTGTCCTTAGATCTCTACAACGTGGTTTGTTTCACGTATATCTGCTGTATTGCGAGCAACACTTGTTTTGAAACAGAGGAGACACAAGATTATGAGAGAAATAGCGAAATTTGGTAGCTGGTGTTCGCCTAAGATCCCTGATATCTTCGACAGGTCCTGTGGATCTAAGTTGAAAAAAGAGCGTAGATTTTTTTCGACGGTTTTGAAAGGAAAAAAGGTCCGCAAGATGTCAGACCACTAACATTCAAAATATCTGAACAAAATTACTAGCTTTTATAGATATTTTCAACCTGATACTGGGCTCTGCTCTGATAGACGAGTGAAGTTGAGAAATGGATACTGTCAAAGTAAAATTTCGTCTTCGTTATTAACATAGGTTTTTTTTTTTTTTTTTCTCAAATATTGTTATGCTTTTTTTTTTTCTTATAAATAATCTATGTATTTTTTTTTCTAACTAGTGGTCACCATTTATTTTAACGTCGCATATAAAAGCAGCAACCAAAGAGTACTACTGATTACGACACAATAAAAGATTTAACGACCCTATAAAAAAAAGTTTCAGGAGAAACATGGATAATAATAAAACGCTTTCATACTTCTACAGCATAATATCGTCGGGGTTAGTATGCTTAATTATGCAATAGCTACATATTTATTGTTTTGATATGCAACGCATCTCCTAACAAGTCAACATAAAACACTAAAAGAACAAGACAAATTCTCGGAATTCTATGTATTTTCTGCGTCTTGCATACTGCAGACAAGAAATTTTTATGACGATACCCTTGATTACTATTTTTGGAACTTGCAGATAGACTAAAAGAGTCTGGTGGGCGCAAAATTTTTGAAGATGTGTACAGGGTATCATATCTACATCTGAAAATAGTTGCAGTGCTCAGTATTAGATTTTCACTTTAGAACGCAACATCGAAGATGATAGATGACAGAATTGGGGCTACTTGAAGACCTGTACTCAGATTCTGGATAGCTCAAGTGACAACCCATTGGTATGGCATATACTCATAAAAGTAAAGACGGTCAAGTCCATTAACCATAACAGCATGAGTCCAACATCGAAACTAAGAACTAAAAGAGCAAGGTACGCGTACCTTGTGCCTTGTGTTGTACCTTGTACCTTGAAAAAGAAAAGGGAGATAGTATAAGAAATGAAAAGAAATTTAGGCACATTAGTGCAAGAAGCAACCTTTTCAAAGTGGTTTTATGGCTAACTGCATTTGGCTCACATAGCTTCACAGATCCTAAATTGAGCTTGTACAGGGTAAAAACGATTTCGCCGCATAATCTTTTAAATAAAATTTATGAAAAACCCTGATAAAGACAGTGAAAAAAAAAAATCACCCTTTTTAACTCTAGCAAAATTCATAAAGCTTAGGTGCAAGTAGCCTGAAAAGCACAGGAAAATCGTTGAAAAAAAACTTTAAATCTACCCGGAAACAAAATCGTGTGTCACGTGATCAGTATCTAAAGTGGCCTAGCCAATTCTCAAAACTCAAACCAACGATTACTTGTTGTTCTTCCGTTTCTTGTACTACATACACATCTTCAAAAACACACAAGGTGTACTTGTGAACATGTAAAAGTGAAAAGAGCTATATGTTTTCGCTTTTTAATTTTTGAACTATATGAAAGAGGTTATTAAATGTATAGTTCCTTTTTCCGTCATTCGTAAGCAGTCATCATTATAACGAGATTTACAATTGAAGTTTCAAGTTGTTGTTTTTTAGCTAGCTATTCTTTCTATACATCATTTTCTTTGAAGCTCTCATTGGCGTAATCTGATATAAGGTCTCCGTAGGAGTCAAAAGTACGATCCATCGAAGCTCTAGTATTAGGTCTAGATTTCATCATGGCACCCTTAAGAATATTGTTTGTCAGCGCGTTATTTTTTACGTAATCAGAGTTTAAAGATCTAACTGATATTTTTCTGACCGATGCATTATCTACTATGCGTGATCCTCTGTTTATTTCCTTCAATTTGACGCTCTCTCTGATCTCAATCTTTTTCTCTGACTTATCTTCAGGCTTTTCGATAATTTCTGTGAGCTCTTGTTCGGGATTTTGATTTTCGGTCTGAGAATATGCTGAGATATTCTTTCGGTCATTTTTGGCGCTGCTTGACATCAAATCTTCAGTTACTATAGTTTCTGCTCTTTCTGGCTTAGCCTTATTTAAATATACCTCAATTTTAGTGTCTTGATGTTTTTCAAATTTCTCGATGGTGCCTTTACTGGAGGTTGATGATCCCATTCTTATTCTTTCGATTTTACCGGTTTCTTTAATCATATTTGATGAAACGCGTTTTTCAATTGAAATCCTAGCAGCGGTTAGAGACATTGGATTGAAAATGTATTTCTCATTGGTTTTTTCACTTACTTTGAGCTCAATTGGTTCAGTTAATGGTGAATTGTTTTGCGTGTGTTCATGTTTTTTTACACTATCATTACTTAAAGAGCTTTTATTTTCTAATTTTAAACCAGAACAAGTTTCTTCAAGCTCCTCAATTTCTGAAGGATCTTTAATAGGTAACGGCTCAATTTTTAGTAATTTTAACCCAGTTTTTTTAATCATGGGTAAAATATTATTGGAAATTCTTCTATATGGTTCAGGCGTGTAGGTTTTATCAGCTCCTGAACTCCAAACATTTTCGTAACTATAGTTACTAGATGTGTACGATTGTCTTTTTTTTAGAGGACTTTCAGTATTTGAGTTTCTAGTTTTTAAAACATGTAACTTTAATTGTTCTTCATTGTATAAATTATCGCTGAATTCTCTTTCCTTTTGCTGAGTATAAACGCATGTATTTTCTTGAATATTTAATCGTACAGCATCTTCTGAGGTTGACTCTGTTTCAGTATTTTCATTCATAGAAAACCCATCAAATTGACTGGACGAGTCTGCCAATATTTGCTGCGAAGATTCAGATTCGGGTGAACGTAGAGTAGTTATAAAACCATTTTCTTTCTGCTTGATTACATAAGAATTTGATCTATGTTTTAGATAACTGATTTCTATTTTAAGCCTCTCAATATTAAATCTGATTTTATTGGAATAGTAATCGAAAGACTTCGTCATCTTTTCTATTACAAGTTAGTTTTAAATTGATATTTCTAAAAGTTTATAATCTCCAAAAGTATTTTTTTTAAACGCCAAATTTACGTTTTTAAGTCAGTAGTTTTCAAAGAGTGTCTTCTTTTTTACAATATTATAATAATAGACTGAAAATATCAAGATAGCTTGAAGAATAAATAACAAAAACAAAAATGTCGATACAATAGTTGTCTCTGCAAACCTTCGAGCTAAATAATGAACATTATTCGATTTTTAGATATGAGTTTTTCAACAACTACGATCTTAATTATATTTAAAATATTTACATTTTTAATTTTTTTTCATATGATATATTTACAGGAATAGACAGTGTTCGCGTTTTATTATTTTCAACTTTTTTTTGTGAGAAAAAAAAAAAAATTAAAGTTTAGATGACACACCTTCTTCCAATAGTTGAACAGTTTTAACGGCTGCTCCAAAAGACAATTCGTAACCCATGCCACCGGCACCATAACTAGAAATAATAAATTTTAAACCGTTGTAGTCAACCCAACGCTTATCTAATCTGAATCCAGTCTTTCTAGCAGGTCTGAAACCAACAACGTTTTTGCAAATTTTGAATTTAGGCGTTCCATTGAGATCGAATAGCTCAGGGAAAAAACGCTTGGCTCTATTCAAAAGAGCTGCTTGATCCTCCTCAGTGGGTTGAATTGAATCGTTCTTATTTAGTTGTTTTGTACCTCCAATAATAAAAATGCCATCATTCAAAGGCGGTCTAGGAATTATAAAGGTCCAATCTGTTTCTTTAGGATCATCTTTATTGACACTTTGGTAGGTGATAGTTTTATTATAATAAGAAGTGTCTTTCAAAATGTCTGATTGCAACAACATCGTTTGGCCTCTAATAAGATAACAATTTTCATCAGCTGATGCATTTTCGTCGTACTTCATACCAGCGCCTGAACAGTCAAATATACCGGAACAATCGCTGAACTGGTCAAATACATGTTTCAAGCTTTCGAATTTTCTGTGCACAATTTCAACGTTTGGATTGCTCTGTAGCAGGTGGAGCAAATACTTCATGAATTTAGGAGAATTAATACACCATGTCATGTATTCTGCGCCGAAGAAATTGAATCTGTCATCCTTAATTGGCTTGAAGTCGTGCAAATTGGCAGAATTGTAGCCATTCAAAAAGTTTTTGTACTCAGGCGAGGCATTTTCAACGAAATCGTAGCCTTTCATGAATTTCACGTACTTGCAAACATCTTTATACTCATTGAAGAGCTTGTTGTAGGTAACTCTGTTCAACTGTTGTTCCAACTTTCCATCTATGTCCGATTTGAAAGGGAAGGGCCTGTAATGGGCACCTGCCCACAACGAGGTGTAGTCATAGAGATACCCGTCCTGGGCCATCAATTTTTCGTCATAGTCTGATGGTAGCTTCTCTGAAATCAAGACAATTTGGTACATCTTGTCCAGTTTTGCAAGCTCTACAGCAGTAGCGAGGCCAATGATACCCCCGCCTACAACGACAACCTTTTCCTTGATTCCTTGGTCAGATACCATTTTCGTGCTCGCTTTTTTTTTTTAAAAAAAACTCTTTGGCTTATCGTGGTTGCAAACGATCAAAACTATTTTATCAGCAGAATCCTAGCTCGAATATCTTCGATTTGTTGGTTGAAAATACACTGGACTGTCAGTCTTGGGTCAACAATTTTTAGATCTATCGATATGCAGATCCACCAGTCTCTAGGGCTATCGCTTGCCTAGGGGTTAGTTATCTTTAGAGTTATCGATCTATGAGGTTACTAATTTTTGGCGGCTATTAAATTTTCTTATTCTTGGCCACATAAATCCCTCTTAATCAACCATTTCTAGAAACATAAACCAGTATGACTCAAGAGTTGCATGAAAAAAAAATCCCTCGGAGATGAAAAAAAGAAAACTTATTCTTTGTGCAGTCTACTAGAGAGGTTAATATTATTGGCGCTTCTTTAGTTTGAAGAAAACACCGTACACCAATATACCAATACACCTAATAATGCTCAAAAACACAATGTTCGAAACCCCTATGATTCATAACCACGCCAGTATGTAAGAGCATTTTTCCGCTGGTGCTGAATCAATTGATGAGCATCATAGCAGAGTACGTAACCATAAAAAAGTACACATCGCACAAAACCAAAGGGGGTTATGTGCACCAGAAAGATAAAAAAGAATTAAAAAAAAAATGTAAAACAAAATCAACAACAAGAACAACAAAATATCAAGAAACTGGCTATTCATGATAAAAAGCTACATTACTATGGAAATGAGTAAGTAGAGAAAGCTTAATTCTCATCAGACCAGAACATCATAGACATTTTTTTTCTCTTCTTTTTCTCTTTAATTTTGTAACAATTGGTTATTTGAAATAGAGCGTTCTTTGTTATACTAAATTGCAGAATTTATTATAAGAGGAGCGATATAATGGTATGTCTTCGTCTCGTGATCTTTTAGCAAGAAACCAAAGAGACCCTCGAATTGTTCACTCAGGATGAACCCTCTCGAATTGGTTACCCACGTCTCCAGCATTGGTCGACAAAAAAAAGGGAATCCAAGGGGAGAGCCACTGTGGCGGTATTTTTGTTCAACTCGAGTAGCAGAACTCAATGAAGGATGTCTCAGCAGAGTTCACTGTGTGATGTGTGTGCAGAATAACTAACAATATTTTTTTTTTCTTCTTTTTCTCCTTTTGAGCAGCAATATTACGTTCAACAACAGCAGCAAGGAAGCTTGCCAGCAAGTATTATTGGTCCAGGTAACAACAACAACAATAATCAACAGGAAAATCCAGCTAATGCGTCGCTGATGTTGAATGTCTTGAACAACGGGTTGAACCACATGTTGGTTCAGGATCAACAACAACCAGGCCAACAAGCAAATATCTACTCAGACATACCAGCAGACAATTACCAAGCCTCATATGCAGGAGCAAATAATAATAACAACAATAACACCAACAATAACTCAGGAAATATGCCCATCAACATCAATACTCTAATTCAACAACAACAACAGCAACAGGAACAAAAAGACCAACAAAAAGAGCATCATATAAGCTATGCTCCTTTGCAAGCTGCAAATAATACCAATACAACTAATAATAACTCTGTCATTGGGGCAAATTCTTATGATTCAGAGTTGATTATAAAGGAAGTATGGAGTACAAACTTATATGAAGAATTTAGCACCATTCGTGCTCTAATCAGTAGATTTAAATTTATATCTTTGCTGACTGAAATCCCTGGAATAATTGCCAGACCAATGGGAAAGTTCTTAAGCGTCAGCGATTATCATTATCAAACAATGAGAGTGAATTCCGACATCTCGGAAATGATTCAATTATCAATCACCTTATGTGATAGCAATGGAAAAAGACCTACAGATTTCAATCCAAAACTACCATCAACCTGGCAATTCAATTTCAAATTTGATCTAAATAAAGAAATGTTTAGCAGTGAGGTAATCAAGAATCTAAGGTTGACTGGTATTAACTTTGAAGCTTTTGAAAAAAATGGTATCGAGTACCATGAGTTTGCCGAACTTATGATTGATTCTGGGTTGATTTTGAATCCATTAACTGACGTAACATGGATCAGTTTTAATTGTGGATACGATTTTGGATTTTTGAGTAGTTTACTAATCAACAAATTGATGCCTCTTGAGGGAGACGAGTTTCTTTCACTTTGCGACCAGTTTTTCATCAGCTTTTTTGATATCAAATACATAGCCTTGAGACAAACGAATCTTTTCCCAAATCTAAACACTTACAACAATGGCTACAATGATGGTATAGATAATAACGACAATAATTTCAGCAATACAGGAACCTCAAACGCTGTGAATGCCTACGCGTTAGGAAATAATGGCAACATCAGTGGTAATTCGGGAATCAGTAACACCAATAATAATAACACAAACGATCCTCCTTTCAAGAGATTCAATTTGGATAATTTGGCAGATAATCTAGGGATTCCGAAGCAACAGGCTAGTCATTTGCAATCAGGTAACCAGTCGCTATTGACCAGTATCTGCTTTTTCGAACTAAAAAGGCTACTTGCCCTCAGGGGTCCATCGAAGGATATGAATAAATTAGCGGGATTCAAAAACTTGATCTGGGGTATCGACAAGGCACCTGAGCATGTGAGTATCCCTGTGTCCAACGGGACTCCTGTGTCTATTCACCCTGGTTTGAGTACACCATTACAGCATGCCGTTAACATCAACATGAACCAAAACTCACCGATGTATCTAAATAGATAAATATTTCTGTGTATTTCTTCCAAAAAAATAAACAGTGTATATCAGTTTCTTAAAATCTCATATTTCGTATTAACTTCATCATTTATATCAATAGTAGGAGAACAGTTGACGAAGTTCATGATGAAGTTCACGACGAAGTCCCAAGAGTGCCCAAAGAAAAAATACAAAGCGACGGAAGAGAGATCACAATTGTAACAAAAAAAAAATAATCCGTCTTTTAACGGAAATCAAAAAACATGGATATATTTCTGCAATTCCACCGTTGATCTATATTTAATGATAATTCTGTCTGTAGATGGCAAATAGCAATTCTACGTCTTCATTGAGATACCATTGTCTTGAAAGAACAAGACCAAAGAAATTATAAACTGTCGATAGACATTTTCCAGACTGAACTCAACAGAAAATGTCTTGCACAAAAAGAATTATGAAAGAATTGGATGATGTAAAGCTGGACGTTAAATCTGGCGTTACAATCTCTCCTGTAAACGAAAGCAACTTGCTAAAGCTTGTTGGCTCCTTTAGTGGTCCGCCAGATACACCGTATGAGGGAGGTATCTTCAAAGTCAATATCGAAGTGCCACATGAGTATCCATATACGCCACCGAAGATGAAATTCTCGACTAAAATTTTCCACCCAAACATTAGTTCACAGACTGGCGCCATTTGTCTAGACATTCTTAAAGACAAATGGACACCTGTATACACTTTAAAGTCATGTCTTATTTCCTTGCAAGCTTTGCTCCAGTCCCCGGAACCAGACAATCCCCAAGATGCTGTTGTTGCAAAAGTTTACAAGGATGATAAAGCCGAATTTGACAAGACTGCTGCTGAATGGACCAAGAAGTACGCCCAGGACGCCTCCAGTGGAGCCAACGGTAATTCTGGAATTGAAGAAGCTGCTATTACAACATTTGTCAATATGGGATTCCCCCAAGATAAAGTGATCAAAACGTTGTTGCAACTCGACGTAAAATCTTTAGATAAACTCAAGACTGAAGGTACTGAGGACAAAGTTATCCTGGAGCTCTGTAAATAAAAAAGAAAGCTTAAATATCTCTGACATACTATGTGTGTGGCTACGGAGTATATATATCCTAGGTATTTACCATAACTTTCTTGATTCTCTTTTTGGCTATTTGCTAATCGAGCCCTTTCTTTTTATATTTAACTTCGCAGAAGTATGTATCTTTGCTAATATTTCAATGATTCAGATAGATTTTTACAAAATAATAGTATGTATTTCGTTTCAATATACCGCAAGCCCAATTGTAGTATATAATTGAACATGTCAAAAGGTCAGCTGCTATGTTGATGAGGCTTATATTTTTCATATTTCTTTTTTTTATGCTTATTTTTATTTTTATTTTTTCTTCGTACTTTTTCCGGTGAAATAATCTAATAATAAGTATTTATATACTGCTCCAATTCAATGAGAAATTGCATATATTCGTCAGCAAATGATTATTGCTTACGATTATAATAATTGATTTTAACTTTGAGAGGTGTGAAATGTCGATTTCTAAGCTGAAAAGGCAAAGAATAACCTACTCGTGCTCTTTTTGTAGATCAAAAAAGAGAAAGTGTGATAGAATAAGACCAAAATGTACATTTTGTTCAACACATAATAGAGAGACTTGTGAATATGATTCGCATTCCTTCCATTTGAAAAAGGAACCAGAAGCTCTACAGGAAAGGTTTGCAAATGTGATTTATTTCGATAATACTGCAGAGCTGATCGAAACCCTGATTAAAAATCTCGAAAGAAAATTGGCTGTAATCAAGAAGCTGGAGACAAGCCTACCCTTAATATGCGAACTGGATAGAGTTCAGTTGATAGATGAAGAAAACTCGATAAAATTTACAAAGAATAAAATAAAGGATATCAAGCCGTTGACATTATTATATTTGGAAACAAAGGATGAGTATGTGTCGGTTATCAAGCGAGTGATATTGCAAAAATATTCCCTCGTTAAAGATAGTGTTACGGACGCAAGGTTTCAAGCTGATATAAATTATTTAATGAATCCAGTATCTTACGTATTCCTTCAAGAGTTGAAAATTACTAACTTTAAGCTTTTGGTGAACCTTTTTCTAGACAAGGAAAGTAGATACTATGAAATCAATCAAAGGTTTATAAAATCGTTTTACTTAGATAAGAATCATGTAAACGACAGATGCCACATATCTTGTCAGTTAGGTTACACAAATGATAGCTCCTTGGAACCTATTCTAAAAGATATTGAGAATAGACTACCACCATTGAATATTTTACTTTATATATGGAATGTTTTTGAAAAATTTGTTTATCCTTTTGTACCAGTAATTGATTTGAAGGTATTCAAAAAAGACTTAGAATTAATAATTATGGGGCTTAAATTTTACAATAGTAAAAATTCAACTGTGGATACCAATGCAAATATAAATTATAAAATTTTACCTACTTCCTACCAAGACTTCAACTTGCTATCTGTTTTTTTGCTCGGATTAACTCTTGGCTATATGGCTTTGAAAATCAATCCGGAGGTAGTATTAGCAGAGAACAAAATTGAAAAAGAAATCTTTGATTGCTTAAATCCGATTGAATTTTCATTTGTTGATTCTGCAATGGCATGTTCTGTATACTCCAGAACTTTCCAGCGGCCCAATCTCATAAGTATTGCCGCGTTTATTCTCTTCTATAAATACACTATGGTTGCCCAAGAACGACCAAAAATTATTTTTTCCTTTGATGAGATAGTGGGGCTTCATGCTATATATGGTATGGCTATGAAATGCGGTCTCCACAAAAACTGGTCCTCTCTTAAATACGAATTGTCCTCCAAAGATATTAACGGAATAAGCTCTGAGAGTGTTCCTTACATAGCTCAAAGAATTTGGCATACAATAAAACTGTTAGATTGCGAGGAGTGTTTGACCACTGGGATGATCGTTAACAAAACAAAATATACTCAACCCCTCCCAGTTTCTGATATTAAAACTGATGATAAAGATGAAGCTACACTTAATAATTTGTTGGATCGAAATTTCAAAGAACAACACGAAGTCAATAAACTAATTGAGGGTATAGTTTCTTTAGTTCTGACAGAGTCAGATATTCAAGTTTTGGTTTTGTATCAAAAAACAAAAGAGATAGATGAATATATTGAAAATACGTTCAAAGTGAAGGGAATTCCAAAATCATATTTCCAAAATGATGAAAATTTTCAATGCCCAGATGAAGGATTTACTTATGATAATCGTCTTTTGGTCATACGTAAATTGTTTAAATTCAACACTTATGTCAAGTTGATGTTTTTGAAATTGAAAATTTCATATTGCTTGTTCACATATTACGAAAGTGAAAATGCAGATCCGCATAATAGCTTTTATTTTTTCAATAGAATTTTGACAGAAAGTAAAGAACTTTCTCAGATTATACATGGGCAGTTTGTCATCAAAAATAAGGAATTTTTAAAGAATAATGTTGATGATAAATTCGATTTCGATAATAAAAATTTTAATTTCGAAAATCTTAAGCTTTTAGATTGTATAACTTTTGAGATCTTCAGTTATTTATTATCGCTAACTGCACGATTATTCAATACAACGAAATTTATATATGACGAAGGAGAAATGACGTTGTACAATAAAAAAAGGTTACGAAAAGTAAGCGAGTTGAAATATCTTTGTATTAAGTTTATCAGATTTCTCAAAGACTGTTTCTATCAAAAGTACTGCAAATTTGGCTTCAAAATGTTGAAGCTGGGAATTTGCTTAGACATTGTTATATCGAACCTTGAAAGTAATACAACACAAAATGATGAAGGACTTCCAGTGAACATATTATCATTACAATTTGGTGAGGAATTGTTCAATACAAAGCTGTGTTGCTCCGATCTGACATTTTATGTAAAAGTACCAGAAGATTGTATTTGCGCGAAATATGAATTTAGTGATTTCGACCGATTAATTAGAAATTTACACGGAAATAATGCAGAAGGAAAATACTGGATCGACAGATACCAACAGATTATTGAGTCAAATGATCTCTACAGAACTTTTACTCCTAATTTTTCTTTTAAAGAAACCAAAAATTATATCTTAAATCAAATTTCAAAAGATGAATGATACTTCAGGTAGTTTTTTCTGTTAATATTGATCAGCGGAAAATTTGAGTAATATTTTTTATATTTTCTGGCATGAATTAAAAGCAATGGAATAAGATCTTCATCAAAAAATGATTAGAAAAGAACCCTTATTAATCAATGGAAATCGAACAGGATGTCGATGGTAGAAAAATGCCACACCTATTTCAGAAAATTTGTATAATCCAACGCAGTTTCAGCAGAGCTTCAATAACCAGTAGCAAAAGGATGGAATATATATTCTGTTAGCAAAAATAAAATAGTTCTATAAATTCTCTGAAATATAATCTATATATGGATCATTTCGGTAGGTAATCATGTAAATGGTCTACCGATTGTTTTTTGGATAGACCAACTCTATATTTTCCATATCTCGGAGATGATTTTGCACATAAATCTGCAAGCGATATTTTCTTGTTGGGTATTTTAGTTGATGTCTTTTTGGATAAGCTAAGCTTGCTGATAATGGATTTCGAGGTAGTTTTATTTTTACCTGAGGATACTGTATTATTATTCTTTTCACTTTTATATCTCGCATTCGCATAAGAAATGGTCTCTTCTTTATTTTGTTTGACGACCTCTTTTTTTTCTGTTCTAGGGATAATTAAAGTTTTATTGATAGAAAGAATAGTTGCACTGTTGTTGATAGCAACTTCTGGACTATTATTGGATGAATGGTACCCGTTTGAAGTCGTAGGTCTTGATTTCTGTCTTTTTTTTAGAATAAAATCATTGTCTTTCGCGCTCTGTTCTGGTTGATAATACCGATTTGAATCAGTCCTTCTAGATTTTTCAGTTGACATATTTATCGGTGCATCATAATGGAGTGGAAATTCATCCATTGTATCATTGTTAACTGTTGTGTCATAGGTTGTATCGTTATTTACTGAGGCGTCAAACGTTTGATCATCTAAAAGGCTAGATTCTGGTAATTCTTCAGTATGAAGCCTACGTACTGAATGTATACTATTCTTCGATTCGCGCGAAAAGTCATATTTATCGACTTGCGCTTCGATAAAACTTTGTAGTCTCTCTCTTTCAGTACAATCTTTTTCCTTGTTTGGAGATGTACTTTCTAAGTTTTGCGACTTTGGTTCATTAGTTTGTGTAGTAATTGTGTCATCTAAAATTATAAGTTCGCTGGTCATACTAAAAGGATATTCTTTCGAGTCGTATCCATGTATATTTTTCTCTGAAAGACTTGAATTGAGGTTTTGATCATTATTAGATATTTCTAGCGCTAATGCAGTCTCTTCATCATAGCTGGAAGGTACCATTAACTCGAACGAAGTATCTCCTTGAAATTCAGCTTCCTCTTTTTCTGAAACATTTATACTAGAATTTTTAGCAATATCAATCATAGAAACCTCTATATCATCATTCGAGTGATATTGCTTTTTCCTATTGGCTTCGTTAAGAACGTTTGAGGTCATTATTATTTTCGATTCTTCCTGGCTTGTTATTTCCATGTTTGATTTTTTCAGTTGTGATCCATCTATTTTTGCCTTGTTTTTTTTTAATTCTTTATTATTGTCTTCTTTAAAGATATTTACGTTAGATGTATTGTTAGTGAGCATGGCAACATGTTCTGTTTGACTCAAATTACTTGTAGTTGCACTGATAATAATCGATTCATGCTGTGCTTCGTTTTCCTTTACAAGTTTGCCTGAATTTGCATTAGTCTGGTTTTCATCAAAGAGAATATTTTGGTTATCTATTTTCTGTAGTTTGTGAGATGTACCATCTTGACTTTCACATTTGCCTGATCCAGAAGACTCATTTTTATCTGTTTTTCCTTCGAAGTAATATTCTTCCAATAAGACCACGTCTTGATTCCCTTGAGACTGAACACTCTCAAGAGCAGACGTGCCTGTCACCGTTTCTAAATTCATCACATAACCACCTCCTTTATTTGTTTCTTTCAGACACTTTCTAACTGGAGCAGCCTTAGATATTGAGATGTCATCAAATGATTTTGAATGCCTCGAAGCTGGATCAAACTTTTCAGATATAGTATTCAGATGAGTTTTTGACTTCTTGATAGTCAAAAGTTTGATGTTATCCGTAAATTCCATTACTAGCCTTTCGAATTTACTTTCAGACAACTAAAATTATTAGTCGATTACTGTCAATGCAAGTCAATATTGAAAGACTTACTGATATCAAGGAATCCTGGTAGATACTAGGATAGGAAATGATTAGTTGGGAATGATGATAATAAGGTTTCTACGTAAATATAATAACTATAAACAACACGAAAAAAATGTAAATAAAAAAGCACGCGCTCTAAAAAAAATGACAAAAAATTAGAACCAAACAAGGATAAACAAAATCAAAAAAAAGATTCTCTAGTATTTACATATAATATGAGAAATATTAATTTCTAAATAATATAATAAATTTTCGGTAAAAATACCACCTAGCAATGAATCGCTATGATTTCGAAAATAAATACTACTTACGGGTCAAGGAAGAGAAGATTTGTAGCGCAGAAGGGGACACTTTCTTCGAAAGGAGAACATTTTAATATTTTTGAGGAAGATAAAGATGTGTTTTTCCGAACAGATGATACTTCGCCTGTGGATATGCACAAACAAAATGCTTCAACTGAAATGATTCGCACGAGCAACGCTGAAGCTTCAGAATTCGATGAAACCGAAATGGAAAATCTTAAAAGTTCAGGGACAGAAGAACGGGTGTTATCTAATTATTTACAATGCGTAAGGTTCGAAAAAAAGGAATGTTTGAACCAGAAAGATTGGTATCTAAACAAAAACAGAAGTCTTGCAATTTCACCAGATACCGAATCTGAAAATCTGGAGATACTTAAAAGTGAAGTTTCAAGTGAATTATACTTAAAAGCTAAGCCCGAAAGTTTCAACGATACACTTCAAATAAGAAAGGAAACACGCGTCACAGAACAAGAGAAAGAACAGAATAGAGAGATGACTCTTTCACAAAAACTGATTATACTCAACGAGGAAAAGCCTCAGCAATCTACTGAGAAAGTAAAGGAAAAACAGAATTCTGAGAAGCCAAAAAAATTTCAAACACTAGTTAGCGAATCTGAAAAAGAAGCTTGGTTTTTGTTTTCCGATAAAATCAATGAGAAAGCTGAGAAAACTAGTCAAGTATTGAGGAACTCCTTAAATATTTCACTAACTGAGGATATTAATTCGAAATTAGATTCAGAAGTAGAATCATTTTCAGATAGTATGTCAAGCGAAGACGAACAAACGAAACCACTACACATTGCTAATACGGAAGAACGTTTCTCCGATGAAAATATAGACTCAGATTTAACGGTCTGTGATGATCCTGAATCTTTTGAGAATAATTTGATAAGCTCACAAATTTTGCAGGGGTTTTCGAATAATTTTGTCTTACAAGAGAATGATGTGTTTTCAGTAGTGTCAGACTATACCAAATTTGAAAAACCTAAGAAAGAGCATAATATTAAGTACTCAGTAACAAAAACATATGGTAGCTATAGAAGCTATTTGACTAGCGAAATGGTCATATGCGAGAACGTTAGTGATAACGAACATAAGGTAGCAAGCGATTCAGTAAATCATTGGCACACAAAGGGTTTAATAGGTAGCAGCTCGAAGCTTTGGAACCATAGAAAACACCTGAAAAATACACATATCTTTGATAACATATTTGATGATTTAGCAAAGGCTAATACTATAAATGCAGCTAGATCAGCACTTATAGACCTATGTTTCAAGTTAGTGAAAGATAGTATAGAAGAAAACGCAGCTTTGCTTGAATTGCATATATCTTGCAACTCACTGATATCTCACCAAATTGAAAATTTGATTAATTCTAAAGACCCACTAATTGTTTTTTGTCTCCTATCGATAACATATTTTCTTTTATCTGTGAAAAAAATTAATATTGTCAAGTGGTTATTCGGAGATAAGTTTTCAGTTATCAAACCTCTTATTATTCAAGGAATTTTGCATACCACCAAAGGAATTATTGAAATAATGAATGATAATAAGTTTAAAATTTCTAGGATATTGAAACTGTTACTTCGGGAATTGTTAGAGACTATATTTTCGAAATTGAGTCATTTTTATCCGGAAATTGAGCAATTTTTGCAAGATATCAACTCTCTTTTCTTTATTTTCAGTATTACTACTGGATTTGAACGATTGACAAATTATGATCCAGTATATCTGTCAGAAGATATCAATGAGCTTTTGATTTTGATATATGACGAAAATATTGTTTTGGGTCTATTGCGAAGTTGCAGTATGCTAATTTCTAGATTTCCAACAGAGTACCAAAATTTTACAACTTTAGATATAAATTATACATTCTTAATTTCAGAGGCATTTTTGGATTTATCTATAGTTGAAACTGCAGAGCAAATAGCGCAAATAAGTAACGTTTTTAACAAATCAAGGAAAGAAATGAAGGATATTTACAGCTTTGCAATTAATTTTGACGAAATCTTACAGCAAAAATGTCTCATAATCGAAGAGGATATCTCAAAAAATGGGCAATTGAATATTCTAATAGATTCTTGCATAAACTTCCTTCAACTGTTGATTTTAATTTTATCTATGGATAACATAGAAAGGTTTAAAGTGTACGTTTCCAACATCGATGAACAATTAATAAGCGAACAACGATTATATAGCATATTATCATTCCTAAATTACATCGTTGAAAAAGAAAGAAAGCTTACGGGAACAGTACTCACCAAACTAAGAATATCATTACTTGGATTTTTATTTCAAATCAGCACCCATAATTCTCTTAGACATAAGTTTTTTTACGAAGCAAATCTAAGATTATTAAAAAAGCTTTTCTTATCGTTGGAAATATCTCAGATAGAGCATTCTGTAATAAATTCAAGAGCGTACATCGGCATGCTAATAGGAAAACTACTAAATGATGTTGAAGCTGAAAATTTGTTGCTTCAAGTATTTTCCCAAACGCATTTCAAAAAGATGTTATCTGAGCTAAAAACACTTCGATCACTGCTTTTACAAGAGACTCTGGATAGGCAATTTTCCATAATAATAGATCACTTGGAGCCTATTTTGGATGTACTATCAAAAAATGCAATCACAAATTGATATGATAGAACAACCATGATTTTATAGGGGTAACTGTATAAACTATCACAAAGAGATAATAAATATTTGTATTTTCGATGTAGCAGTCAAGAAGTAAGCGCGCATTCAATATTTATGTTTATTTTATTTTTTGATGCATGTTGCAACCGTATGCTTAAAATCAAAATAGATCCTAACCTTGAAAAGACATCAACACAAGCTTTAGTTTGCATATCTAACAGTAAGCTCATAAGCAAATGATCAAGTGATGTCATCTTTTGATACTTATAGGGCTGAAGATTTGAATACTGAAAATTTATTAAATAGCATATCATCACCCGCAGATTACGATAGTGATCAGTATGATAGTATATCAAAATTTGATACTACAAAGTTGATATCTTTGGCGAAATCAAGGTATCTGAAAAATATAAAACTAAATGATCAACTGAACAATGACATGTCTCCAATGATAGAAACGCCTATAGTTTCAGAGTCTGATGTTAAGAATATGGAGAATAGTAGAATGGATTTTATATTTAAATCGCACTTTACAGGAGGAATGGATATTCAATACGTTGACTCAAGGACTGATCTTCCCGTATCAAATGAGTACATTCGTAATAACTTTTTTCTTAAATTTCGAAGAAAAGATTTTCATTGCAAATTTACTTTTATAAATGATAATAATACAGAAACCAGCTCAAACGTTCGTGCAATTTTTGTGCCAAAAAGAGAAGATTTTCTTGCTTTCAAGGATTTGTCAAATATTCTTGAAAAGATTATTAAATTTTACAAATTTACAAAATATAAAGAATTTCCTTTTGTATTTTACAATTATTGTGTGGTGCTAATGAAGAGCGGTTACGATCCAATTCAAGACTTTTTGATCTCATATGTTACCAAGTATTTGGATGCAATTCTAACCTCCAAAAAAAAGCCAAATGCTATTGATATTAAAATCAGATTAATAGCAAGAATTTTCAGTTTGAAAAATATAAAGGTGAACAATTTTTATAACATCAGTGATGTAATGGAGAGAAATGAAAATGATGTAATATTTGAAAACAAGAGTTCATTAGATGATACTATAAAAGAAGAATTGATTCATGAAAGTCATTTTAATGAAAGAAATTTAGAAAACAGTTGGGTATTCGATAATAATTTCTCTATATCTCAGCTAAATAATGAGAATTTCAATTTGTTCATTTCACGAGCTATTCGTTACTCAATTTTTCTTTACTGGCAAAGAAAAAAATCAATTAAAAAATGGTTTGTCACTTGGTATAAGAAGTCAGAACTCATGCATAGGGAAAGTTTTTTGTATTTGACATGGAATAAGTATATTTGCAAAAGAATATTAGTACACAAAATTTATGAGAAGTACAATAGAAATCAAGTACGAAGCAATTTTGCTTCAAACCATTACAACCATAGCTTGAAGCTTTCAGTGTTAAATAAGTGGAAAGCTCATTTACAAATAACTCATGAAACTGAGAAGAGAGCTGTACTATTCACCAAATCAAAATATTTCATGAAGTTATTCAATGGTTATCACAAGATCAAAAAGTTGCAAGAAAAATCATATTTGTTTGATGAAAACAGGCTAAAAAGGCAAGTATTTCATTCATGGAAGAAAGATGAAATTTTAATGAATAAGAAAAAACTATTTGATAGAAAAAGAGAAACAGACTGTATAAAACGGTTCATCTCCAAATGGAAAAGAAAGCACGAATTTTATATACAATCTGAAGTCTTATCAAGAAAATTCGAAACAGGTGTAAAGTGTGGATCTGTTTTCATTGACTGGCATAATCAAACTATAATAAGGCAAAAAGAGTATCTCGATAACGTTAGAACGATAAATTTGAGTCTCAAAAAACGATTTTTCGAAGCGTGGAAAAAATCGTCGTTGCTAAAAACTAAACTCCATTTGTTCAAGGAAAGGCAAGAAAATATTATGAAAAAGTTTTTGTTTGAAGAAAAGTTGATTAAACAGTATCAATACTTAACAAAAGGTGAACAATTCATTCAGAATAAAAACTCAAGAGATCTTAGGAGATATTTCAATAGTTGGAATAACATTGCAGATATTAGTTGTGAAGCCTCCAATTTTAGGAAAAACAAATTGTTGAAAAGTTACTTTTTACAGTTGGAGCGACGCTCTTATTATAGATCGATTGACAAATTTTATGACTACAAATTAGCTCAAAAATTCTTCAGACTATGGATGGTAAATGTTTTGCATAAGCAACATGTGGATTATTTCAATAAAAAATTAACTCTAAGTTCTTTGGAGAAGTGGAAATTTTCATATATACAGTTATCATTGAACTACGAAAAAGCCAGTGAATTTTATTCGACACATATAATGAACAAAACTTTAAAATACTGGTCTTCTGTTAATATGCATTGGACTGAAATTCTTGTTGATGCAGACATATTTTATAGAAATTCTAAACTTAAGCATAACTTCATCAAAGGATTGAGTTCTAAGATATCAAAGACGAGAATATTTGAGAAAGATATAAATGATCTAAGAAATTTCCACTTGAAAAAAAAGATGCTCAACTCGATTTCAAGTCGTTCAAGTCAACTCAAAGAAAGACGATTAGACGCCGGATATAAAAAAATTGCTTCTAAAAAATATAATCGTATGAAGATTTCATGTTTTCTGACCTGGATAGATAAGTACAACTTGAATATTGAAAATGAGGCAAGGTGTGAAGAGTATATCAAAAATAAATTTTATCGGATATATTGTGATCGTGTTAAATCTCTAGATAATTATAGGATAACGGCAGATATGCATCACGAGGCCTTTATTTACAGAAAGTATTTGAATGTTTTAATCAATAAGTCTAATTATTTCTTTGACATCAGGGTTTCGGAAGAAAATTTTATCCAAGAGAAAGAATTCAAAATGATTGAACTGATCTGGAAATTGTGGGATATGAAATTGATGAAAGTCAAGCAACAAAATGAATCTGTGAAGCTTTTTCAAATGAAATGGCAGAAAAACAAAGCAAGACAAATTTTGCAGCTTTGGATTGTTAAGTATAATGAGAAAAATTTTGAAAAATCTTATCAAGATATTCTTGGCAGTTTAGATGAAGATAGCTTAATGGTATTAAGCAATAAAAAAAACATTTCTCCGGTAAAATCCTATAATAATAAAATCCAAAAACAAATACTTGAACCTAGCAACCAAAGACAAGAGACAATCGATGATTCAAAGCAATTATTTGATTATTACAATGATTCCTACAACTTAGAAGATTCTCCATTGTTTGAAAAGAAAAAAAGGGAGTATAATAGCGGCACTAAACTGGTAGATAACAACTTGATAGTATCATCCACTCCTGCAACAAAATCAGATTATTTTAATTTCAGGAATACTGAAGAAAAAGAAAATTTTAACCACGAGAACGAAAGTGATAGAAACTTCAATACACCATCAAAATCTAGAACTATCAACATGTCAGTTCTAGGAATCGGAGAAGCCTCTAATTCAAGATCAGCGCATATAAGAAATAGGAGATTGGAATCATTAAAAAAGTATTATAATAGACAACTTGCTGGCTAGTATATACAAGTCAGAATTAAACTAATTGATTTGATAAGTGTTCTATTCCAATGATATCATTTATTACTTGAGTTTAAAAACGCTAAGAAATATTTCACATCAGCCATAAAATATTTACAAGCCAATGTCCAATCATCATCTGCAATTTTTCTGTTAAGTTTGATGTACAAACCACCTACTTTATTGTTATTCAAATTAATTTTGTGTGGTAATTGAAATGAACTATCATATTTCGTTTTGATTTCTTCTTCCATTTGTTTAACCACATTTAGTAAAGCAATCATTGCTTGATCCAAAGAGTTACTTGTAAATAACCTATCAAATGCAGAACTAGAACCGTTGTAAAAGCATTCCAAAATCGTTTTACTCGCTTCTCCGCTATCATCGGGAGAACTATTGTACTTTTCTATTTTGGAATAGGAACCCATTGGAATTAACTTATAATCTGTGATTCTTAGGCTCAATTTTTTAATAATTATTGAAAGTAGTAAAATGACCTGACCCAAAGCTGCATTGATTTCTAAAGATGATACTTTGATGGCTTTCAAGTTTCCTAATCTTAGATCATTTATGGTACCGAATTGGCCCTCATATTTGATATTGAAAACGTCATCATATACATTTGAAGCTTTTAACTTTTTGTATATATTGACATTGTGATTTAGCGTATTAATAGAATGTTCATTAGCCTCTGTAAGCTCGCTTAGTTTCAAGTCATAGTTATTTCTTTTTTGTAAAAGTTCATTTTCTTTTATCGAGAATAGCTCAATTTCTTTCTGTAAATCATCAATTTCTTTTTGTATTTTACTTTCTTCATTTTCTAATTCTGTAATCTCATTAATAGACTCTTTGTACTGTGTATTGTACAATTCCCAATCACTGATGGTTGATTTCAATTTTTCTTCATTTGGTGATGATTGCTTATTTAGCTTATTTAGAAATTGCCAGTAGGCTACTTTCTTTTTAGCGGCTTCGTCATATTGTTGTTGTAGCTGCTTGATCAACATAGAGCTGCATTCCAAGCAAACAGGATATTCTATATTGTATTTTAACGATAAAACTCTGAAAATCTTCATTAATGTTTCCACTCGATTTGATAGACTGGTATTAGGATCCTCTAGAACGAACTCTCCTATATCATTCATGCTCCCAGTTTGACTGATGAATGTGGATTTCATCTCACCGATCAAGGACTGCACGGGATTTAGATCAGACAGATTATTATTATTACGATCGCTATTATTTTTGTTATCATTATTCTCTGAATTTTTTGATGAACTTGTTTCCAGTTGATCTTCCTTCGTTGGTTTTATTGCACGCCTCTGGAGCTCCAAACTGTCCATTTGCTTTATTATGTGATTGAGTTTTTCTGGAGTTAAATCATCTAAGTTTAATTCAAGAGATGCCAACTGTTCAAGAAACTGGTTCTCCATATCCGTAAAATCGCTAGATGATTTGAGCAACAGCTCAACCTTTGACGATTTTTTCTTGTCATGAAGCTCTTTAAGAACTATCTGTGAATTGCTTTCTGTATCCTGAACTTGCTTTGATTCTGCGGTGTATTCATTTTCAAGTTGTTTTATGGCAGAGAGATATATCTGGATTCTTTCTTCGTCCAAATAATTCAAAAATATATTTTGCTGATCTTTTTCAGCACGGACATTTGTTTCCTTGTCTGAAATGGAAGCAGCATGGTTCGCTTTCTTGGTACTGTTTAATACAGAGTTGTATGAGATTGATTCTTTATCATTGAAGAGCAACTTTTGTTGGGCCAGCGATAACTTCAAGATCGATTCAGTGATGATAAGGGGCTGACTGCAGCTTTGACATTTGTATTGCAAGAGATTCGCGCGATAGGCCATTGTGCCGATTGAAATCTTGCCTTCTATACAGTATTTTACGGAGACACGAACAGGAACTTTATGCTGATTAATGTTGTTTCTTCAATTGATATCCACGAATATGAGAAAGCTTTTGGCTGTTAGAAGTATTATTTATTGTATCGGAGGTTTGATATTTTATGGGTTCACATGGCAGAAAGAACTACTACACTCTAAAACAACACATACAAACAACAAAAAAAAAAAATAGATAGACTGTTTCTAGGGCAATAGCACGTGTATATCACGTGACAAAATTATGGTTTTATTTGCTAGAAATTGAAGTTTTAAAGTGGAGAAAAAAAACAGAATGAGTATAAGGCATAGAACCATTCAAAATACTGAGGAAGAATATAGCGGGTACGGTTTCTACAATATGTATGGCGATGCTAACTTTGTTTTGTCTTCACAAATAACAAAAATAATCTTATTATTACGGAAATTAAGATTCTAATCTCGCTTGTGAATCATGCTGCAATTACTATGGGCATTAAATTGTCGTCTGATTTCCAGATGAATTAGAAAATTTCAATTGTATATGGATAGCCGCCATATACATTTAGGTCCCGATATTTACGCACGCAAAGCCATCTGACCCGTTGAAATATTGCTTTTACAAGCTTAAATTATAGTGATTCAGTGTGGGTACTAGTTAGAGGGGAATTCAAGTCGGAGCGTTACATGAAAATGACTAATAGATGCTCCCGGAATAACAGCAAAGTGGGTCAGAAAATGTATATGCAAAAATTTAAGTATCACTTATAGCTTGCTAAAAGCTTATATCGAAAGCTTATACTTTTGCAAAGCATCTTTTCGAGCACCAGAGTCCGTAAAAGTAATCTCTTTTATTGCATTTTCGTATTATGGTGTTACAATTTTTTATTTTTTTTTACTAGTGGCTTTGTCTCAACTGCTCTGTGGGTTCTATTGGTATAGTTGACAAAAAAGGGTACAAATTCGCTAAAAATAAGCGGCTGATGCTTTTGCAACAGACGTTGCACGACTCAGAGCACCCGATGGGATATTTTTGCCGTACCATATTAAGCTATGAAAGAATGCTTGTGTGGTACTGTACAAAAAAACGAGAAAATTTAGACTATGTAATAAATTACTATTGCAATTGATAGGCCTGAATCATGCTAAATGTTAATTAAGGCATAATATATGCACGTTCGGCAAGACCGACCTAATTGTTCCTAAATTAGTTCACATGTTACAGAAATTGAAAAGATTTCTTTCATTCCTTTCCTAAGAATATAAATATATATCAGTTTAACAGCATTCAATGGCCAAAGGAACGGCATCTTGCTTGCAGCTTGTTGCGCAGGACAGTTTTTAAGCTTTTTTTTTTAGGTGTGTCTCTTTCAGTATCCTAATATACTATTAAGTTAGTTGCAGGTGCTTGACTCATTCAGTGTTCAACAAAAATTAAAACTTATTATGAACTTTTCTTTTTTTTTTTTTTTTTTTTTCCTATTTCTGTATACAATCCATTGAATGCCTCACATTGCACATCACAAGAATAAAAGGGCTACACTTGAATAATGTATTCACAATAATGATTATTCTTAATCATAATAATATTTTTTTTTGATTCAATAAAACAGCTGAGGGAGGCTTCGCCCTCTACTATAAATACGATAGAAAGTCCCTTTCTTGCCATAATCCATTCCTTTTCTGCTTTCACATTTTCCGTTTATTTTATCAAAACTAATTACAATATTTTTCAGTTGCACAGTATCCGAACATCAACAGCTTATATACAAGTTGTTACTTGAATTAGTTCCTTTATACTATTGTTATCTAGTCTCTATAAATGTCTGACGCAACATCACTGCTTCCTACTTCTCCTTTATCTGCCCCTGCAGGTAATGCCATCACCTATGTTTCCTACATGGTGATGTTAATTTCCGGTGTGGGTATCGCTTTCTGGGGTAAAAACTCAAAGTCAAGTTTTTTGAATGCAAACGGTACTCAAAAGGCCATCCCTTTGGCTTTGAACTTTCTTGCTACAGGTATGTATTTTTTTTGTTTTTTCTCAAAAGATATCTATAGTTGGCCTTGGGGTCATCGATAGATATCTTGTTTAATTGAGACTTTATTACAAATAAACATTTCATCCTCTTTATTATCGTTCAGTTCGAACCCCCCCAGATTCCCATTCCATATGCATTATTTTTGACACATTATGATATTACCATTTTATTTGTTTCGATTCAAAACTTTCGATTTTGTCTTACAAGATCTCTTATTTTTGCTATTTTTCAAGCTCGCGTCATTTCTTTATCTAATTTGCTTGTTTTCTATTGACAATCCATGAAAAGCTTGATTTATATTGCAAATAATATGCGGGTGCCAAACGTACAATTTATGGAGTTTCTAATTTTGTTGAGCTTCCAAAATTGTCTGGCTGAGATTATACCGTATAACTCGATCAAGATAATACTTGCGAGAGGAATATTGTTTGTGATATTGTTGAAATTATTAATTTTATTGAAGTTTGGGATAATTTGTGTTAAGAAAAAATGAGTTTTGATTATGTTAGATCAGTCTTATTTTTATTTACTGGCTGGCCCAGGTATTGATTATTTCAGCACAACGATTTATTGTTAGTTCTGATATTATCAGGCTATAGAGATTTGATGTCTTCTAATTTAATTTTAACATTTTTCGAGAACACAATATCTCATTCTACCCCTTTAGTTCTCTGTTACTAATTATTCATCGCTCGTTGATTTTTTCTTTTTTTAGGTACGGGTACTGGTATTTTAACTACCTATTGTCAAATCGCCAACATTGCTGGTTTACAAGGTCTTTTGGTTTATTGCTTTTGTGGTTGTCTCCCAATGTTTGCCTTTGCTTTATTGGGTCCAATTATTCGTAAGCAGACTCCAAAAGGGTTTGTTTTAACCGAATGGTGTTTTCAAAGATTTGGTAATATTACAGCTTTAGCTTTGTCTGCTGCCACTATGTTAACATTGTTTTTATTCATCGTGGGTGAAGTTGCTGCTGTTTCTTTTGCAATTGAAACTTTAGCTCCTATTAAAGGTGTACCTGCTGTCATTATTGAAGCCGTAGTTACCACCATTTATACCTCTATTGGTGGTTTCAAGGTTAGTTTTGTCACAGATAACATTCAAGCAACATTTATCACATTACTTTTAATCATTGGTACTTGTGCTGTTGGCGCATACACTAAAATTGATACAAGTATTGATAAGGCTCCTATGCTTGAAAGTAGCAAGTTGGGTTGGAAATTAGTTTACATATTGTTTGTGGCTATCATCACAAATGATATGCTTTTATCTGGTTTCTGGATCAGAACTTTTGCTGCAAAGACCGATCGTGATTTATTGATTGGATGTAGTATTGGTTGCTTCTTATTATTCTTGTTTCCATTTTTGATTGGGTTCTGTGGTATTTTGGCTGTTTGGAATGGTTCAATGCCTATGGGTGATGAAAATGTCAGTAATGCCTTCTTTGTTTTAATTGCTGAATGTCCAAAATGGGTCAATGGTTTAATGTTAATCTTTACTGTCTTTTTGAGTACCCCTACATTCGACTCCTTACAATCCTCAATGGTATCTAGTCTTTCTAATGATCTTTTCAGAAACAAATTACCTTTGATTTACATTCGTGGTTTGGTGGTACTTTGCATTATTCCTGCTGTTGTTGTTGGTTTGAAATGTGCTAATGATGTTTTACAAATTTATCTTATCGCTGATTTGATGTCTGCCTGTATCATTCCAATTTTGTTCCTTGGCTTGAGTTCTAAGTTTTGGTTCCTTACCGGCTGGGAAGTGATGATTGGATCTTTTGGTGGATTTTTTTCTGTTTTTGTATTTGGTACTATCTACTACGGAAGTGCTGAAGAAGGTGGAAAATTGCTTATCATTTACAACGGAATCTATGGTGATGACTGGTCGGCATTTGGTGCCTTCTGTGTTGCTCCTGGTTTCAGCTTAATCATTGGGTTTCTCACCTTACTTTGCAGATTGTCAGTTTTGTATTGTATGTCAAAGTACTACAAGGATGACTCTATTTTCTTGGATGCTATTAACAAGGAAAAACATATTTTCAAGTACAGACCAAAAGTCGAAGAAGTTGATGAAGAGGGTGATACAATTCCAGCTACACCTGAATCTGGTGTTGCTGGGGGTGCTTGGATACAACAAGAGGAAATGCATGATTCTAAACTTAAATGAACATTTGTTTTAAATATTCTCAAGTGTTGTCAATCAGTTGACAGAAAGTTCAAGTCTAACTATATTTTTTAATTTTTTTTTTAATCATTCTTTCTCCTTTGTAATTTTTTTCTCTCTATTAACTAGTTTTTAATCTACTAAAATATTTTACAGTTTCTTATTTGACTGTGTAGTGCTTGATTAAGGTAAATCAAATACTTTTAACGAGTATTAGTGTATTTGATAGCAAAAAATTACTAAGTGGGTGTCGTCGATAGGAAAATAGAAAATAAAATTGGTATTTAAGTATATTGCATTATGATAAGAAAAATTGATAAATATAAATGAAAAATAAAGTTTGATATCGTTTTATTGTTCTGGAAAATTTGAAGGAAAATAAAAAAAAATTTGAAAAGACTAACTATTTCAATTTATTCATGTTTAAAGCAGGTAGAAGCTGCTCTCTTCTAGTTTCCAATGCAAAATTAAAATTCTGTTTGTCAGGTTGAGGAAACTGTGGAATTGAACATTCGAGAGGAGAAAGAGGAACGAGTGTTTGCATTCCTGGAGTGATATTTCTAGTTTTCTTTTTGATAGGAAGAGTATTCGTTAAAGAGAAATCTTTTTGTCTTCCTAAAGAAGTATTCATTATAATATTGTTCTGAAGAGCGGTAATATTCATATTAGTAAAGCCTTGTTCTTTATTTCCTGTTTGATCATAGAGAATTTGCTTTTGTGAAAAACTCATTTCCTTTGGTGATACCCTATTATTGGGTGTGAAAGTTGTATTTATTGTGTTTGCATACGGACCAGGGGTCGTAGTTAACGTATTCATAATAGTTTTTCTACCAAGAGGCTGCGGAGTATTATTAAACTGAAATCCTTCATTCATAAGTACTGGTGTATCAACAGTGTTCTGTGCTTTGAAGTGATGTGGATCGATTATTTTGTACGTGAGTTGAACATGCTCAATATTTGAAATTTTGGTATCACAGTCTTTCAAAAAGTCGTTAAGCGAACCGATTGCAGTTTTGAACAGATCTTCATTTTCACATGTCAAAATGATGCAATGATTGATAACTTTAACATCCATATTCAAAAAAATCTTCAATGGTGCCACAATTTTGCTTATAAATTCTTCATTCGAATTACTAATAATATCCGTTACCTTTAATGTTGTATAGTTAGGACATTCAAACGAGATTCTACATTCTTTAGCAAAATTTTTGCTTAGGTTCTTGAAACCTTCGATACAACTTTTTAGATCAATTCCTCTAATTTCAACGTTTCCATAAAATTCATTAGTGCTAGTTGAAAATTTTTGAAATTCAATATAGCAGTTGCAAGATTTTTCAATATCACTAACAAGAGTAGTGTTCATACCATCTAAAAATAATTTATATTGGTTTTGTGAGAATGGAAACGTGATGTAATTCTGTTCCTTCTTGCAAGAATTTACTAATTGTTCAAGTTCAGCTTTAGCTCTTGGAATATTTATAGAGTTTTTATTTGGACATTTTATTAATACATTTTCGTATCTCGCCAATCCCAAGAAATGCTGTTTCATTTCAAAGTTATTACTCAATTTAATGAATACATTATACTTTCTCATAATCATTTGAATCAAATTTCCTCCAACTCCAATGATTTGTCTATGATAAATTTCCGGTATATAAAAGCTAATTTCTGATGGAAGCTCCAATTCAAAAAGATTTAACCCTTTAGAAATACTATCAAAATTTTTAGAGCTAAACTCGGCCATGAAATTATATTCGTTCAATGACAGAAATGAAAACTGAATTCCTGTTTGGTTCATAATTTTAATTAATTTACCATTTTTTTTACCACAAATAAAATCTTTTTCCACGTTTGGGACTTCAATAGTAACAGAGAATTCAATACTATTCTGGTTTACATTTTGAGTCAATTTCATTAATTGGTCATTAATGGATTCTCCTGAAAAGTTGAGGTTGTTGTAGTCAGACTTAAATATCAGTAGGACAGATTTGATAGATTCTTTTGAACAGTAAATAATATGGGAATTCTGAGTATTCGCAAAGATAGTACAATTGCCATTTCTAGCTGCTTCGAAAATTTTAGCCTTATGGTTGGAGGACGTACCACCTTTAATTTTTAATTCGTAAATGTCACTCGACAAGCTGCTAATATCTTTCAAGGTTTTATTTACCAAGTATTTGCTACTGCTTTGGACCCTGACAGTATCAGATTTTGACTCGAGTTCCGGAAATTGAATAAATGAACCATTATGATACATGATTTGATTTATTGTACTTTGCATACTATGCATCATAATTTGCAATTTCGCTCTTGGAATACGAATATCTTTGTAATAAATAGATTTCAACACTTTTTTGTTCAATGAATTTAAGAGAAATTTTGCAAGGAGCACTTGAGATTGCTGTGAGCTGCTAATGAATAGTTGTGAATTGTCAGAGAATTTTGACGTATATTTCAACAATTCTGGAACATACAAGAAAACCCCTGTTTGCTTTATTATGTTTTGCAAATTAGTCAAATTGAAACCACCGATCAAGTTGATTAAACTCAATTCAACGTTCGCAGAATCAATATATAATCCTTTGAGATCGTCTATAATAAGTCTACATCTTAGACCACTGCAGGATACGTTTTCTTCAGGACCAACCAAATAAAGATAGTAGTCTTTTGAACTTATTTTCCCAAAAGAAGAACTGAAAAGATCTGATGATTCAGAAATGATCAAAGAAACGTTGAAGTACTCTGTTACTTTCTGTAGTTGAGAGGTCAAATCTTCATTTTCTTTCTTATTTGATACAGCTTTATCATAAGTGGATTTATTTAAAGAAATTTTGCGAATATGTGTTGGGTCTTTGGAGATCAAATACAGCAAAAGCCTTGTCTTGGTTGACTGAACTAATTCTAAATCATTCAGATAAATCGTTATCTGATACATTCCATTTATAATTGAATCCTCGAAAATCAACTTTACTGAGTCATCTAAACATTCAGAAACAAATGTTTTAATTGTCTCTTTAGTTCCATTCCAGGAAAAGGAAGAAGGAGTTAATTCAAATAATACTGATTGCATAGGTTTCTGCAAGTTCGATGCATATACTGGAAAAGAAAGTTGATATGAATAGTCACTGTTTAAGCTACCCACTGGTGAGCTGAAACTTTCGGTTTCTTGAGCGCATGTTGCAGTGCTTCTTGATATTGACTTTTTTGATGATTTCTTCAACTCTAAGCTTTTCTTTGCATCGAAATTCTGATTCTCTTTATGATACAAGATGTGATCTTTGGTAAAACTGTTAGTGATTTCCGCAAGCGGGGCCTTTTTTTTACGTAAGATCTTAACCGAAGCTTGGTTCAATGTAGCATCACTGAAAATAAGTGGGGTCTTGGCCTTACTATTTCCATAGTAGCTGAGATTATTCATTGTTCAGAAATTGAAGTTTTTTGGGTATCAAAAAGATTGATTTCTTGTTTGTTTATAAAAGGAATTGAGCAATGGATATAGCTATTTATGATGATTATAATCAATATGAGGTTCTGGATATGAAGAGTTGAAAGATAATTTCTATATAATATGCTGATATGGTAAGCAAATACTTTGGCTCTCGAGACTAGGACTTCAAGATTATAAACTTAAATAATTATAAGCTCACGAAAACGGAAAGAAACAGCAGTTCAATATGTTAATGATAATACTGTCAATGTGTTTTGCGAATATCTTATTAAAAAATTCAGAGCTTAGTATTATTTTAACAAAATTACGAGCAACCGAGTGAAGAAATAGAAGATCAAGAAATCAATTGAGGACAAATTAAAGGATTTTCTAACTTATATTAGCTACTCTATTTTTGATTTATTCTTAATAAAGTAAAAATATAATATCCTGAATAAGCTATTATTTTTGTTTATTTTTCATTATTTTCGAAAATACTAATCTGATGAAATGTAGTTTACTAATTACCTTATTAGGAAAATTATGTAGAGCGACATGTAAACAGCCTTCCTAATCAGGTAATAATTTGAACCAACATGAGAAGAAGAATTCATTTTTTTTTTATAATCTTACATGCACTTTTTCTCAATTTGTTGAATATGCTGCTTGGTTGTTTATTAGCTAGTAAATCTTTCTTTGAAGTTTAGTAAAAGGTAAATATTATAAAAATACAGTTCAATAATAGAATTAGAAATAGTATTGTGATTCATACAGAAAGAAATATAAAAATATGAAAAAGAATAGCGTATGAAAGAAAAACAAAAAAAAAAACCCTTGAAAAAATAAAAAAAACTATTAAGCTTGGATATAAAGTATAATACAGATTTTCTAAAAAAGAATCAAAAGTTCACAGAGACAATGCGCCGATGAGCTCTATGTCAGTCTCGTTTGAATACTTCACTTGTGCGATTTTTACTTCAATTGCTTCTAAATCGTAAAAAACATAAGCGTTTCTCAAAAAGGAATCACCTAAGGTATACGTGTTGACAAGTGAAGGCAATACACCAACTAGACACTGATCACTCTCACCTTCTTTCTTTCCGTTCAAGTTGTAGAGAACATCCTTGAAAGGTACCTTGATTGTTGCATCGCCGAATATGAATTCCAAATCGTTGCCTTGCGAATCACACAGCGTAGTGTATCCGCCTATCTTAGAGTCATATTTACCATATGCCGCACCAAATTTTTCAGCGACTGCTCGAGGAGCATATATCAATGTGGAACCAGAGTCTAGTAAAGCTGGATATACCCCACTTGTAAATGACGTGTTACCAGACTTTAAACCATTCATGTTAACGAAAAAACCTACTGGGTTTTGGGTTGGCAACCCAAAGTTGTTTATTGTGACAATATCCAATTTTGTCAATTTATCACCCTCGTATTTTGCATGATCTATACCGCCAAACAAAATAGAACCACCTTTTGCATTTGCGCTATTCAAATATAAAGAGTAACAAATTCTATCAAGAATATTATTCTTTTTCATTTTTACTGGAAAGTTATCATATGTGTAACTGTTTCTGAACGCTAAAGCAGGCTGCTCATTGTGAATGAAGCCAACACCTAGAACGGACTGTTTTGCCGTTTGAGACGTGGCATACCCAAATCTGACATCTGGAATTTGAGTTGCACCCAAAGTTACGTAGTCTTCGGCCCAGATACCTTTTGCCACAGTTCCGTCTGAATATGCAGTGTCAAAGCCGTTGGATACATTTTTGAAAGTTTTTGATCCATTTGCATCAAACGTTCCACAATCACTTGGGGTGTTCACCGCAGGGACCCAAAAATCAGAAGAGCCTGTGTCAATGTCAACTCGTATTTTTTGTCCAGGGGTTCCAACCTCTAGCTCAGCAAGATACAAGGAGTATTCATTTTGAAGTTCCAACTTGAGGGCAGAAGATTGTCTGTTGTACCTTGAGGAACCAGCTTGCTCTCCAGATACACGCTCCACACTGAAATCCAAGATAAAGGGCTTTTTACCCGTTGATCTTTTCTTAACTGGTGCACTGAATGACTGTGAAATCAAGCTGAGTAGTATAATCCATATTATCCCTGTCTTCATATTTTGGGAGTTGTTATTTTGTGTTCTATGCTTGTTATGTGCGGGTACTTGTGTATCGGAGGAACAAGCGGAAATCCATCGAGAACGTAAAGTGATAATTTGTTCTCAACTTTATATAAACAGATTGCTGTATATATATATAAAATAAATTCATTGAATACTGACCCTTCTCATTTGAAGAAATGACTGAATTGCTAAAAATAGAAATAAAAAAAAGATGCTTCTTTATTTTACGTCGCTGTCCAGCTAAAGGGTCGACAACATCCATTCTTGGACATCTGCATGTTGAAATGCCGCATGCATCAATCGAGCTCTTTGTAGCAGCGCTGCATAACCACATCAACGACGGCTCTTTGGAGCTTCATTCAAAATCGACAAACAGATTTCATTCACTAGCCATAAGCAAAAAAAAAACTTAGAAAAAAGACATAATACCACACACATACTTCCAAAGGATTTTTGCCACTACCCTAATAATAAGTCCGATAGTAACGGATCCCACCATTACTTTAGGTGGATGAAATACCAGATTATCTCGCTAAAATCATATTCATTTCATTTCTACTCGTTTATAGAGGAATAATTGATCACTAGACCGCAAATAATTAGGACAATATGGATATTATATTAGGAATCAAATTGAATGACTCTGTTCTCATTGCGTCATCCAAAGCTTCTACGAGAGGTATCTCTGTCTTGAAGGCTGATGACGACAAGACCCACAAAATATCGGAACACTCAATTATCGCGGTCACTGGTGAGTCTGGAGACACTGTGCAGTTTGCGGACTACATTGCTGCAAATATTAGTCTTTACAATATCAGAAACAACTACGAAATTGCCCCAAAAACAGCAGCCTCTTTTATAAGAAAACAGTTGGCTAGCTCTTTAAGATCCAGAAAACCTTACCAAGTGAATTTATTGCTAGGAGGTATCGATACCAGCAAAGAAATAGTCGAGCCTTCGTTGCATTGGATAGATTATTTGGGAACTCATGTGGAATTGCCATACGCTGCTCATGGTTACGCTGGCTTCTACGCTTTGTCATTGTTGGATCGTCACTACAAGCCTGACTTGAGTCAGGAGCAGGGAATTGAATTATTGAAATTATGTGACAAAGAATTATCTACAAGAATGCCAATCGATTATAAGGGCCTCCAGGTTAAGATAATAAACACAGATGGTATTACTGATTTTGGTGATTTATAAATAGAATGTCTATGTAATAATTAGTCCTTAAAATAGATGTACGTACCTAGTATATATATATATAATTTTTCTGTTCAACTCTTGCAGCCCTAGTCCAAATCGAACGTAAAACTCATGATCAGAGAATAAGAAAGGTCTGTTAAGCCTTGAACGTAAAAAGAAGTCCAAGAATTCTTTTTGGAGGACTCGAAAAAATTCTGGAAACCCTGCTGAAATATGACCATAATAAATAAAATATTGCTGAAGAAAAGAGAAATAAAAAACAAACTGTTGTGATAAGAGATTTATCTAGCGAACTGAAGTAGTAGTGCAAAAAAAACATTGATTACTGTTCCAATGACAATCGCGTGTCTAGTTCGTCTATTCAAAAACCTGAACTCATCTTTGAGTAATAACAAAGACATAACCCCAAACATTGAACCAATTAAAATTCCAAAAAATATATTTTTATTATCTGTTTGTCCTTCTTGTGATAAACCAAATCTCAAAAAACCTCTAGTTCGGTTTGGATCTATTTCAGGGGTTTCTGCGGAATTTTCGAGCCAAGTTTCTTCCATTTGTCTGATAGTATTATCTGGAGGAGCATTACTCACTGTTTGAGGAGCTGGTGTTTGGCTTTCTTGTCCTAAATTTTGGTCATAATCATCATCATTCTCACTATCATCATCATCATCATATTCTTCATCTAAATCATTAGCGTTATTTCTACGAAATCTATTCTGTTGAGCAGTCATAAACTGTCTTCTAAAATTGGCTACTTCTTCTTCCGAAAATCCTATATTTAACAATCTATCAAACCCTTCAAGTACGCGATTCTCTTGTGTATTTCTTGTAGCGTTGTTGTCATTTTGATCCTCAGCTGCCAATTCTTCTGGGCTAAGAATATCTCCAACAATACAATGAATATAGACTTTATGCATTATCACTTTTGGGGTTGAGACGCTTTCATTCGATAATAACGGTTTGTCACTATCATCTTCGTTATCAAATAATTCAGCATTTACATCATCATGATCGGCTTCTATTAATCTCTCAAAATTTTCTAATGATTCTTTGAAGCCCGTTAATGATGATATAGGTTTCCCATTATAAATGAACCGCAACTTTCGGTTTTTTGTGTATTCATGCAATTTTGGGTCATTGTTTCTGACTAAATTTCTCAAATATTTGACATTAATTCTTGAAAGATCCTCTTTGTTCTCAATTATTTTTACTATATCTGAGATAGAGGCATCTGAAAACCTTATATGTAGTTCAGATTTAACTACCTTTTTCTTTAGTTTATTTTCTGGAAACATATCATATTATTAACAGGAGGGCTTGCGTCTACCAGCACGACTTAAGTGTTCTTGTTGAAAATATAATGCAGATTCAAAATTCAAGATTACAATAATTATTCTGAAAACAATCAAAATACATCAAACAGTGGGGCTCAAAAGTATGATCAAACGTACTTTGACTATATTGAAGCTTACTTTTTATAATATTATATTCAAGATTGTAGGTATTATCCATACGCTAATGTACTATCATTACTATTTTTTTTTTTTTTTTTTTTTGTAATATCAGCGCAAGCATTTATTCGCGTACAAACCGTATGTTAAATAAAGTGTCAAAGTAGTGTGAGTTTTTCAAACAAGATCAAAATAACTAAACTAACAAACATTTAGTGAATGAAATTCTATAAAATATAGACAAGTTTCACTGTTGAGAAACACTTCTAAAAAAATGAAATGATTTAATAATAGAAATTTCTAAAATTAGAGTTTAAAACATAACAAGACACCATCTAGGAACTGATTTTACTTATAATCTTATTCAATATGACGACAGAACTCTGTGAGTCTGATTCTGCTGTCATCACAAATTTGTCATTTAGATAGTCAATGTACAATTTGGATAGAGTCTTTGTATTTTGTTCGTCATCATACTTTGCTTTGTAACCTTGGAATTTGTTAACAGATAGTTTTAAATCATCCACGAATTTATCGGATTTCAAGTTGTCATATCTGATTGGTAAAGTTATATCAAGCAATTCAACCTTAGGTTCTTCTTTCCATTGGTGTAACAAAGATGTGATCACATGGTTGACTAGATTATTTCTATTTAAATTGGAGAATTTGTCAAAAATTTCAATAAATTTGAGTGAGTACTTCCACAGTAAACTAAATTTGTTATTGATAGCAAATTTGGACTCAGAATCAGTTGATAATCTGCTGCTTACTAACGATTTAATCGCAATATCATAAATTGCTAACGCAACATCTCCTCGAAGAGCAGGATTTGTCTCTGGATTACCCAACATATTCATATCAGCTTCAGGTAATCGTTTCAATTCTTCTCTTGTTTCATCGTCGACTTCATTCGGAACTTTCCAATTTTCTTCTTCGGTCTCGTCAAAAATAGATTTTTTCACATTATTTTGTTCGTTTTCCTTTTGCTGTTTTTCTGTCAATAATCCCAAGATGCGTCTTCTTTCCAATAATTTTGTAATATACAATAATTCAAACTCGGTATACGCCAACCACAATTCAAGAGAATCTTTATTGAATCTAAGACCTTTCTGAAATACAACTCTCGCTGCCTTAACATTGAAATTCTCTTCAAATTCATAGTTTGCAGCGCTGATCCAAAATATCACTTTCGTAGGATGATATTGCAAGACCTTTGTATAAATGTCATATATTACTTTAACTGATCCATTGTTTTTTGCAAAGTTTAGATAACTTTGCCATAATTGAAATTCGCTAGGATATCTATCGACTGCTCTTTCATAAATGAAGAAAATTCTTCTACTACCTGCATAATCACTAATGGACTTTCTTGGATCAACAGCACCTACTGAATTCAATCTCTTATACTTTTTCGATCTTAATTTCTCCAAATTGGATTCAAATTCTATATATTTCAAGTAATCCCTAGGTTTACAGCCTCTAGCTTGGATTCTGTGCTCAAAATCTGTTCTTCTTCTCATGATCATTGTAATCTCATTTTTATCGAATAGACCCTTATTCTCGAGATCCTTCAATTCAGGAACAGACTTTTCGAGAAAATACCTCACTTTTTCTGACATTTTATACCGATTTTTTGAACAATAGTCAAATTAAGAGTTACTCACGCTGATACCGTGATGATTTCGTTCGAATTAAGCTGCTTTAACTTGGAAATCAGTATGTATATGGGCATTCATTCTGTAAGATTTACTGCAATGAATAGAAGAATTAGATAAAAAAATTTTTTTGTACATTTATTTTATGCATACTTCAAGCATCTGATGAGCTGCTGATCCATCGGTAAAAAAATGAAGTCACAAGAAAATCACGTGACAAATACCAAATTTTCAATATTATCTCTTGAATCCTTAGGTAAACAATTAGTATTGTGATGACAATATTAGAAGTCCAATCGAATATTAATATTGATTTCAGAGTAAAATAGAGTCTCCGGAAGTTTCAAATTTACCTTGTTTTCTATTGATTATCTATCGATGAAAATTTTAACTGCATTCAGAAAAAACAGCGTATATGCTGATTGGGATCGGCTTACGTTTAGTATGAAATGTTGCTAAATCGGTATAGGTAGGTGACTTATATAAAAAATTGAAATTTAGATTTACTCGATTTCAAAATCAATTATCAATTCACTAATCAATAAATTAATTTCGAACAGGTTCAAAAAACCAATCGTATTATAATAAAAGAGAAGAATAATACAGATCAGACTGACGTGCAAATCGAATTTTTTAACCTTTTTATTTCATAAAAATAAGTTTCAATCAACGTTAGATCATCATTTTCAATTATTCTAATCTTTCCGAAAACCAACTAACATAGTCAAGTTTAGTTTGTTTTGGGAAGAAACAACCAAATATTCTAAACTTAGAATAGCTGATTATCAATAGAAAGGAGAAAGAAATTCAATTTACCGAACAAATTGAAGAAAAAAAAAATTCTCAAAAAAACTCAAAGTGATTAATACAAACATGTTTCAGGATCCGAGCCTTGTCAAAGGCGAATATCATCAACGTTTGAATTTAACGAAAAACAAACACAGTTGACCGTCGTGAGTTGGAAAATCATCATATACGTTTGTATTCCATCAGTTTTTTTTGAAAACCAGTAAGTATATCAATTGTGGTTCAATAGTAGCGCTTGTTTGCAAAGACTGAAAAAGTAAGCAAATTAAATAAAAATATAAATTTGAACCTTCAAATTTCTGTGAAAAGGGGGAGGATAGGAAAAGCTAGCTAGCGTCACCACCCCTTGGCAAACTTTGCCAAAATAATGGAACCATTTCTTCCAATGTTTAAATATTTTCTTCTAATTGCTTATTCAGTGAATCACAATCTTTTTATTTGCAAGTGTCAGATATAAATTTATCCTCAGAAGATCAGACATATGCTTGTCAATTTTTAAAATTATTTCATCTTTCAGAGAAAATAAAAAGAATTGAATCTCAAAATAAACGAATTAGCAAAAAAAAAAATAAACAAAAGAAACTTTGGTTTCTCACCAATTTCTCCATTTTATTATTATTATTATTTGTTTTGTTATTTCTATTGTAAGTTAGTATCGAAAGACTAGCAATTGCAACACAGTTTAACTTATCGAACAAGCAAACGCAAAAATTTTTTTTGTTTGGATTATAATGTAATTTGAATCTCAGAAATGCATGAATGGTTATAAAAAGATGTATCATCATCGGGTATCCCGAAATCTGACTCGTCATCTAAAGAATATCATCATTTGAAACAAATTTCAAGCAGGTGGCAGAAAAATTAGAGGAGTTGAAAAAAACATACCTTTGTAATTAATATATACATGGATGATATTCACTAATAACAGCCATTTTTTTAAATAAATAGGATAAAACTAGAATTGTCTTCAATTTAGTTAGTACCTTATGAATTTGTTCGATTATAATTGTAACAATATTTTGCTTGTTTATGCTCGAGAAATATCAGGTAAAGTGGGTTTCTGAGGCCCACCAAAAAGCATTGTCACTCATGGGATAATTTTATCAGTGCCCAGTGCATGAATCATCATTTTCGACTAACAAAACAGACAAAATTTATAATTTTTGTTTTCAAGTCACATACCTTTCTAATACTGTTAGTAAATCAAATAGAGTAAAAAAACAATAATTTGTTAACATATTTAATGTATCACGAAAAATCAGAAGAGGTGCCAAAAAATTTTGTCGACATAATTGAAATTCAGTCGGTAATTCCAACGTAAATTTTTCTTCATCACTTAGAACATATAGATTAAATATCGGAACAAGGAAAGTAAACATACCTGCCAATGATATAAGCTGTAGACAAAAAGAATCATCAAGACTATCAAGTAGGAAACAAATGCTATATTCTACAATGAGTTAGTAAAACTGTAACTAGTAATGAAGAGAACAGCCAAAACCCGTCAAATCGACAAATGCCATTACAACGAAAATCGAATCAAGTAAAATCAGAAGAGGTGCCAAAAATTTTGTCGACATAATTGAAATTCAGTCGGTAATTCCAACGTAAATTTTTCTTCATCACCTAGAACAAGGAAGATTCACCAAGGTTTCACATAACTTCGGGGACGTTATTTTTTGTATCCTTTGTTGCGAAATGGGCTTGGGCAAATAAGTTTAAGAGAAGGGAAACATACACTTGAAATTAGCTGTTAGTAAAAAGAAATCTATGCACAAAACGCATCGTCATGGCACATACGACGACCGAATCAAAGTATAATAAACATGAACCAAATCAGACAAATTTTCTAATCAAGTACTCTTCTTTCTGTTAAAAAGAAGCGTCTCTCAGAAACTCTAGTTTGTAAAAATTTGTTGGTCATCATTTAAGTGTTTACGTTAACTCCCATATACTTGTGAACAAGTAACACACCTGGACAAGCACAAAAAATGTGGAAAACATACTATTCAGTTGAATATTTGGATATATTACACCTAATATGGCCAAATATCCCAATGGAATATACTGCACATTGCTACCATGTTTACTAGTATAAATTGGGGATCGAACAATAATAGTTTAAGAAACTGAGAAGAGATGAGATTTGTGCTTCCTTTTATAATAGCCTAGAAGAGAATAATTTTTTTTTTGTAGTGGTTTTAGTGCGATTCTCGAATTTTCGTCCATTTTTCTCATTCCCAGCGATGTTTTTTCGCGTTTAGTAAGTAAAAAATCTCTTATTCTCCAAATATGGGCCATCTAAACAAAGAAAAAATTTCATCACTCTAGACAACCGGCCCAGAAACAGAAAATTTCAAAAATATTTCATCGTCTAGCTATATAAACTGGTGGTGAAAAAAAATACAAACAATAAAATAAAAAAAAAGGTTACCCTGAATTCCGGATAGGCTTTGTATTTTTTTTCCTGGGAAACTCCAATAACAGGGTAACGAGGATGAGTTTTTACAGGGCCAGGGCACATACTTGTTGTAAATTGCATAGAATTCAGATTTCTCGCAGTACGTATAATATAAATAAACATCGAAAAAAAAATTAGTGAAAGAAAATACATGTATATATACAGACAGCCATACAAAGATCTAAGGCTACAACCAACTATATTGGCAAAGACTTCCGAACCCAAGAGGTTGGTAGAACCAAGTTGGAAATTTCGGTAAACCTTTCATTTACTATTTTGGCGCCCCAGATCGGCAGTTTAAGGCCCGTTGTTTGTTAAATTGAAGACTTTGGTGTGCTGTGCTACATTTCTCAGAGCTTACAGGAACCTAGAAAAGAGACACAATGACGTCGATGGTCAGACAACAGTTTGACGCCAATTCTTTGGCAAATTGTCTCGTAGAAACCAATTGTTCGGGATACCAAGAATTGGAAACCATAGAATTGAGTGTGCCTTCGCTTTCGCTTGCCTCGAGAACCGCAAAGTTTGCAACCAACAGAGTAAATAGTTTCTACGATGCCACGGAGGCCATCTCATCAAAAAAACCTACTCCAGCTAATTCAGATCCCAAATCCTTATTTCAGGCACATTTACTAAGCGCCTCGGGGTTTGTTAACCTCCACATTTCAAACAATGGCATTGCCAACATAAAGTGGGGTATTTCTCATGACTTATCGTCGCTTTTGCTCACACCATTATTTGATTCACCCCCAGACTCCCCATACTCGTGTATCAAAGTAGTTTTTTCCGAAAAATTGCAGCAGCACTGCCACAGTTTTGCTATTGATGAGTTGTCCAATCATTTGATCATTGATTTAATTTCAGAATCTGGAATTTTAATCACCTTGAAATTCAATTTATTATCAGACTTTTCCTTACCAGTAAAATCCACCCTTTCTTTGATCAGCAACTGGTGTTTTGTTTCCGAGCCGTACGATTTCAATATTAGACTTCCTAATTTTATGAAATCTATCAATTCTCAAGAATTTTTAATTTTGTTAAAGGATGGTGGTATTCTAAAATGTTCAAGAGTAAATTTTAATGATGAAGTTGTGGTCTCTTTATTCAATGATTCTTCCTATTTTGCTTCGACTTTTGGAAAATTAAGCAATTTACTTCCTTTGAGAAATAGAAATTCAAAAGACGGGTTTTTCAGTAATGAATCAGGTAAATTGTCAAAAAATAGAATTCCGAAGAACTGTTCTTTGAAAACCATATTGGATTGTTTTATTATCAATCAAAAATTTTTGGTGAGCATAACTCTTAATAAAACATTGGCTATTTGGGATATTTTGACAGGTACTATGATTAGTGAAACTGATGTAGAACAATTTTTGCAAAATTCTGAATTGAATGAAAATTTGATAAATAATACAGGTGATCCAATGTGTCTCTTAAGTCTTTTTATTAGTGAAGATACTTTTGGTAGACTGTCTCAAAGTACCGTTGATTTTGTTTGTTACTTACCTGTGGGAACTGGCCAATTCAAAATTTGGACTTTAAATATAATTAATAATGAAAAAATTGAGCTTAACAATCTAGGACCACAATTTGAGTATGCACCTATTCTCCCAGATGATAATTCTATATGGATAGTTCAAGATTTCCAATTTTATGATAAAGCTCTTTTAGATGTCAATCATAGAATGTACAATGCTGATAACAATGCAGTAAAATATAACATGTTAGTATTGATGAATAGTAATAGCTCTACTGAATTTCAATTGCTAACTATTTTTGAAAATGGAGATCACCAATGGGTTAAATCAAGATTAAACAAACAAATTTTTCTCGAAAATCATCCAGATAATTTCCCTCCAAACTCAAGCGATGAGTCATTAACAGATTTCTACATAGAAAAGCTTCTTCTAAGCGATAGATTTTCACCAGCAGTTGTTCAAGCTTGCTGCTCGCTTTTTGAAAGTAAATTAGAAAACACAACAGGCTTCCCATCAATGAATAATTTACCAATTTCCGTGAAGGTATCTAGGATAGTCAATCAGTTAGCTTTCAATCACAGTTCCACAATATTATCACAATGGCAAACTTTTGAAGCAACTCTTATGGAATTCGCCAAATTGTTTGATGAATGTCTCTGTGCTAATTACAATTTCGTATCTGGTGAATTAATCGTTAGTAAAGCTCATGGTGGTACCTCTAAACTTCGTTTAACTGAAGCAATTGAGTCTTTATATCTAAATAGGAATAAATTTATATCCAGTTTACCTATGTTATCCACATCCGGAACTGACGAACATAAATTCAAAGATAGTTGTGGTCTTGTGAATGATGCCACAATATTAAGACTCATTAAAGCTTTGACCGACTTTAAATACTCGCTCCCAAGTTCCATTTTATCAGATTTCAAAACAAAGATTTTGCAGACGTTTGATTCGGAAAATGGAGAAGAAGTTTTGCAATCTTTGGAATCAATATTCAGTATAACCTTAGAGGGCAAAATTCCAGAAAATTCTTTGCAAAAATTGATGGATGAATTGAATTCTTTGCCAGATGCATTCAAGATCTTTGGTTACATTTTGGAGTATTACAAAATAGAGAGTTTTGACGAACTTTTAGATACAGAAAATGATCTGTTGAATGATGATAAATTAGCTGCGTTACTATCTATGTACAAATCAACTGCATCTTCTAATTTGATATATTCAATGGAATTTTCCAAGCAAGTGTGCGCTATTCTTGAGGATTTGATTTATGATCTTTTATTAGTAACATTAATTTTAACTCCTAACGATAAGACTTCGGAATTCATATTATCAGAAAGTTTGAACCTTTATAAACGCATAAGTCTATTCAAAATGAGTTGTCTGGTAAAGTTAGAGAATGGGATAAAGGAAGATATGCCAGGAAATAAGATTTATTCTTTGTACGACTCATTATTTTTGAGGATTATTGTGAAATATTTTCCCTTAAAGTATCAATACTTTACTATAAACAAACTCTTAAATTTTATAACCAGTGATGATTTCCAACTTGCAATTTTGAATGAGTTGTCTCTCTCTGACAACTCGAAATTGATACTAGACAAGGTTTTCAATCTTCAATCTCCATATTCTTTGCCGAAACCTCTTTTGCAATTATTTAAAGGATTGTCTTTTTTGAATAGTGGGTTTGATGGTGAAGCGATAGAATTAATTATCAAATCGTCAAAGAGTATTGTCAATTACACACCGACTCAGTCTGAGTTATATTTTTCTTCGGCAGTAACAGAATTTTCAACAGAGACTCTGCTTTCTGCTTTATACAGCAAGGTGAGTCTAGTTTATAAGGAATTGGAATTTTATACAGGCGCATTAAGGCTAATTAAATTAGCTATCGAGAGCTTCAACAAAGTTGAATTATTCGCTGATAAAATATCTGCTCTGGAAAGTTATAGCATAAGCAAGAACTACTACTTAATTTACTACGAAATAACATTAAACTTAAAAAATTTCGATGAAGCTTTTGATGTCTTACTTAAATTGCAAGAAAATCCAAAATTTGAAAAAATAATCATCGCACAACCTAGATATTCCTGTTTAACAAAATTCATTGAGCAGATAGTTGATTCAAAAGATCTCAAAAAATTGAACAGCTATAGATTTCCTCCAGGAGATATCTTCAAAATCGATGAAATCCTTTTCAGAATTGCAGACTCGATTACTTTTAGCTTTCCTAAGAAGAGCACTTTAGTTTATGTCAATTCACGTTTGAGCCAGGCATTGCAGTTTTTCAAAATATTATATTCTTGGAGGTTTACACATGGAAATATAAAAGGTGCTTGCGAGGCACTTTATCAGTATATTGGTAAATATGAACATTTTATCGTTGCAAAAAGTGAAGGGCAAGATTCTCACGCTGTTGATATTTATTATAGCACTAAATTTAAACTGATAGTAGAACAGCAAAGGACAGAAATTAAGCAACTTTACTTGATCATTCTTAATTCTCTTAATGTTTTAGATGGTGACAAGTGGCTTTTGAAAGAAAATTTCAACTACTCAGATGAAGGAAATGTTCTGAACTTTGAGATAAAAAGTAAGTTTGAAGTTGTTTATTTAAGCGACATCTTGAGAGAGTTAGAGAATAAGTTTTAAGTATTTTTTTATTTGAAATTTTCATTGTTTACTTGTAGTAACTATTATAGTATTAATAAAGGTTTTAATTCTTTTAATTCGAAATTAGTCTTTGCAAATGATTTTACTGCTCATGAAAAGCAGTTTTATTAAGATTTTAGTTTAGTCTGTACATATAAATGTTTAACTTAACCAAGAGAGCCCAAAAAAATACTCCTTTGGATGTTTCTGGTTGACGGGTATTCTTCAAAATCTTTGATAACGAAGTTTTCTTCTGTTTTTAATCTGCATCTTTTAGAAACCTTTGTTCTGCATGATTGATTAGGCATTTTTTCAAGAAAAATTCAACATGCATAGAGTTTTATTTTTGGAAGATAAAAAATCTATTTTTGTACACGGCATTTTTATCGCCTGTGTGAACGCTTAACAAGAGTTTTAAATACAAGAAAAAAGCTATTCTTTTTATTCAAGAAATATTGCCTTCTAAAATTAGTTTATGTTGCTGCTTTGCCTTTCGATATTCCGCTTATAGTTTTTGCCGTTCCAAATAGTATTGATGATTTGATACTATTACATGTTAAGAGCTTTTACGAATATATAAACCACAGGATCTTTCCTGCTTTCAAAATGATTTGGATGAATTGTTCTAAAGAATAGTAATAAAATCAAAACCAGACATAGAATAATTTTATTGTCACACACATATTTTAAAAAAAATCCCAAGAATGCAGTTTTCTTTTCCAATTATCTTAGCTATTGCTGCTTCATTAACAACTGCTGCTCCAGTCGAAAAAAGAAGTAGTACCAAGGCTCCACTTTTGGTTAATTTCAATGTCGAAAGATTTGATTCTGATACCACAGCTCCAGTTCACGGACACCAAAAATCTGTTAGTTCTGTTGTTGATATCACATTAGAAAATGAATATGCATTGTATTTGACTGACCTTGAAGTTGGTACACCAGGTCAAAAGTTGAGAGTCGATATTGACACTGGTTCCTCTGACTTATGGGTTCCAGCTGCCAACACCACTTCAAACTCTGGAACTTTTAACTACACACAATCAAACTCATACAAACAAATAAATAGCAATTTCAAAATTGGATATGGTGATGGTTCCTACGCCATGGGTGATTGGGCCACCGATACAGTCACTCTTGGTGGTGCAGTCGTCGAAAATTTCAGGTTCGGTTACGGTGTGAATCAAACTGCTAAGCAAGCAATTATGGGTGTTGGTTTACCAGGAAATGAAGCCTCTTATGTCATGGGTGTTGAAAACTCTACGTACCCAAACTTTCCTCAAGCCTTAAAGAATGCAGGTATCATTGATAGAGTAGCTTACTCTTTGTGGTTAAACTCTCTTGATGCTCAATCCGGTTCTATTTTGTTTGGTGGTATTGATCACGCAAAATATGAAGGTGATTTGAAGACTTTGCCTCTTGTTAATATCGACGATTCTGGTGCTAAAACAGATGATCCTGTTGCATTTTTTGTTGAATTGGATAAGATGGGAGACTCTAATGGCAACACTTACAGTAATAAATCATACCCAGCTTTGTTAGATTCTGGTACTACTTTAATTTATGCTCCAAAAGATATCGCTGAGGCATTCGGTAAAAAACATGGTCACAAGGTTCCATTTGTTGACGCTTACTTCACTTCTTGTAACAAAAAGGGTGAGCCATTAGAATTTACCTTTGGTGACAAAGTCATTTCAATTCCATTTGAAGACATGCTTTTCCGTATTAACGGTAAGAAGGATGGTCATGGTTTCCTTGGACAATGTATGATTGGTATGATGGGTTCTTCTGCTGATTACTACATTTTAGGTGACAACTTCTTGAGAAGTGCATATGTTTACTATGATTTAGAAGATAAGCAAATTGGACTTGCTCAAGCAAAGTACACCACTGAATCTCAAATTCAAATTGTCTAAAGTAGAGTTTGATCTCTTTCATTTTTATATCTGCATTTTACAATATTTCGCATTCCACACATTTTTCGATTCTTCTCTTTTTCATTTCTATAAACCTAACTTAATTCTAAGAATAGCTCCACTTTTCACTTCATAGCACATACAAAAATACATTGCATCATATTTATTACTCAATACTATTTCGAAACAAACAAAAAAAGATAATAAGTTCTATCAAAGTATCAGTATTTCTAGAACGCTGTTTGGAAATCAATGTTTGAATAATTTAAAATTAAAATTTGAGGCAGAATCCCATTATAGATGCATTATAGATTCAAAAACATCTTCGAAGGCTGAATTATCCACATAATCGTTAAAAGTAGAAAAGAAATTCTCAGCTTCTTTATCAAAAATTTTGGCATGTATTTGTTCCGACTTGAATTTTTCTAATTCATTAACGTATTTTTTCATATCTATATATTTTAGGCTCGAAAGTTGTTCTTCGTTATTTGTTTTTTGGAGATGCTTTAATTTTCTGTTATAGTTTTCAAAATCTGTGTTATATAGAAATAGTCCAGCAGCAGGAATCTTGGGTATATGTATATTTTGATTTTTCTCAAAAGCTTTCTCAACTTTATTTTTTGAAAGATTGCAGCGTATCAATAATGTTACTAACCCCAACATTTTTCTGATTTGGTGCAATATGAAAGATTCACCTTGCAATTTTATGGACAAGTATTCAACACCGTTATTTATAAACGCATCGGATATCTCAATATTCTTCACAATTCGATAGCATCTGGGATCTTCTGCGGCTAGCCCTTTTGTAAAATTATGAAAATTATATCTTCCTTTATATACACTCATGAAGTCTTTGAAATTTCGCAATACATCACTCGTGACCCTGAAAGTTCTTTTAATTGCTAAATCTTCTTGTAAAAAGCTGTTTTGCCTTTCTGTGAGCTCATTTAGTGTTTTATCTTTATAAGCCGTATAAATGTTTTTTTCATTTTCTAAAATCTCATCAGGGGTAAATTTTTTTGCAAGCATTTCGTCTCTGAAATTCCAGTATGGGGATTCTTTCAAGTTTAATTGTTTGCCCGTAATTGATCTTGGGTTTGGAGGAATTAATAAATATGTGGGGAATAGGTACTCATAAAATCTAGAAGAGCAGAAACTTCTAGCGCTAAAAGATTTAAGGACTCTTTGCGATCCCCAAATTTTAATATCTGAGGGTAAATTTTGTTGTATTTTCTCTATAAGTTGGGGATCATCTGCAAATAATTTAAGCGAAAGAGTATTAAAAGCAGCATGAACGCCTTTATCTGTTTTGGCAGCTCTTTTGAATTTGTTCTTATTTAAATCACTTGCGTTGAATCTCGAAATTCCTTTAGCCTTTACAATTGCGTCGAACAATTCTTTCTCTACTGTAGGTAAGTTAGCATTGTAATGCGAGCCATAATAATTGCTACCCAAATATCCAAAAAAAATAGCAGTGTTTCTCTTTGACCGTTTTTCAGGTACTAGTTCTTGACCATTATCATCATATAACTTTGTCCTTGGTTCTTGCTTTCTTTCATGTTTACTATTTTGATTTTTTTTCACCTTGACTTGTGGATCAATCGATGGTTCTGAAGAATCCGAAAAGAACCGACCACCAGTTCGACTATGACAGTATTGTGCAAAACTCCGGTTTTTCCATGCTTTTGGGCCTTTTATTGAAAACATTGTTTGATACATTCACCCTAATGATTTCCATAAAGTCAAACAGCTTATACCACTGAGTTCTTTTTATTCTTCTTGTATATTTAAAAAGCAGTCTAATATCTTTATCTTGTATCGAAAAATGGATGTCTACTCTATATCTCAGCTTGGAGAACCTATTGAAAATTCGAAATATTAATTTGGATCATTCTGCCTTGTCACGTGATTACTACATATAAATACACAAACACACATAATTGTAATAATCTCATCACAAGATAATCATCAAAAATATTCCTATTTGGAAACTCGGTAATATTTGACACAACTTATCAGAATTATATTTACTGCTTAACAAAATAGGACATTATCTTAGATAGGTAAATTTTACCTGATTATAGGAGTCAATCAGAGAGAACAGACTGGCCAGTAATTGATTAACGTTGTTGTAGATGGATAATAATAAATCCAATATCAAGAAGAGTAGAGAATGTATTGAAGAGTTTTTAACAATTGAAACGAGAAAAAGAAAAAATTTAGCTTTTGATATAGGAATATACAGTGATGGAACATTGAAAAGAGATGAAAAAATACAAAAGAAAATCAACCAGAATGTAAACCAGAAAACAATAGTGAACAAATTAAAGAAAAGGAAAATGATTACCGAATTTAAAGTAGAAAAAGTATACTGGACATTGATAGAAAAGAAGGGGAAAGTTATATTTTTATTATCTGTTTTATTTTAGTCACAGTCTAATAAGCGGAATTAGTGATAATCCCAAGATCATCTTTTGGAAAATTATATTTAGAGATATCATTTGAGGATGAAGAAAATCTTTTTGTTAGTTTTGATTTAAACCTGGAAAATGAAACTGAATTTGGCAAACGACTATTCGGTGAGCTTTCTTTTTGCAAGCTTACAGTGTCTGACCTAAAGTTTAAGGCATTGGCTGGACTTTCTATTATCTCAAAATTGAGAATATCATTTAATGCAGATTCGTAATTATCCTTTGATAAAGTTCTTGAATGATTCAACATTTTGCTGAAACCAGGAGTTATTGAACTATTTAATGAGAATCTCTGTTGTTTTCTTTTCATCTTTTTTTCTTGCTGCAACTTAGAGAATTGAGAGTTGTCGTTTTCAAGTAATTGACTCAGAGAATTTCCGAACAGGAAATCATCTAACAGCTCTGGAGAAAAGGATTTTGGATAAACAAATTGCTCAATTGTGCTGTAACTCAAGTTTCTGCTGTGATCAAAAGTTTTGTCGAATACATTGTTCTGATTAGCCAGGGGTAGCAACGATGAATTATCTGATTTTTCATTGGGTGACATTGCATTTTCCACAGCCAAGAGACTATTAGACTTATAATGGTGAGTTATCGGGGAGCCTGGAGTGATCATAACATTTTTGGCAAACACAGCAGGATGTTGTGGGGGAGGCGTGGCTAACAGAGAGTCCTTGGTTCTGTCATTCAAAGAGGGAACAACTAATTCAGCTCTTCCTATTACCTTCTTGCCAGTTGTGGTATCACTGGAGTTAAAAACTTTATTGTCAATGGGGTCGCTCAATGACTCGGAAGATACCAATTCTGCAAAATTTTCGTTTCTGTCTGCTTGAAGCTCAGTATGATTGTTCTCATGGACCGATCGAAGTGGTGCATCGCAGTGCACGGTCTCCGTGGTGTTCACGGAAGATCTACGGATATTTTCAGCTTCTAAGTCAGGATCCGCATGATTCGCATGGTTATCAGACCAATCTCCACGCTGCAAGTTGTCTTGGCCGACGATTTCTGACTGGGGATTGCAATTGATATTCTGGGGGTTCACGTTGAAGTCGTCGTCGTCTAAGATGGTGATTCGCACCTTGGTAGGGACTCTTCTTTGCGAGTCGAAGTCGCTGAATTCAGAGCTTTCCTCAGAGAACACCTGGAGGTCCAGGGACAAGGACTCTGAGGAGCTGTTGTCGTTGTAAAACATCTGGGGGTATCTGGGACACTTGCGGAACGTCCAGAAGAGGCAGCCACTCGCTAAATAAACAGGGAAAAAAGAGAAAAAAAAGAGGGAAACAGAGGCCAGTCGCGGCTTGGACAGAGAATCACTGGAGGAAATTGATAGCTGGTAGCAAACAATACAGAGCAAATAGTGTTGTGGACGTTAAGATTTTCTGGGAACCTGTAGCTTGAAGCAAATATACAGCTAGAATTTTTGGTTTCTTATTTTTTTTTTTTTTTTTTATTTTTTTATTTTATAAATTTTCATGGATTACTTTATCGCACAATCAGAGTTTGGTGAGGATGTGCCTGTGCTTAATATATAGATGAAGTGCGTGAATTACTGGTAAATCTTTAACTGGTGCGGCCTCTGCAATGCATTGTTAATAAACAAGAAACCATGCAGCAGCCGCGATGCAGCTGAGATGACTATTCTGCACCTAAATTCAGGAGGGACTGAGTGGTGCTGACTAGCGATAGTCTGAGAAACAGCGTGAGCTGATATTCAGTGTGTGTATTTCATGTTTTTACTAGAAAAACAAAGGTTGCAGACAAGAAAGGTTACAGACAAGAAAGGTTACAGACGAGAAAGGTTACAGATGAAAAAAATGCCAGACAAAAAAAAGACTGTTTTGGAGTAAGGAACCGTTCGAAGGTAGTTCGTCTTATTCTATTAACACATGTGTGTCTTAGTCTTTTCAAATGTCTGTTCTTGCCAAACATTTGTAGATTCGTTGCCTTAAATTGCTGCAAGTTCTGTTAGTCTGCTTCTGTTAGTCTGCTTTTCTTGGTCTACTTCTGTATCGGCAACAGCAACCCCCCCCCCCAGTTTTTCCAGTTCCGCGATATCTGGCGATCATGATAGCTGCCGTTTATCCAGTTTCGGGTTTAGGATTTTCCGATATTATTTCCTGCAATAGGTTTATGCATCTGTACATCCACACACAGGTTTCTATATGTATAGCATCCATCTGTCAACAGTCTAGCTGTATATATCTATACAAAGCTAATATGGGTACCTAAAAGGGTAATCGAGACAAAAAAGATTGAGGCACTACCTATTCACTTTGTTTGGATGCAACACCATCGCAGTGCGAGCCTTGTTCGGCCAGTTCAAGAGCTGTTGTTACAGCTGCAAGAATATATTCCAATAACTGTTCTATTGGAAGTCCATCATAGATTGATCGTAATCGAATTAGTTGATTTTAAGACATCCTAGGTATGTTGTGGTTTAAACAAGGTTCGGAATCGATAGACACAAAAAGAATAAAATTTGATACACAAAGAGCTTCAGAATTGATAGGCACAGTATTTTTCTCGTCTTTTTTCTTGCATGCACATCAAGGTCCGAATTTCATCTGTATTCTCATATGCCAGGGAAATCAATACAAGCAAATTATACTCAACAATTAGTTTTCCTTTTACAACTATTTTACGTTCTCACTAAACTCAATATAAATTGTCTCTCCGAAATAAACCCTATTTTTGATTGAGAAGTATCTTACAATTATACGACGCTTTTTTTTAGAATTTAAAAGTAACAGGAATTGATTGAGAAATATAGAAAACGAAAGCTAATAGTTTGTAAAAAGCTTAAAAAAAAGTGACCAGAAACAATGTAAAAAAATTGACTTAAATTATAGAAACTCTAACTTAAACTTGTTGCTGAACAGCTTCATCACGTTCTTCATTGCCTGTTGGAGTCATTTTGAAATGATTAACTTCTCCATGCAATTCTTCTGCCAAATCTTCCAAAGACTTTCTCTTTGTTTCTGGAATCAATAATGTTGTGAAAATACCCAACAACATGAATAAGGCAAAAATTTCCATAACATGAGGCAAGAAACAATTCTTCTTGTCCGGGGCACAACCGTGGTTTTGCAAAGTACCAATGGTTGTTTGAGCAATAATGGCACCAATCTTACCCAGAGCAGCAGAGATACCATGTGCACTAGATCTGAATCTTGATGGGAAACATTCACCTGGAACAATAAAAGTAGTCGTGTTAGGACCAAAATTTTGGAAAAATTGAGCAAGAATATAAAATGCCAAAAGACCGTTTGTTCCCAACTTGTGGTATGCAAAACCTAAAATACAAAAGATACCTGTAAGAATGATAAAGGATACGAATTGAATTGGTTTACGACCAATAGTATCAATGGTGAAAACAGTGAACCAATATCCAGGAATGGAACCAGCGCAAATTAGAATCAAGTTACCAGCAGCTGCATTATAAAGACTTTCATAAATATTTTTGGAAGAAGCATATCCAATAGTTTGTAAAATTGAAGCAGTGTTAAGACCAAGACCGTAATAAGCAACATCCAAAGTAAACCACGAACCAGCAGTTCCAATAAGGATCTTCATGTGTTTCCATTGAGAAAAATGAGCGATAAAACTAGCTGAAGTAGCTTTTACAGGAGCACCGTCCAAACTAGAGCCACTTGCATTGGCAGAAATGACATCCATAACTGGTTCTTTTGGAGTAACAGAATCAATAGAGTTTTCAACATCTTTTTGTGCAAGAGCAGCAGCTTGGATTTCAGCATCAGTTTCAGCGGCATATCTTGGGGATTCTGGAATAGTCAATCTAAAGTAAAGAGCAATACATGCAGGGACACATCCAAAACCAATAATAAGTCTCCAAATGGTATCCAATGCCTTTATACATTGGGCATCACACTCAGCATAACTGTTGACATCTTTCAAAGAGTTTTTGTAACCAACAATAGAAATCAAGGCAACAAGACCTGCAAGCAATTGACCCCAACCTTGGTTAGCAAAGACAGCTCCCATAATAGCACCTCTCCATTTAACATTAGAGAATTCAGAACTGACAACCGAGGATAATGGGTAATCACCACCGATACCAATACCCATGATGATTCTGAAGAAAGTGAAGATGGCAGTGAAACTTACTGCAGCTGAATTACCAAGGATGACTTGAATCAAACAACAAACAATCATGACTATAAGCTCGGTACCGTAAATAGCTTTACGACCCAACATATCGGCAAGAACACCAAAACCGAATTGACCAATGACAGTTCCAACAGAGGTGGAAACTTTAAGCAAAGTCTGAGTAGCAGAGGAAATGTCACCATTGTAGTAGACGTAAACGAGAGGGGACATAGCCATGTTGATAGCAAAAATATCATAAGCATCAGTAAGGAAACCGACACCAGCAATCAAAATTGTACGGACATGAAGCCAGGAGAAGTCTGCATTGTCAACCTTGTGCAAAGCGAGTCTTCTTCTCTCGACTGGGTCCTCGATGTGTGCAAAATCGTTCAAGAAATTGTGGAAAGCAGCGTTACCACCCTGGGTAAGATTGTTGTCAACTTTTTTCTCTTGTAACTCCGCCATTGTGAACTTTTTTTTTATCAGTGAATTGAATTAACTACTGGCTGTAAATCAGGTTGATTGTTTTCAATGATGAGAGATGAAGCTGTGAAATGATTTGAACCGAGGAAATTCCAGTTTTACAACGGAAATTCGATGAGTATTTATGCAAAAATCTCAGGTTGATCTGTGCGAGGGTTAATTTTTCAAAACAAAGAAGTCATCCTCAAGAAAAATGTGAATATTCACTACTGTAGACAAGCCAATAGCTGAATAAAAGGCCGAAAATATCGTTCACAAGCGAAACAGTACGATGTTGCATTTTTCTTTTAAATTTTTTTTTACTCTTTTTAAAAAAAGAAAGGTATCAACACCATCATCTGTTCCAATATGGATAGTCCTACTCCAACATATAGTAATTTGAACACACGCTTATTACCTGTTCAGGTAAGTAAGTATTTTGTGAAATTAAAAAACAAGAAAAGTCAAGAAATCTTAAACCATAATTTTGGTCATCTCTGGATAGCTTGAAGGATTGAAATGCACCAGCATTCAGTTTCATGTGCCAAGCTACTATGTACTAAGCAAACGGCTGAGCAACTCCTTTGAAAAGAAATAAAATTTCGGTATTATTAGCAAGTTGGGTGCGGCCAAACCTCTTGTCTAGCGACAACAAAGAAAAGCAAAAAAAAAAAACAGGAAAAAAACAAGAAAAAAGCTTTTAACCTTTTGGAATGGAAAAAAAAGTACAAAAAGAAATTGCGATGGGCACATTAAGACATGTGTAAGTACTGACACCAAAATCCAAAACATCCTAACATTGTCACATTGCGACACTCCAAAATTATAACATTACACAACCTAAACATAAAAAACAAAAATTCATAAAACCAGAACATAACAAATAGAACATAAATAAACTGCAGCACCTTTATAACCCTAAACCAATCAATCCGAACATGGATTAATACGAAAGTTTGTATACCATAACATTCAAATGCAGTTACCCGGAAAATTCAATTTTTCAAATTAAAAAATTCCAAATTTATTGAAGAAAAATTTTTTTTATTTTTTTTTGATCTTTCAGCGAAGAAACGATCCAATCATACATCAATACAGCTCTACACAATATATGTGGATGCACACACACATAATTTCCAGCTAGAGGCTTTCTCAAGTAGCTGTACCACATATTCTGCCAATACCATCTACCACTAGTATCTCCACACAATAAACGAATAACGTAGCGCAAAATGAGAACTACACTTTGCAGCCAAAGAAAGCTCGTTTCCAGTCTTCTATTGAAGCGCGAACTTTCCCACTCCTGGGCATCCAGAGCCGCAGAAGGTGTCAAGCCAAGCTCATCCTCCAGCAGATCTAAGCCACACAGCGACGAGCTTTACGCGAATCCAAGCAGCTGGGTAGGACTTTCCTCGGAAAAGATCTTCCAATTATACGAAGAACGTGTGTTGAAGTTGGGTTCCAAGTACATAAAATGCGAAGAAGAATTGAGGGCCCTTTTGAGCACGTCTAAAGACACAGGTGTCTCCACTGCAGAAATAACTAAAGTGTACAATCTCAGATCCTCCTCCAAGAACGTAGCTCATGCAGACGAGTTGATTGCCAACAAGATGTCCGGTATCAGTTTGTTTGCGGACCCGGCTTTAATTCCTTTCCAATATGACGAATACTCTACTACAGCACAAGATTTAATTGAACAACATCGTCGTACTAGAAATTATAATAGAATCGCAGCCTATGAATTGCCTTTGTTGGCCAAATTCCGTCAAGAATACACACCAAACAAGCCAAACAACGTATTGAAAGTAAGATACACAAATTATATCGGAGAAGAACATCCTTCTGAGAAAAAAGTGGTCATCACTGCAAAATTCGATGAATTCTCCAAAGAAATGAAACTCAACGAACAACAGCAACACAAGTTAAAATTGATCTTGGGTGCCAGATACGATTTAATAAGAAATGAAATACATATGTCTTGTGAAAAATTCAAATATCCAACTCAAAACTATAAATATTTGCTCATACTTTTGCAAAAAATCTTGAAAGAGGTCAAAGAAGTCAAGAGAGAAGGAATTGAAGATTACACCGATCTTCCTTTGGATACTAGAATATACGCAAGAAAGTTGAAACATTTAGCCAAGACCCAGAAGATTAATACTTTCCCTGAAGAATGGTTAAGACCTCAGGATGCCCCGGTGCAAAAGAATGATTTCAGTGGTATTTTGGAATCTTTGAAACAAAAAGACCAAAAGTAAATTTTGTTTCTTTTTGTAAATGATTACTCTAACTGTATATACATATTGATAAACTACTATACAATAAATTAATATAAATAAATCTATAACAAAAGGTATTTAATTAAAACAAACTAATCAATATTCACCACCCATTCTCCTTTGAATTCCCTTTTTTTTCTCTATAAGTACGTTAGCAGCTTCATTTTGTTCTTCAAAGTATCACCAACAAGAAACTTTCCTACTAGCGAAGCCTTTTCTACTTCTGTTAGGCTGCACGACTCAGTAAGTCTTTCAATATCTGATTTTAGATGATCTAATTGATCTTTCTCTTCTGGATAATCTGAGATTAAACTTATAATTTTTTCCTTTACGTCTGGTTCTAAATCTTTGAGTATTTCTTCACTAAATGAATCATCGCTAAGTAGAGCATCAAAAGCCAAGTTGTCATATCCTTTTAAACTCTTCATGTTGTACTCAAGTTTTAAATAGTCACTGATAATAAGCTTTATCATTTCAGTATCTAAGAGCTTCTGCAAAGAATTATCACATGTAGTACTATACTGAAGTAGCTGCTTAATTGCTTGCTTTGGTTTTTCAATAAGTGGGATCGGTAAATGCTTTTGTATAGCAAGAGATCTGCTATTCAATTGTTGTTGCAACTCTGCTTTCTTTTTGAGAATTAATTGCTTGGCTAACTTGCCTTTATCTTCAACATATTTTTCATTCAGCGGAAGAAATTTATACATATTCTGCTTTTTTTCTCCTTCAAAACTACTATCATCGTCTACTACAATTTCGAAGTCATTCCTAGGTGGTGGTAAATTCTGAAAACGCTTTCTTAATATTGAAGACAACTTCTTTAGAGATTTTTTCATTTGAGAATTTTCAACCTTTTTGTTTTTCTTAATCAGCAAAGTATCTAGGATATCTTCACCATTTTGTATTGTTTGTTCTTGCTTAATTTCCTCCATCTCTAGTCTTCTTGCTTCTGATAAAGCATTTTCAAGGTTTGAGAATTTTATTAACTCCTTACTAAAACGCTGTAATCTTGCATCTTGACTCTCAAGTAATTTAGTTCTAAGATATTCATTTTGATCATTTATCTCATTTTGCCTAATTTCTTCTAGGGAAATATTCAGTTGCTGCAAAAATTGACGGACTAGTTGATCTATAGGTATATTTTTGTTTTTCGAAGATGACAACGTCAATTTCTGCTCAGTATATGCATCCTTATCTTCAAAAATCTGCTCTTGCATTTCTGACGACACCTGTTGTTTCTCATTATTCTTTTTTTGCTTCTTGTCATGCTTCTTTTTATCATCATCTTCTTTGGATAACTTTCTCTTTTTTTGCAAAGAACTTCTAAAATCTTCCAACATTTTCTTGTCTTTAGTATCTTCGCGGCTTGTGTCATACAAACCGTCTGTGTTTTTGACCTCGAAGGCAATATCCTCGTTGTAATCCATTTGGTTGGATTTCTTCTTTTTGGTTGACATAGATGTCGCAGTGGTCCCCATTCCAACATTTTTCAATTCTCTTCTTTTTTGCAACAATGCAACTCTGCGACTTTGTGCCAACATCCTTTCTCTATTCTTCCGTTTAGCCTTTTGACCCTGTGTATTTGCCAATCTGGCTCGTGCTTCACTGATCATTTCTCTCTCCTCATCATCCATTTCCAACGCATCAGGTCTGGCAGCTATCAGCTCAGGCATAGCTTGGCTGTTTGTCTTCAATAATGCGGCCTTTGTTTTGTCCATGGTGACGCCTGAGTCTTGGATCTCTTCGAAATTCACATCGTCGAGAAGCTTTTGGTATCTTTCGACACACTGGGTGGGCGTTCTTCCTATTATGGGGGCAATGGTTTGCCATTGGTTTGGAAGTATCTTTGTAAGCGATAGCAACTTCTCATCTTCTTTTGTAGACCATTCCAACTTGTTGACACGTGGAGAGAGCCAGTTTAGCCATCTGGATTTACATTGTTTTGCTGTTTTTCGATTGAGCAACGAGGAGCATCGCAGCCACTGGGTCAACCCATATTTGGACACCGCAGCCTTGAGGATTTCATCCTCCGCGTTCGTCCAGATGCCACCTCTGGAGTACATAGACATTCTCAGATATTCTTAGGATAGCTTCTCTGTTTCTAAAATCCTCAGATTTGGAAAAATAATGTATGAACAGAATCAGATATTTAGATAAATAAACAACTTTTACACCTTGTTATCGTAATGGTTTCAACATTGTTTAACTAGAACTAATCGGTTGGTGATGCATTTGCATTTGTGGTTATGTGCGATGACAGTATGGAAGTTTCGCCTAAAAAAGTTTATTTAAACTCGGATTTTTGATAACCTTAAGAGTAATCCACAAGGATATACAGGGATTTCAGATTTGAGGAATACCAAGACCAGCTTATAACCTCTTTCCCAGACTAGCTGGCAACAACTAACCAAGATCAAGTGTGCTGTTTGTTTTTGTTTTTTTTTTTTAACATGACCAAGTGGGGCGAGATTTTGAGGGTATAAATTTAGAAAAAATCACAAGGATCATGCCACAACAGCAAAGAAACCAGCAATTGCTGCAGGGATCCCAGACCATAGCACAGGGCGAGAGCAATGAGCACCCAGTGCTCCATCTAACGGCCACCCACACAGAGGAGCAGCCTGAAGACGAAGGCAGTGCAAGAAGAGTTCGCTGGAGCGAGGATACAGTAGATAACGAACTTATGAACAAGAAGAAGAGTAAGATTTGTTGCATTTTCCACCCGAATTCCATGGACTACGAGGAAGAGTCGGAATCCAGCGGAGGTGAAAGCGATAGCAGCAGCAGTAGCAGCAGCAGTGATAGCAGCAATGAAGACAACCAAAACGATGGTATCGAGGATTACAATAGAAAAAATTTGAAGAAAAGAGGCAAATCTAAGAAAAAGAGTAAAAACAGGGTTCCCGAAGATCACAAACATTGTTGCCATGACCACGATACCAATGGCGCTGATGATCTGAAAAAAGAAAATTCACACGAAAATAATAACGGGGACCAGCAAAATGAACCACAGGAAGAATATCCTGCGCCATTGCCTAATGCCTACGAGTACCAACCGAAGTTCAGACTTGTGAAAGACCCTGAAGGTAAAGATCGAGCAGAGACAAAGAATTAGTTTGCCTATTACATTGAAACAAAATCAAGAACTTATGTATCTATTGAGCCTTTGGAGAATCAGCTCATTGATGGTAGTCATAAATCTGTTTCGTTATTCGAACAATTGTACAATACTACTAGTTAATATTCACTCATTTGTTTATTTATTAGTGTAACACATATTCTCAGATACAACACTATTGCGTAGATTGACAGAAGATGGTGAATTTCATCTCTTTTAAAGGCCAATATTTCTAAGGTTATTACCCTAAAAAAAAAAAAAAAAAATTACAGCATTATTTGTACATAGACGAATGTTAACCATGATTCACCAAATGTAAGAACACATTCAGCTTTCGAGATATTTGATACTTCAGACATATTCCTCTCGGAAACCAAGTAATTCAGTTCTTGTTTCACGTTTATCTGTTCCCAAACTTATTCTACGCTGCAAACTTACCTATCATGAGTGGAATAGTAGGAAAGTTGGTAGCCGTGGCGTTAAGACAGGTGGCTAAGCCAATATCCGTATGTGTCAGATTTCCCAAGATCTTCGAGCTCATAAATTATTAATATGAATGTATAATTGAACTTTATTGAACTAACATATGACATTTACTATTGTTTCTAATTTTGTCTTTTTTACAGTTGGCTATAAAATCACAAGTAATGCAACATACAGCTTTTCGAAAAGGTTGTATTAATATAGCTCAGAAGTTGCATTCCTGGGATGTCAAACTTCGGATGTCATTATTGGGACAGAGTACTGCAAAAGTGCGTCCTTTGAACGATAGAAAAGCCATTGAGGATGGTGCTACTTTTTTAGCCGAAGGCTTTGTGTTTTCAGTAGGATCGCTGATAATTTTGTATGAGGCTTATAAAGCCAACAAAAAACAGAAAGTTCGGACCGAGGCCATTGAAGATGATATCAAGGCCTTGCAGGACGAGATCGAGTATCTAAAAAACAAATTATCGGAGGCTTATCTACTAAAGTTAGATGACTATAAGTTACCAAAAGATCTTAATCCTAAGATTTTGAGACAAAAACTAAAAGACGCAATACCAGAAGATGAAGCTTTTGATGTCTCAGAAACTACTAAAAGAGAGTTAAAAATCTTAGAGAAAAAATATTCAGCTTTGATAGCATCTGATAAAAACAATGCGAATTCCAAAGAAAATTCCAAAATAAACATATTTGTAAGTAGTGATGCCTCTACAGTAGCAGCAAAAGATGACCAAGCTTCGCAGTTTTCGAGTAGTGAGCCAAAAAGTGTGGAAACAAACAAGTAAAGTCAATATTAGAAACCTTTTTTTATGATAGAAATTTCTTGATCTTTTTTTTACAAAAAGAAACCCCCTTGTATATATTGATCATTAATTTTTAAAATTAAATAACAATAAAATATTCTAATTCATCAAATCGAACTTTTTCTGAAAAATGTTCTCGATTAGTAGAATTTTCATTGATTGGATTGATTTAGACAGTTACTAACTCAGATTAGTTTATTTTAAAAAATTTAGCATAAGCACTTATTTTAAAAGAATTCAATTGTATCTTAATCAAATATCACTCATGAATTAAATTTTATCAAACAATAGGTAATTTTCAGCATGGTAAACTGTTTAAGTTCTTAAAAAACTAAAAAGACCTTATTGTTGAAGAGATTAAAGATTTAACGTTGAACATAATAATGAAAGCTTACTCGTATTTTTTGATTTCAATAAATAGTGCAGTATCCGCATAAAACTTTCACTTAAATCTATTGACTATACCTATAATATAATTTCTTTTCTAAAAATGCTAAACATATCAACAAAAAGAATAATTAAAAAAAAAGGTTTAAAAAAGAGGTCTAAAAAAGAGGTCTTAAACTTTTTCTTCAATATAAAATTTAGAAAAAAAAAGTTGAACAATTTATAACCAGTTAAATGTCATGTCACAGCAAAATTCTAAGTTAAACGAGTCTAGGTTTCTTTAATAATTTACTCTCTAATATATCATTGGCTATAATCCGACCACCACTAACTGGATTTTCGCTATTAGCGTTGGTACCATTATTAATAGCATCATTTATATTGGAAGCAGCGACTTTACCTTGTATTAATGGCAGCAGCTGAAGAGGCTTTTGCTGTTGCTGTTGCTGCAGTAATTGCTGGAGTTGCTGATGTTGCTGATGTTGCTGCTGTTGCTGTGGGTGTTGCTGCGGGCGTTGCTGAGCTAAAGGAACCCGCTGTTTCAAATGCTTTTCTAAAATTAGGTAAAGATCTTGTCTGGTAAAAGGCTTTGCTAAAATATCACTCATACCATGTCTGAGATAGGCCATCAAATCAGAATCATCAATGTTACTTGTCATTGCTATGATTGGTGTGGTAGAGTCGAAATTCCTGATGATTGACGTAGCTGATGCACCATCCAAATTAGGCATCACGATGTCCATTAAAACTAAATCGTATTTTCTCTTGTTGAGAACAGAAATTGCACTTAAGCCATCTGTCACGATTTCAACAGTACAGCCATATTTCAAAAGAAATTTTCGGCACAATTGCAAACAAACTGCATCATCCTCAACCAAAAGAATATGAAAAAGACCAGTGAAAGGTGGTGGTAAGTTCATTTGATCTAATGACTCATCAGAGGTATTGCTAGCTACAGTAGCTGAAGATGTAGTGACACCATTATTTGTGGAAGGTAATCCTGCACTACTTGTGACTATAGAAGAGCTATCAAGAACTTGTTTACCCAAGTTACTAGGAGAATTACTCATAAGTTTTTTTGACATGTTATCATTACTATTGGTAGATCCAACAGGGGTAGGTCCTGCAATATTGCTATTAACATTACGAATGATATTAGCACCGGCGACCATATTATTAGAATTGTTACTCTTGCTAAGTAGATTATTTACAGCCGGAGGTGTGACTGTGGAATTTGAAACAGTAGAATGTCCTGATAGATTAGAACCACTGTTTGTATGCAATCCATTTTGAAGGGTTGGCTGGAGCAATTTTTGACTAGTAGCGATGTCAGGTTGATTTGTGTTGGATGTGGTAACTGGTTGATTTATAGTCGGTGGTTGCTGATGCTGTGGTTGTGAAATTAATGGAAGATGAGCTCCTGGCAAAGTTGAATGTTGAAGGGTTGTGTGAAGGAACGGTTGTGCGGTTGGTTCTAATTTGATGATGGAGGAACTGTTTTGTTGTTGCGGTAGTTGCTGCTGAGGTATTATTGGAAGATTGAAATTTGGTATTTTGATTCCTGAAGCAGATAAAGATTGGGTCAAAGAGATAAAAGCACTTTGATATTGAAGATTGATTTGATTTACATGAGAAATGCCATTCAAAAGTTCAGCATATCTATCATTCAAAGTTTTAAGATCTGCTTTCAAACTCAAGTTCGCACTTTCTAAATCTTTCAACTTATTGCCTATATTTTCGATCTCTTCAGATTTAGCTGGTGTTTCCTCAGTTGACGGGAGCTTTTTTCTTTGGGTTGAGGACACTTTTCTCTTAATATTGTCTAAAGCATCTATATTATTAATTTTGAAATCTGGATGTTTGAACTCCCATGCCGAGTCTCCATAATTTTTCGCCGTTTTATCTTCTGCAGTCTGCTTAACCTTGTGAAAATCGTATTTATTCAACTGTCTGACGAAACTTGCAAAATTTGAATGTTTAAAATGATTAGGTAATATGAATTTTGTGAATTCGTTATTGTCTAAGACAACGAAACTTTCACCGGAGTCTGTCCATCTCACCACGTCTTTGTAATCTTGGATTTCTAGCATTTGGTATAATTTTTTCACGAAATCAGTAGACATTTTCTGTTTGGCAGGCTTTGCAGCGTTGGTATCTGTGGAGGAACTTGGCAATGGGTTGCCGTTTACATTAGTGCTGGCACTGTTCTGGGGTTTGAGGTTGGCTGGGAAAGCGGCATTAGATCCTTCTGGGACAGGAAAAGAGGAATTATTCTCGATATCTTCACCAGATGCCATGCTACTTTGTTTATGGGGGGTATTATCTGATCTATTAGCTTTGAAACAAGAATGCACTGTGGATATTCAGAAAAAAAACATCACTTTTCTGGAAATTTGCAGCTAGCGAATGGAAGAAGATTGAAGTGGCGTAAGATCTGTGTCGGGGGGCTACTGGAAATGCAGCCAGAGGTTTGCAGTATGGGCTCAGCTTGCAACAAGTCTGTGCGATGAAGAGAGATTGTGGGTTTCAGCTGGAATAAGCTTTTCGAGTCAAACCAAAATCAAAACTGTAACTTTTGGGGGCTCTTGTTTCCAAAAGATTTATAGAACTATGTTCTCGGAGACTTCAATAGGGTTATCTATATGTGTTTGATGTATTCTGTAGATCCATAGAGTTGATGTATTCTATCAAGTACCGAGGATTATGATTATTATGGTTTTACTGTTTTCTTTTTTTTTTTTTTTTCTTCTAAAAATATAATGGTGTTTTTTTCTGTGTTGATTTTTTTTTATTGAGCTATTGTTTTCCTACGTTGAGTGCCGTTACTATGCTTTATCTGCTGCCCGCACACAGGAACATCAAAACGAACCACACTACCGCAACAACGATAGCACCTTATGGTGATAATCGCTGGAATAACAGCTATCTGACGAGCTGGATATCGAACCCAAAGAGCTTGAATCGCCGAGCTATCGAGCTGTTTCCTTGTAAGTCGCTAAGGGAAACCTGCTGAGCTCGCAACATTTGTGCAAAAAACCGTGTATTGCGGGCCAAATCAGCTGGAAGTCTTTCTCAAACCGTTACCTGTAATTGATATTTTGGCCAACACCAAACGTTTTCTTTTTTTTTGAGAAATGTTGCAAGCAACGAACAAACTGAAAACCCAAGATTGCAACCTAGTAGAGGAATCGCTGGGGCTGTAGATGTGTATTGTTCGGTAATGTATACAGCAGCAAGGCCCAGCAAGACCAGCGAACACGTCCTCAAGGAACTTGCGTTTAGATAACAGAGTCCTGCAAGATATGCATCTACACAAAGCACCAGTTCGCAAATTTCATCATTTGCGATTGCCAATACAGGCCTCTTGGGGTTCATAAAGTTACATGATTCAACTACCATCTACAGCGTGCTATCACTTGTCGATAATGACGTAACCTGGTACCTGAATCTAAAAAAATATGGTATTGTTGCAAGCCATCACTATCAGCGACTCTTTCATACCAGACCCCCACTAATACTAATCACTCAAAAAAATACCCTGTTTTTGAATGCTTCGATGCTGCGCCATAAGCTTTCAAACTACACCAATCTGTGATAAATTAAAAATAAAACTAGGTTACAGTTGTACACCAAAGGAAAAAAGACTTTCGGTAATAATTTGAAAAAAGAAAAAAAAGTAACAAAATAACAGATAGTCAACAATAGCTTTAGAAAATGAAACAAAAACAAAAAACAATGTAAAACAAAAAACAGAAAGCCCCCCAGCATCACACCAAATCAACGTCATATTCATCGTCTCCATAGTGCGATCTGAGATGGCCATCATCAATGTCCATAATATCTTCGTCGTCGTGATGATCCACCATCATTTCTTCGTCTTCGTCGATAACATTCTCATCTGGCGCATTAGGATTTCCTGGTAAAACAGATCCTGGACCTTTATGGAAGCTCTTTTTATATGTTCCAACATAGTTTTCATTCTCTAAGAGAGCAGGATCTACATAAGTGAATCCATTGAAATTTGCCTGAAGACCTGGACTGAGAGGAGTCGAAACCAATCTATTTTGGTTACGTTGCCCCAACAAATGGGCACCAACATTCTGGGTGAACTCTGGGTCGAAATTACTAGTATCCAACTCACCTGTGACATGTGGTCTGAATGGTGGTGGAATTCTCTTTTGTACAAGTAACTCCCAATCAATATCATCAAAGAATGGGTGTGCTTTTAACTCCTTTGCATCACCTTTAGATCCCAATCTATGATTTGGGTTACGGTTTAACAATCCCTTCACAAAAGATCTACCAGCTGGCGATAAGGCATCTTTTGGAAATTTGACTTTACCGTAGGCAATGTTCTTGTACATCTGTTGCACAGAATCTGCGTAAAATGGAGACCAACCACAACACATTTCGAAAATGAGGACACCCAAAGACCAGAAATCAACCATTTTGTTGTAACCATTTTCATTAAGCAAAACTTCTGGGGCCAAATATTCAGTAGTACCACAGAAGGTTTTGGCAGCTGTTTCTTCGTCCTCGTCATCATTATGTAAACTCAATTTACTCAAGCCAAAATCACATAACGCTATGTGGCCATTGGCATCCAACAATATGTTTTCTGGTTTAAGATCTCTATAAATAATACCTTGGTCATGTAAATGTTCTAATGCACATACTAACTCAGCAATATAAAATTTTGTACGATCTTCACCGAATTTTCTTTCATTTTGCAAGTGAAAGAACAATTCACCACCTGCCATGTAATCGAAGATAAAGTATAAATCATTAGGAGTTTGGAATGTGAATTTAAGTGGAACTATAAAAGGTGATTTTGCAGCAATCAAAATATTTCTTTCACCAAAAGTGTGAGCGATTTCCTTCTTTTTGGCAATATATTTCTTGTCTAATACTTTCATGGCATAAATTCTGTTATTATCTTTCTTACGAACTTGAAAAACTTCTCCGAAAGTACCCTTACCTAACATCTTGATGATATCAAAATCATCTGGACCATAATGTCTCTTCTGAACAGGGCTAAAGTGATACTCAATTTGAATTTTACCTCTAGACATAGAATAATCTTCACTGAGTAAGTCATACCAACCGCAGTGATTCTTACCAGAAATTGTATCAGGCTTCAAGGTGACTTTACCAAGGAACATATCGATTGCACCATCATAAACACAAATTTCCAATTCTGAATTTGCATCAGTGACATCAAATGAAGCTTGATGAAACCATTTTGGATTGGAGGCATCAATAGTAGTCGAAGAAGTATGCATGAATTGGTTTGACGACTGTCTCGAATAAATTGGTCTGTTACTGCTGATGTTTCTGGAAGCAGAAATGCCGGTTGAAGAGCCCTTTTTTTTGGAATAGTCATAAATGCTGATTCCGTTATGCTCTTCATCCTTTGGCACTGCGGTGATCGCTTCTGCTGTTTCATATGTACAAACAACGTAAGGCTTCGAAGTTGGTGCCAAATTTAAACCTTGAGCACGCGCGATTGTGACTTTGAGGACACCGCGAGGAATATCAGGCTGTTCAGTATCTATCTTCATTGCCTTTACTGACTTGACAGCTGCATCCTTAGAGCTTTGGATGTTGTTGAATAATGCTTGATTGTGATTATATGCTTCTTGTTCAGCAGCCGAATACTGTTGATGCTCTTTTTGCTGCAGCTGCTGTTGCTGTTGCTGTTGCTGTTGCTGTTGCTGTTGCTGTTGCTGGTGTTGTTGGTGCTGTTGCTGGTGATATGTTGGGTCTTGCTGGTATTGTTGTTGCTCAAATGTTGGGCCAAAAGAGCCTTGGATTGAGGTTTGCCCATATGCATTAGAAGTATTAATTGACGTGGTTGATGGTGTACTCACGATATTCACTGGGAATTTAGAGGACATGAGTGGCATTTCGCTGGTTGTCAGCTGGTGTTGGGAGCCAGTTGGTTGCTGTTGCCCCAGAGACTGCTGGCCATCAGGGTCTTGAGGATTTCTGTTGAAAGAAAAAAAGTTTGAAAGTGCCATATCTCGGGAAAAGGGTGTACTAAGGGTTTGTTTATGAAAGTTTTAGTGCAGTTAAATGAATTCAATGAACTGCTGTCACCACAATGATACTACGTATTTGTTTCAAGAAAAAAAAAAACAACAAAAACAGAGCCTTGGCAAAAGTTATTAAAAAAACGGCTTATCTTCTAGCAAAGGAGAATTCTAGCAGATAATTTCAAAAGATTTTGCTGGAGAGACTCTCACTGCTTGCTCAAGTATGTTGTTGCACACAGGGTTATTGCAAATGATCGAAACAAGAAGGTAGAATTCAATCAGCGAACAAAAAACAAACGGGGGAAATGAAACCAACTGGAGTCTTGTCTTTTATCGGAGTCTTGTCTTTTATTAGAGTCTTGTATTTTATCGAAGTGATGACGGAGAACAGAGATTTGGGGGGGGAGTTTCCAATCAGAGGGATGTTTGTTGGCCGAACAGTATCTACCAAGTGGTTCTTGGGCTATAGATTATATGTGACTTCAGTGGCAAAACAGTCGAAAACTTGCTGTTTTACAGAGTGATTTTCAAAGAACGACAGTAATTGATAATTAAATCTCAAATATCACAACCAACTCTACTGGATTATTGAAAAGGAAAGTAGCCAAGTGTCTATGTTTATATGATTCAAAGAAGATCTATGGCTATCTATAGCAATACTTGGTGGATTATCAGTATTATATATATATATACACATAAAAAGGCACGTAAGCTTTGAGATTAGAGACAACTTATAGTCAGCAGAAAAAAAAAAATTTTTTTTCTTTCTTTTTTTTAAGTTTCTTTTTCTTTGCTGCAGAGCCAAATACTTGTAGGTAGTCTGCCGAGAAAGGAACCATACGAGACGTTGAAACAGTGTACTGAATCATATGTGTTGGTATAGATTTAGCAATTTGTGTAAATGATGATTTATCAAAGATCGATGAGTTTTCATAATCAACAGGGGAATAATGTTGAAGATGAGAAGAAAAAGTTGAAAAGAGAGTGACAAAAAAGAGAGTGACAAAAAAGAGAGTGACAAAAAAGAGAGTGACAAAAAGAGATTGCCATATATGGCAAAGTAATCTTCAGACAAAAAATATTGTTTGTTGCTGACAGGGTTTCTCTCTTTTAACAAAGCAAAAAACAGTCTTATTATCAATATGTGACTGGATCCTCGGAATATTTGAGCTACGTAGACAGCTAGAGTAAAAAGTAATCAGATGCAATGCAGTAATCGAAAAGCCAAAAAGTTTTAACTTTTTCGTTTGTAAATTCCCAATCGTATTAACTTGTGGATTTCCTCATCGTATTAACTTATACATTTCCCTATCGTGTTAATATGTATATCGTATCTAATGTCTTCTTGATTCATTGACTGCCTTTTGGTCTATTTATCATTGATTCGTTTATTGTTGTCCAATATTTTTTGCAAAAATTCAATCATTTCACTGACTCGATACAAATTATCCCAATGCAGCCCAAATCTATACCAACAGCAAGAAAATACAAAAATTGATAATAAACTGTATATGATTGTGCTTATATTTCTGCTTATATAAAAGACTAAACAAGGAAAACCAAAGAATATACACAAAGACCCGCAATAATCAGGATCTGAAATAGTATACAAAATTGTTGAAGTTAGTAAAAAGAGAAATTAAAGTAAAAAATGGCACATCTACTGCCACACAAAGGCATTGACTATCGGAATCTCGTCGTAAAGAAGCACATTGTCATTCCCGATACTAAGTGCTTCATTACTCGTCAAACTTGGAAAGTCAACCCACAATTTACAATCTTCATCCAAGTTTTTACCATTGAGACTGGCTAATCTATACAAGACTGGTCTTGTCTCTTTGTCTGCTAACACAATTTGCTGTGCTGTCAATTCAGAGTTGACATGCTTTTGCATCTGCGATGCTATGAATTCTGCAGTAATATCATTGTTGAAAACATCAATCTTACCTGCCTCAAGTTTCTCGAATTTCAAATTTACACCATTGAAATTAGGTGCCCAAAAATCGCCAGGATTCAATCCTCTCTTGTTCAAAGCTTTACTGGCCTTAAATTTTTTGGCATCTGCGATTACCAATAGATCAACCTGGTTCAATCTAACATTTTGCATGTCTCCTATATTTAAAGAAATAAATGTGGTATTAAACGTACGTCCGCATTGCGCATGTCTTCCATCACAATATTTCAGATAAAAACTAGGCTCCAATTCTAATTGGGAGTAACCTATTTTCTCTAATGGCTCAGGTGTGATTAAGGAATTATTGTGTGTATCATCAATCTCATACAAGCTTCTCCAGCTCATCAATGCCGAGAAAACAAACTTATTATTGAAATTTTCAGTGAATTCTTTATCATGTTTCAAAGGATTCACTTCACAAATTTCGTCTCTTAAGCTTAATTTTTCATCAACAGCTTTCAATCCAAATTTCTCAATATTACGCATTTTGACGTATTTCATCTTATGGTCTATGATCAACTGGTTAAAGTTAACGGTGTGTGCACTTGTTGATGTGTAGTATTTTCTTATAATAGCTAATGCTTCTCTAGGAGTAAATTTCTTGATAATGTTTTGAAGCAAAGCGTTATCATACATTTCTTCCACATGCTTTAATGAATGTTTACTTGATAACCATTTTTTGAAATCTTCTACTCCAGTAAACAATGGGACAAGTTCATCACCCCCAAATTCAAATTCATCTTCATCCTCGTACGAAATTATATGCTCTTCGTCCAACCAAACTGGATGAGCTTCTGTAGTGAAGATAATATTGGAGTTTTCCTTATTTTTATGAATAGGATTTTCATCATCAAACAATAAATAAAGATATTTCAAGGTTTCACTCATGGAAAAACTTTCCATACGATTGGAACGTTCCTGGGTATAAATATTCTCAATTCCTGAAAGACCACATTCCACTTTGAATCTCTTAACGTAATCTTCAAGAGCTCTAACACCAACCTGTAAATATAAAGGATCTTTGGTAGCACGATATAAATGATAACTACTTTCAATGTATTCTGGTCTTAAAGGATACCAAGCTAAATTCAAATTTCCTCGAGTTGGCTTTTTATGTCCAAAAGTCCATCTTTCAGGAATACTACCAAAGGTGTTCCAAAGCTTCATATATAGTAGATGATAATTAATACCGTCCTTAATTTTTCCAGCTAAAACCTGCAATCCAGGCCAAAAAGCACTCAATGAATCAATCCAATTGTACAGTAAACTTCCTTTTTCTATATCGACGTTCCCGTAAAACCATCTCTTCTTAGCAGTGAAATCGAATGCGTTGTAAGATTGTGTCCAAATATTCATCAACTCATTATCGTTAAACAAAATGGCACCTTTCAACGCATATTCAAAAAATGAATCAATCAGAGCACCTATACCACTTACATAATCTGTCCAAGTTCCAGGATCACTATCAATACCCATAGGAAGCAAATCAAGAATAGAACGTCTTTCCCAAAGAGCCATAAATGCTCTTTTAGATAATATTTCGAATACGGGGTCTCCTGTCAATTTTGATAATAATGTCATTTCAAGCATAGGAGAGCCAGCACCAGCAGTACAAGTATGTTCAATCATTTTCATATCCAAAACATCGAGTCCATGCTTCAAATTGATTCTAGCAAATGGAACTCCTGATTCAGTATGAAAGGCAGGCAACAATCTGTATCCTAAATCGTAGGCCATTAAAAGCAATTCATCTTTGTATCCGTCAATTGCAAAACCCTTTTTCTTATCGGACGCATAAAGATGCAATGAAAGAAGACTTCCCAAAGCACGAATAGAAGTCTCGAAAACTTGAACTGGGGTATCAGTATCAAAGGATATAGTATCTATAATAATTTGCACTCCTTTTGTGAAATTTTCTTTATCGTTGAAGATGATAAAAGTGTCGACAGTGTCCAAAAAAGTAATTGAAAAATTTCCAAGCACGTCATTTCGTGGATCTTTAATATCATCATAGTTTGGCCCGTATGGTGTACAAGATAATGGCCTCAATTCATCAGCTGGATAACCGTGGTTCAAGTAGGCATTCCAGCCGTGGTAAAACAATTCCTTTGTTTCATTTCTCAAACGCTCAAGGTGCTTTTTTGTGAATTGTGCTGATTTTATCATGGATTCATCATTCACAAAGACATTAATATCTGGATTAGGAGTAACATATACGCGTTTTTCTTGAGGCTTTTCTTCTTCCTCCTGTTTACCTTTAGAAAGAATTTCAGAATATATCTTTTCTTTGAAATCGTGGACTTTGCTTTTTATTTGTTTTTTGTACTCTGGGCTTTTCGTTGCTTCTGCAGTGAATGAGAAAATCACCAACAAAAATATCAAGCAAACACCGAGGTTTTGCGTGAAGCGGAATCGAAACATGTTGTATTTCAGAAACATGGCTTAATTTTTGGTCAGAAGTTCAACTGAATTGCAAAAAAAGGAAAGTTTCTTGATCTATGTGTATTTGCTTCGTAACAATCAGCCTAAATGCTTTGGAAATGCAAAAGCTTCCTCCTTCTATAACTTTGAAGATATGAACACTTTGGGTTTCTGTATTTTTTTATATTTTTTCAAATTTGGGATCAGAAGTCTCTCGTATTGCCAAAAGACTACTAGCTAAATTGATGATTAACCTCTCAGATAACAGGTAAAAAGCGAAATGAAAGTCTTAAAGAGAATGGAAAAAAAAAGTTGAAAAGAGCAACAATATGTTTGTGAAAAATGAAAAAGAATAATCTAAAAAACAGTTACTTCAACAATTCTTATTTGGAAAAGAACAATTCATCAACAAGCTTGAAAAGTTAAATGATTTGTGCTTTAACTATTTATCCTTTTTTTTTATCAAAATTGCAATGCATGTTTGACGACCTCAATAAAAGCAAGATGAAAAAAAAAAATGCAAATTGTAAATAAATTGCGTGCCAGAACGTCGGTCTTATTATGTATATGTACATTGAACGTGTCGAAAAGAGTTAGAGGAGTGTACAAACTATTTTATCTTTATTAGCAAGGGCAAGCTAAGTGTAATTTATTCTACCTACTAATACTAGTTGAGTCTTTTGATTTCTATACTATTTGTGGAGAATTGCTTCGAACTAAAAAAATCGAATATGTATTTGAGATATGTATTTATTGACAACCTGGACCCTGAAAAATAAAATAGTGTTGTGAGAGAAAAAATTTTAAAATAAATGGAAACCAAAAGGTTTTTCTATGAGAAGTAAAAAATGATTGTATTACAAATAAAGAACACTTATCTAAAGCAGAAAAGTTTCTGGTTGTAGAAGCTTGTCGAAGCCCAAAGCAAATAAGGATATACTAAAGAGGTTGGTACGCTGGTGTGACCTGCTAACCAGCAGAAACCAGAAGACGGAAAAGTAGAGGAGTCACGATAAAAAATAAATAATTGAATTTGAATGAAAAAAAAGGACAATATCTTATTTGCTTCATATAGCCACTGAGAATTGGGATTTTCTGTATTCACAGTGTCAATGTGCGGAAATCTTGATATTGGAACCTGTGAGAGCCATGTAGAATCAAAACTGAGACTTGCGTTCTAGCACATAACAGGCTTCGGAGTTTGGATCTAGAGACTTGTAACATTCAACGTCATTCAAACACACAACTTCCTCGTCAGACTCATCTGCAATGCGGGTGATTTCGAAGTCTTTGCTTATTTCATCAAATATCCTCATAGAATCAACGCATATTTCTGGTTGTGGATACTGGGCACTCGTTTTTGTAAGTTTCAAGCCAATAGTGAAGAATTTCCCGCTTTCGTAGTTAGATGTTACCTGTTCCACCGGTATTTCTTTCTTGAGCTGAGTTTTGGGGAGCTTGGCGTCAGTAATTGTTTCCGAATCGCTCCCAGAGTCACTGCTAGTATCTATTTGTGTACTGTTGTCCACTATATGTGGTTCCTGTTTGGTAGGATCAAGATAGGTTTTTCTGTGAAATATGTGGTTGAGAAGCATTTTAGAAAGTGCCAGTGGTAGTTTGTGATTCTACTATAGTTGCAAAGGATTGAAGTTCTTTTCTTTTCTCGTCTCATGAACAATCAGAGGATCTCCGTTTCTCAAATGCAGAAAGAAACCTGTATATATATAAATAACGAAGAACTGAAATTGTCCTGAGTCACTTCGAGCGCCCAGTCAGGGGAATAACTGTGTAAATAAGGTATAAGCCTTCTTTTTCCATGGTTTACTTACACTATCCATTATTACGAGCCTGCAAATGCAGAGCTCAGATATGTGTGGATAATCAATCGAGTTATCCATGGCACTTCATGTAACTCACTCCGATATCTTCTCAATGGGTGTTCCAACAATCTTCGTGTGACTTCAAATCAAGCTCAAACTATACACGGCATGCATTATTAATATATCAATCCCACAATATTTGGAATGATTTGCAGAAATCAGAAGTCATTAAGTTGCGCCATGCATGCTGAAATCCTCAACTATAAAATTTGTCCTTTTAGTCCCCCTATTATGCAAGTTACATTCCTTTCGCATTTTTGCCGTTTTTTCTCCCAAAAGGGTAAAAAAAAGTATTTCCTAAAACAGAAACAGGGTGAAAAGCTTCATTTTATGGGGGTGAACCATTCACTCAAAAGTCCTTCTAAAAAAAAATTGAATCAATTGTCCGCATTTCCGGACCGGATTTCATATCTCCTGTCAACTTCACGCTAGCTGGCAATCAGAGAAACCACAGACATATTGATTTTAGTCATCTATATAATTTAAGCCTGTTGAAGCGTGTTTTAATTGGCATATCCATTCAATTGTTGACAAAGCACGCTGAACTGAATTCAAGGATACACGTAGTTTGAAGATATCGCGAAAATTTGATCCAAGCACGGAAAATACAGCCAAGAACATGATTTTACTTCTCTGGATAGCTAGTATCGCAGCTTTGGCTTCAAGTCTTTCGTTGCCGCTCCTGGCACCCCAGGTGCCCCAGGTACCTCTAGCTCCCGAGATTTCTGCTGCAAATGCTCATATTAGACATCTCAAATGGGGCAAAGTCAACTTCTTGCACACGACAGACACACACGCATGGTACGCTGGCCATTTGAAGCAAGAACAGTACAGTGCCAACTGGGGTGATTACATTTCGTTTGTGAAGCACATGAGAGAGCTTGCAGACAAGGCAGGAGTCGACTTGATTGTTGTAGACTCGGGTGATAAGCATGATGGGAATGGATTAAGTGATGCTAGCTCACCTAATGGTGAGGAATCGATGAAATTTTTCGCAGAAATGGATTTTGATTTTCTAAGCATTGGCAATCATGAACTATATTTGGAATCAAGTTCTTTGCAGGAGTACGACATGGTCATGGAAAAATATCTGAAAAATGATAAGTATCTCGCAGCAAATGTAGAGATTTTTATCAATGGGACTTGGAACAATATAGGAGGACCTAATAATAGCAAGTATAAAATATTCACCACTAAAAATACAAAATTGAAGGTATTGGCTTTGGGTTTTCTTTTCAATTTCCCAAGATATAACGCATTGACAAGAGTCAAAAAAGTGTCAGAAGTATTGAAGGAATCATGGTTCATTGACGTGTTGCGTGAAAATCCAGATTTGGATATGGTTATTGTTGTGGGTCATATTCCCGTGCAATTAACATCCTCATTTCCTGAGCTATTGAACATACATGTTGCCATTAGAAGATACTTTCCAGATATTCCAATAGAGTACTTTGGTGGTCATAGTCACGTTAGAGATTTCACAGTTGTTGATGAACATTCAGTGGCATTACAAAGCGGAAGATATTGCGAGACTGTTGGATTTTTAAGCGTGAATTATAATGAAACTATTGATAATGGTATCAAAAAATTGAATGATTTAAAATTTAATAGAAAATACATAGATTTCAATTTGAACTCTTTTATGACTCACTCTAAAAAAACAAATTCTAATTTCCATACAGAAAAGGGTTTGCAGGTATCCCATGATTTGACTCTTGCAAGAGAGTATTTGAATATTACTGAAATTTATGGATATGTTCCCCATGATTATTTGGTCATTGATAATTCATATCCAAATGAGTATAATTTGTACAGTTTCTTGGAAAAATCTATCTTGACTCGTTTACCAAATCCTGATAACAATTCAAGAATCACTGTAATTAACTCTGGATCCATTAGGTATGATATGTACAAGGGTGACTTTACAAGGGATACCATGTTTATTGTTTCTCCTTTTCAAAATGAATGGTTATGCTTACCAAATATCGAGTATTCAAAAGTAAAGGAGATGATCGATTTATTGAATCATTTAGACTATATCATTGCTTCCGATGCGAATGGATATCCGGAAGATCATAGAATGATTTTATCACTGCCAGAGAAATTCGCTATTAATGCAAAAATAGAAAAGTCTCCAAATTATAGAAATAATAATGTTTTTAAAGGTCAAAGTTCTGAGCTCTCAGTTGGTTATGTTACGTGTGATGATCATGGTTGCGATGGCGATGATACCCCACATATACCTTACAATAATGGGTATGATAAAAATCCAAATATTGTTCATTCAGAGGAAATATTCGAGAACAAAACAGAGCTCGTAGATTTGGTTTTGTATAACTTTTTGAAACCATATGTTGCACATGCTTTAGATATCGTCTATGGTGAACCTAATACCGAATATCCCTTTGAATATTACGAAGGCTTGACTGTTGGTGAGATGTTGAAAGAATACGTAATAGAAAATTGGCAAAATAAATAAATATATTAGATAATAACAAAAGCTTCTTCAAATTATAGTGAAAAATAGTACAGAAGAAACTGAATTAAAAAAATTCTATGTTTTCATTCTGATATTTCATTGCACATCATAAGGTTGAATATGGAATGAATCTATGCAATTTGTTATTGATTTCAATGTAATCTTTTTCATTATGTGGTTGAATATACCCTTTTCTCATGAGTAAGTCAATAATTACTGCACCGCAATTTGGTTTAAATTTACCATGTTTCAAACATTCTTTAACTTCTGGAATCGTCATTAATTTGAAACCAGATACCTCATTATCATTGACACTTGGAGAAATATTTTTAAAGTCTAAATCATAAACATACTCACATTCATAATGAACTATATAGTTTTCGTTATGAGTGATATCGTATCTGAAATCTTTTGGTGTTTTGTTTGAAAAAAGATAAGTTATTAAGCTCACAGGGGCAGCATTTTGGTTCACAAAATCTTTATCCAAATTAGCTTCTTCTTCAGATTCTTTGATAACTGTTTCATCAATTGTACAAGGATATGCAATTCCACCAGCAATAGTATTATCCAACATACCCGGAAATGTTTGTTTGCTTAACGAGCGTGTGGCTATCCATAATTTTAACTCTTCTTCAGATTCTGTAAATCCATTTATATGAACCCCGTATAGAACAATTCCCAATAATGGTGCAAAGGATCTTTCCATTGTCACATATTTTTGATGTGAAGGATAATAGCACACGTAGAGCTCATTTCTCCAGCCCTTCAAGGATTCGAAACAATTCTTAGATCTCAAATGTTGAGAAATCTCTACAAAAGCAGCGTTTCTTTTGTCAAATGTATTTAACTCCAAATTTAGACGTATAAATCTTTCTTCTTCATTGAAAATGAAATACGTCGAAAGAAAACTGAAATTCTGTTTGAAAATTTGAAAGACAAATGGGATGATTCTTCCAATTTCCTCACCGTGATGGGTCTGGAAAGCGTAGGTTGTATCCAAGAAATTCTTGTATTCTTTAGTTGTGTGAGCTGGAATCACATCAACCTTTTTGACAACATCTAAGTAATTCATTGTTATTACCATTGAAACATACCCTTAACAATCAAACAAGAAATATAATAAATTCTGAAAATTGAGCTTTGGCATAAAAGCTAGGTTGTGGTATTTTGCAATCAAATATAGTTTTACTTTTTTTTTCCTCTACAATTTTACGTAGTATTTTGTGTACATAAAAGTAGTAATATTAACTATTTCTTTGAATCTACACCATCCTATTTGATAAAAAATCCGATACTAGATAGAAGTGATTCTTTAAGATTGGAAATTAAAGCTTTGTGGGAATACAGACACTTGGGATAAAATGAGGAAAAGATCGCAAAGTATACAAATAAAGCTATGCAATCAGGATCCCGTCCCAATCCAGCTTATCGATAATACACTTCTGGAAAACTCTTTACTGAACATATCAGGTGAAAATTTAAATACAACTTTGGCAGAAGGAAATGAAGATCAAAACATAACATCTGATGCTGAAAATCCTGGATATTCGTCTCCAATTTCTCCAGCTTCTCCTAGGCTTAACAGAAACTGGGTTACTAATGTCAGAATAGGTGATTGCAGTATAGTGCGGGGCACTGTATCAACATACAAATATGTGGTATGGACTATCAAAATAGACACTGTACAAGGAACTACTATTACAATATACAAACGATATAGTGATTTTGAAAAACTTCGACAGTTGTTGGTAAAGTACTATCCTAAAGAACTAGCATCTGAGAATGCAAAAAACCGGAGAAGAAGTAATAGCCTCGAAAGTACGATTTTTGGGGGAAGCAGCGAATACGGCGAGTCGAATGAAAGTGAAAAGTTGGAAATAGCGAAATTGCCAGGCAAACGAATATTTGGGGATAATTTGGAAGTAGGTTTTTTAAAGCACAGAAGAAACGGTTTGGAATACTTTTTAAGCAGCGTTTTGTTGAATCCCAAGTTTTGCAATAGTGGAATTGTAAAGGAATGGCTTCTACAATGACATCTAATTTGTCTTTCAAACGTATTTCCTATATATATATATATTATTATTATTATTATTATATATTACATTATTAAAAATACTTACATAACAATTTTGAATAACATGAAACAAATGTACTGATTAGACTGATCGAATAACTAGAAATAAAATCATTTGTAAAATTCAAACTTGTCAACATCAGAAGAAGATTTCACTTGACTAGCGTATGCTTCTTCTAAATCATTTTGGATGATGACATATCTATTTTTTCTGACAGCTCTCAAACCAGCTTCCTGCATGATAGCAGCAATAACTGCACCTGAAAGAGGTTCATTTCTGATGACTAGCGAATCCAAATCACATTCAGGTGCCAATGACATTTTCGAGGCGATCGTTTGGAAGATCAATCTTCTTTCTCTTCTGTCTTTCAAACTTGGGAATTCAATCTTTCTATCTAATCTACCTGGTCTAAGCAAAGCTGGATCTAAAGTATCCGGACGATTAGTGGCCATGATAACCTTAACTGTAGAAGTCTGATCAAAACCATCCATTTGATTAAGCAATTCCAATAAAATTCTTTGAACTTCACGATCAGCACCTGTCTGGGCATCGAATCTTTTGGTTGCAATGGCATCTATTTCGTCGATAAAAATGATGGAAGGCGAATTTTCTCTGGCCAAACGGAATACGTCTCTTACCATTCTGGCACCCTCACCTAAATATTTCTGAACAAACTCAGAACCATTGACTCTGATAAAAGAGCCCTTAGAGGAGTTTGCCACTGCCTTGACCAACATAGTTTTACCGGTACCTGGTGGACCATATAATAAAACACCTCTTGGTGGATCTATACCGATTTGCTTATAAAGATCAGCTTGTGTCAAAGGTAACTCTACAGCTTCTCTAATTTCCTGTTTTTGCATATCCAAGCCACCAACGTCATTGTAGGTAACATTTGGCTTCTCATTATCGCCAAGAATAGAAATGGAAGAATCAGCTTCTGGTGGCAATATATCGACTAAAGCGTTCGAATGACGATGCAAGGCGACAGAGCTGGATGGCTTTAAGAGTTCTCTGTCCAAGGTAGACAAGATCTTGACAACATAAACCGAACCCGCTGTGGATGAAACTATTCCTGTAGAGTTGTCAATTGCTTCCAAGAATTGGCCAATGACCAAAGGCACTGACTGAATACGCTTGACTTCTTCCTGGGCTCTCACCAATTCTCTTTTTAAAAACCTTTGCTCATCTTTGATGTAGTCTTCTTGCAACTGGAGCAAGTCCAATTGCTTTTCGAGCTTCTTCAATTTTGTGTATGCGTCTATGTTGGTGCTACTGCTTGGCTTGGCCTGCTTACTTTCGAGGCTTGTGATTGTAGCTAGTTGATCATGATCAATACTATGAATTTTGGTAGGTTTGATGCCGAGTTGTTCCATTTTGGCCAGTAGCTGTTGAAATGTCTATTTTTTTAAGCTAAAAAGGTGGGAGATGAAACTTCGACCCGAGATCCGCAAACTTTTACCTCTATTATTGGGAAAAACAGACTATACACTTTGCTATCTGCGAAAATATGCTATATGTGAACAGAATCTCCAATCTCTTTGCACTGAAATACTTGGTTCTTTAAACTTTGTAGAAGAGCTGTATTGCGCCTATTTGAACAAAATAACCGTGATACTCAAAAAATCTGTCGATTATCTTGTGGAGAAGACCCTTTATCTTCGTTTTTAATGCAGAATTTTGAGGAAATCAGTATCAATCAGCGTGTTCTGGAGGTATGATTAAAGGATTTCAATTGTTTTTCGTGCTTCTTTCCAAATTGCCACTCAAACAAAATTATTACTGGAAAAAAAGATAACTCTTTATATAGGTTATCACGTGATCTTAAAATTCAAAAAATTTTCATTTTCTCTCCTGCAAAAGTATCAAAACATTAGAATGCTTACAAAATTTTCCTTTTCTAAAAAAACAAAAGATACCTCTTAGTATGTATTAGAGAACTACAGCACCTGCTCCACAATCCCATATAGATCCATATACATTCACATACGTATATAAAACACATTTCTAGTGAAGCTGACAGTGAAATTCAAGAGAGCTGATCTATTGGACCATAGAAAATAAAACCTAGAGGAATCAAACCAATTGCATTTTGGGAGAAAGAACAGAAAGGTTTGAAAACAGATCACGAAAACCCGCAGAAAGTTGGAAGCAAATAAGAGTCAAAGAAAGTGATTTGTCCCCACAAAAAGTTGCCAGATAATCAAGGAAAACCACACAGAGCAAAAATGATGGAGAAACCTTTCTTCCCACAGGCGCTTACGACAAGCTTTTTCTCGAGAGTGAAGAACGAGAATACATCGATTTACATTAGCACTCAGACCTCAAGAACGAACAAAAGATCGGCTGCAGTTGTGAATTATGCTGAAGACTACTACGACGATTTCGCCGAAGAAGACAGCGACTATCCTTCGCGAAAGAGATTGCACCAAGATTCATACTATACAGGCAATGCCTCTACCACCTTGAGTAACCCATTATTGCAAAATTTCACAGGAAAGGTTGCCATCAAGACACCGCATCAATATTTCAGCAACGAGGAGCTTTTGGCTCAAAGCAAGCTTGACACCGAATTGATACCCATAAGAATCAACGTTGAGACTCAAAATAATGCTAGAATTGTTGACTTTTTCATGTGGAACATCAATGAGTCTTTGATCACTCCTGAGCAGTACTCCCAGATTTTCTGCCAGGATTTAGAGTTACCAAACAGTGTTCAAGCTCAGATTAGTAACTCAATTCATCTGCAAATTGAAGATTATTCCCAGTTAGTCAGAATAAAATTACCTGAAGATGCCTCGATCCATGTTATCATTGACTTGAATGTCAATTTAGATAAGCAACTTTACGAAGATAAATTTGAGTGGGATTTGACAAACAGTGAGATAATATCTAAAAATAATTGCGATAAGAATATCAAGTCTGAGGGACTAATAACACCTGAACAATTTGCGGAATTGGTAGTCGCAGACATGGGACTTCCAAGAGAGTTCTATCCAGCAATCGCCCATAGTTTACACGAACAAATTTTGAAACTAAAAAGAGAAGCACTAGAAGGTAGACTTCCTCAAGAGGTTGTGAATGGTGCTGCTTACAATCGTGAAGCTGGTTGGAGATTTGACCCAGAAAATTTGGGAGGTGAGTGGAGCCCAACTTTTGAAACTTTATCTCAATGGGAAATCGAGAGAAGGGAGATTGAAAGAGAGAGAAATATCAGAAGATTGAAAAGAGAGTCTATGAGGGTAGGTGATGATATAATAGGTGGTCCTGTTGGATCTGGTGTGACTGGATCTAATGGTGCTGAGGGAGGAAGATCGAGTAGAAGAAGAGGTGGTCGTCGTTACGATGAACTAGAAGGTTCTTGGGTCAATTATTAGTGTATTTGATAATATTGATTTTGTACAATAGAATAAATTTAGGTAAAACTTAGATTTCAAATAAAATTCATGATTTATAGCACAAAATTTCGTAGAAAATATCAATTCAACCGATAGGCTTATTTCTAACGAATTACAAGCATCCGTCTTCTTTACAAATTACAACAATGTATTAAACTGGGCAACATTTTTTCAACTTTCTGCTTAAACTGTATCCTTAATAATATGGCGAATCAAAATTTATTATTCGATATCATATATACATTCAGTAATTTTTTCTCAATATTGATTAATAATAGTAAAAATAACAGCAAATTTTCGAGAAACAGTAAATGAGAAATAAAATCAAAAAAAAGAATAAAAAATCAGGAACAACTAACAATAATATATATATATATATATATATATATAGAAACAATAATATAAATAAATAAACATCATAAGTATATATAAATGTATGATAACAACACAATTAAACAAAAAAATAATTAACGAAAAAAAGGAAAAAAAAAAAAAAGAATTAATGAGCAAAATAAAAAACAGTTACTCGATTTGAGAAAATTCAAGATTTACTAATGAAAGAACCATCTTCATATCTGGAATGCTTATCATTTATATTCAATGTTATTATTATTTGGTTCAAACAAAATAAAAGAAGCATGGATGAATTAACCACAACAGCAAAAAAGTTTGAAAAAATTCTTATTTTCGTCAGTTCCAACTGAATTGACATCACCTTGATCATTAATAGGATGTAAATTTCTTCTGATTTGTTGTTGTCTTGTGGTGGCATCATTCACGGAATACGTGTTACCATTGCTAACTATATATGTGTTTTCTGGTGGATTTGGTTGGCGCTGTTGATCTTGCAGTGGATTCTGTGACTGTTGAAGAAGCAGCTGTTGTGGAAGCAGCTGCTGCTGTAGAAGCTGCTGTTGCTGTTGTTGATATTGCTTTTGCTGTTGAATCTGATCTATTGTTAATTTTGACTTTGACCGTGTGTTTGGCGGTAAAGCTTGTTGATTTTGAGAGCTACGATGTTGCTGTCTGCTTTTTCTTGGGTTTGGGTTACCATAACCATGTAAATTTGGCTTTTTGTTAATGGAATAATCCCATCCTTTACCTTCATTCAAATCCATCCAATCATAGTGACCATCATCGACTGCACCTATCTCTTGTAACGATCTATCCATCAAAAAAATCAAGTATTCATAATCAGGAGTTTCATCGAATCTTAAATTCCGGGTGTACGCCAAGTATTCATGGAAACCATTAGGAAAGTTACCGCATAAATCGTCTAAAGTTGTACTCTGTTTCTTTTCACAAATTTTATCATATTTTAATCTATTATTAGGTGCTTTCAAACCTTGCCAAGGCAAAGAGCCTCTCAAGAAGTACATAAAGACATGGCCCAATGATTCCAAATCATCTCTTCTACTTTGTTCTCTTCCCAAATGGGTATTTATGCTCATGTATCTTGCTGTACCACTCAAGGACTTTCTTTCTCGGTAAGTGATGTGTTGTTTAGTCTTTGGATCTCTGTAGTACTTTGCCATACCAAAATCGACAATATGTATCAAGTTTGCGTCTTTAGTGTTGGGTAAACCAATCAAAAAATTATCAGGTTTAATATCTCTGTAAATTAAAGATTTTTCATGGATGCTTTGAACTCTAGATATCATTTGTTTGGCAACTAAGATTGTTGTTTTGACTGAAAACTTTCTGCCACACCATTCAAACAAGTCTTCTAAGGATGGTCCGAGCAAATCGATAATCAAAATATTATGTAAACCTTCTTGTCCGAAATGATAAACGTTGGGGACACCCGCACAACCACTTAGAATCTTATATGCTTTAAATTCGTCCTTCAACTGAGGAGCGTCAGTTTTTCTGGATTCAAATTTGATCGCTACTCTTTCGTTTCCGACAAGGTTTAGTCCCTCAAAAATAATACCGAAGGAACCTTCACCTATCTTGTTTCCTATTTTAAAGTGGACGCCCACGACATTTCCGTTCAAACCATGATAGCTAGACATTTTTTCAAGACTGACCTTCAAATCAAAAGCGGTCTATAAACTTCAAATCAACAGAGGTACACTAAACTTCAAATCAGAAAAAGGAAAATGGATAGTAGCAAAGATGAGACTGTATTTTTTTTTGTGATGGCTTTCGATCAAGATGTTTTGTGGATAAAACTTTTGACTGAAGATGTATTTCGCTAAATTGTTGTTGGTTCAACTGTTGGAAAATGTAAAAACGGCGCTATTGTTTGCAAAACTTTGTAGCAAAAAAAAACAAGCAAAAATGACCTTTGAAATGAAACTGTTAGTCTATATTTTGTTGGGGACCTGATCTGGGGTGTATATGGCTTCCAGTGTTTGTAATAAGTCCAGTTTTTTTTTCTGATATTGCTCGTTTTCCTCTAATAAAGCTGCTGTTGTCAAAATATCTGGATCCTGAGTTTCTAGTTTTCTAGTGTCCAGTTTCCAACCTGCTCAAGTGCGAATGGGTTCCTGGGTTTAGCAACTTTCAATCAATGACTTTTGCAAACCTCAATCAATAGCTGTTGCAACTCTCAATCAATGACTTTTGCAACAACAACTATCGTGTTTTTAATGTGAATTCTATGCTATTTGAAAAACTACTTATGCATGTATCCCGCTCCTGGTTCTGGGACAGGCTTTTAGCTATAGTATTCTGCTTTCTATATATGTTGACAGTATTGTTTTTAGTCTTCAAAGTTGTCACAAATTACACGCTCTAATACTTGTCACTTCTATGCAATAATGTATTATATTGTAAAATTTTCCTTCTTCTTCGGCGCTGTAAAAAATCCTTATTTTTTTTTTTCTTTTTTTTTTTTCAGTGTAATTTTTTCCGTCCAACTTATTGTCGCTGTCTTTAGTAAATTAGTTGCGCGATAACCCAGAATAGAGGTTGATGTAATACGATAACTAGATAATACTACGATTTTGGGACTTATTTAGTCATAGGTACCGAAAGATAGTGAAATTGTTGAAATTTGAGGTAGGTTTTGTATTCAGATTATGCTCTCGGTGGTTGGAAATATTTCACAGTTTTGAAAAGCTTTTGAGATCAATACACAAAGGTTCGAAAAAATGCACACAAAGGTTTAAATGTAAAAAACACAAAGCTGAACATTAAAAACCACACAGAGCTGAAAACTAAAAGTATAAAAGGATATTTCAACACAAGGAAAAAAATAAGAGCGAAACTAAGAAAAAACAATTAAAAAGACATTAAAAGAGGAAAATGTAGGAAGTTACAAATAGGGAAAGTATTGTGGAACCGTTCGGCAAATGTTGTAAACTTCTAGCAAACGATAGCGATCCTCCCAGTGTACAACAAGCGTTCAGCTCAGTTTGTTTGGCAAATCTGTCTCAATGTTGTTGCATCGAAGATGCAAACAGCTTGCTGCACGGAATTCCGTCATGTACAACGTCCATATGCAGACGTATATAATATATATATAAATTAAATGCATTAACGGCTTATCGCAGGCCATTCTCGGATGAACAGGTTACTCGATATGAAATATACAAACAAAACAGGCAAACGTCCGTCTGCAATTATTTTTTCATGAAAATAAAGTAGAGAGAGAAAATACAAACATCTCGAATCAAGCCAAACAGTTGACTCAGGCTACTAGAAAACCTTGTTTTAAACCTCATTTTGCACCGCATGTCGAATCTATAGCCTAATTGATCACCCAAACAATATTTGCTTGTGTGTGTTTCCCCCTGAAACCATTGAGTATCAGTCGCCAAATGTTACAAACATTTCGTTTCAATTTCGCTTTCACGTCAGCTTCGGTGAATCCTTATTTCTTTCTTTGATATTATTGCATACCAGCAAGCTTTCTGCCAAGTTGCTTTACCCTGGTCAAAACTTTAATAATCAAAATCGGCTATTTATGGTAAAACTTGTTCACTATCATGCAGACATCCCACGCTAGCTCGTTCTAATTGCAGCCAAACAAATGAAATATTAGTTCTCAATGTGTAAACTAACTGCAGCAGAAACAACATTTTACAAATTTGCAGAATTTAGCCTAAATTAGAGTTTATTTGGGAGTTTTTCAGATGCAAGCATATTATAAGATACGAGAAAAAAAAAGCCAATACGGTTTAGGGGTTTGAGATGTAAGGATGAGCTTCTAGATTGGATTTTCTAACGGTTTAACGGTTTTTGTTAATTAACCGTTTTTCTTTTCCAATTAAAAGATAAGCGGGTTTTTTGGTGTTCAGATGTATCTACACTCATAATTACAATTTGTTTGCGAGCTTAACCCCCCAGTCTTTATCAATATTGCTGAAGTATCCTATTTTAAACTAGCTTTTTTTCATAATCCAAAATACTACTAAACTGGAGTCCACATATTTTATATTTGGGTGGTACAGCCATTGAAAAGCTGCGAATCGATTTTGGGGAAGAAAAACAAGTATCCTTGACTATATGCTATCATTTCCTCTTTATGATCTGAACCTTTTAGTTTCACCTACATGACTTGTGCCATCTTTTTGCTATGTTCTCTTTTTCTGTTGTGATTCCCTACTTTTGATTTGTTCTGTGTTTTTCTCTTTTGTTGATGTATCTGCTTTCTTTTGGCATTTGGATCGTCTTTTTTCTTACTATCATCGTTTTCCTTCGAATTCTGTTTTTTGTCTTGCCCACTACCTTTTTTCTCCATATTCATCAACTTAACTTCACCTCTATTCAAAATTAGCAAGGATTCCAAATTGGACTTCTTATTGTGGTCCTTGTTTAACATGTAGAACCAACCTTCAATCTGTTCATTACTCCATCCAGTTTTATCAATAATCTCTTTCCGCAACTTACCTCTTCTACTTTCAGCACTTCTATCTGCCACAGAGGGATTTCTTGTATAAAGCGTATACAAATACATTTCAATATTTTGCAAATTCTCCTGCTTAATAAATTGATTCTTCAATTCTTCATTAGTTTTGTTCGAACTAGTATTTGCAAGTGCTTCAGACTGAGTAATTTCTGCATCCACATACGTATCGTCAGGTTCATCTTCATCATTATTATAAATCAAAGATAGCGATAATTCAAGTGTCTTTTTTCTCAATTTATTATCATCAGAATCATATATTTCCTTGCTGTTTATATCATTGAATTTCAACTGCTTTTTCTTACCTAATATTACATTCTTAGGATTAAATTTCTCTTTCAGAATAGTCTTCTTATCGTCTGGCTTATCTGTACTATTCAAAAGCTGCTCAACTCTATCTGGGTTTTCAAGTAATTCATCTATCAAAATATGAACGGGCTTTCCCTTATTCATTTTCAACATTTTTCGAACTTGAAGACTTGTAAAATGCGGAAAAACACTAAGAATTTGCTCCACTTCTTCATTTGTATTTTCATTATAACTTCTTAAAACTTTCCCCAATTTTGAAGCTAATAATGACTCGTTACCTTTTGTTAATTTTGACTGTGTGTATTCATCATTTATAATAGCTGAAAATAACTTAAATTCACGCGCAAAATCTTTTGCGCTAGTTAACTCAAATCTTTCGAAAAACTGATTAATTAGGTTTGTCAAGTGATCAATTGTGCAACCAATTAAACTCATTAGCATCAAAATTTTGCAGATATCTGAATGAATTGAGCTTCCATCACCGTAATATCTCTCTAGCATTTGAATCCATCTCAAATCGACAAACTTACTTATGAATTTGTCTCTCTTCTTTTGGAAAAATTCTTCTTTTTTATTATTACTCTGCTTTTTATTAGTGGTTTCTAATTTATTATTAAGTCCCAATAAAATAGCTAAAAATTCGATATCAGAATGACTGTTGACACTAAGTTTTCCATCGATGATTAACTGCTCTAAATAATTTTGTAAAGAGTTTAGCAACATCGAAGATTCAACATCAGCTTTGTCGTTCACTCTAATAGGGTACAATATCATTTCCCTAATCTTGAAACAATTGCCTTTCCCATATACTTTGATGAGATCCCAAATTATCTGACCATTGATTTCGAAATATAGAAGTCCTAATTTTTCAACAACCACAAAAACTAAATTTCTCAATATCACATTTCTATCAGAAATATCTACATTCACTCCACCCAATGTTAAAATTTGATCCATCTCATAGGAAGTCTCCTCAAGATATTTTCTTATAAATTTCTTGGTTTCTATAATCGTGTTTTCTGATAATTTTTGACTCAAAAGAACTTCGCCATCTAAGTCTCCAGAAGTAGACCTAGAATTTTCTGATGCGCCGCAAATAATAGAATATATGAATTTCATGTAGTCGATATATGTGAGCAATAAATTTGCCCAAATCAACGGATCTTTGTCATACATTGATGATCTTAACTTGAAAGGAGGATAAGCTACGATTGGAATTTCTAGCTTCTCTGATTCATCAATAGTGCTATCAAAATTGTGAACTGGATTAACATTTGATGATTCTTTCTTATATTGCTTCTTGGGAAGCTTAATACTGAGATCAACAGGCATTTTGGATAGCTGCTGTTTTAGGGATTGAATTCTTTGGTAAAATAAGCAGACTTGTCAATCGTTTCTTAACCTCTATAATTTAATTTGGGGATGGATATATGGCCTTCCACGACTATGACACCAGTTAAATACTCAATAGACCAACTCAAAAATAAGTTATTCAATGCCTAATCTACAATCAATAATATATTCGATTAATGCTGTTGCTTTTGACTGAAAAATCAATTATGTCAGGCGGTGAGATTGAGTAGCTGGGTATATCTTGATTAAAAATCATATATTTCAGTAAGAGACAGCCTATTCTGGAAAAAAAAAAAAAAAATTAGGATGCATAGTAGTTATAAAAATAGAGGATCTTCAAGTTATTTTAGAAGAAATCACTCGATTATGTAATAAGTGATATAACTACTTTCCAATAAACAATTTTTTGGTAACCATTAGTTGTAGTTTGAAAGACTTTAATAGTTTAAACTGCTTAAATCATCAGATGAACTGAAGCACTCAAGCCATTTACAATATTATATTAATCAACCAAATCCTTACAATATAAAAATTTATTCTTTAAATGTTTTTTCTACTTCAATTCGAAAAAAAAAATCAAGAGTTGTTTATTTAAAAATTAATATTTACTTTAAAAAATGTTGATTAACTTATCCATAATAATAATAGTTGGATCAAGAATATTGAATATACAAGAAGTTGGTTAACTGACTTATTTCTTCAATTTGTTGACCAATTCAACATACTTTTCAGTAGAGAAAGACTTTGGTCTTTCAATAGCCATACCGTAAGCTCTGTCAATGATTAATTGAGGCAAGACACCGAAAGCTCTGGCAACACCGAATAAGACAGTGTAGAAAGAAGCTTCAGTCAAACCGTAGTATTTCAATAAGACACCAGAGTGGGAGTCTACATTTGGCCATGGGTTCTTGGTCTTACCGTGTTTGGTCAAGACACCTGGAGCGACTTGGTAAACAGTGGAGACAACGTGGAACAAGTGGTCATTTGGTAAGTGCTTAAGAGCAAATTCTCTTTGAGCAGTGTATCTTGGATCGGTCTTTCTTAAGACAGCGTGACCGTAACCTGGAACAACTCTACCGCTGTTCAAAGTTTCCCATAAGTACTTTTCAATGGTTTCCTTGGTGATGTTACCGTGTAATTCGGAATCTAATTTTTCTAACCATTCCAAGACTTCTTGGTTAGCTCTACCGTGTAATGGACCAGCTAAACCACCCATACCAGCAGCGAAGGATAAGTATGGAGAAGACAAAGCAGAACCGACTAAGTGGGTAGTGTGAGCAGAGACGTTACCACCTTCGTGATCAGAGTGGATGGTCAAGTATAATCTCATTAATTCGACAAATTCTTTGTTAGAACCGAAACCTAACAAGTTAGCCAAGTTGGCACCGTAATCGATATCTTTGTTGACAGATTGGATTTTACCATCTTTGAAGACGTTTTGGTAGATTCTACCAGCAATGACTGGTAATTTAGCCAATAAGTTGATGGAATCTTCGTAAGTGTAAGTCCAGTAGTCTTTCTTGTTAACACCCTTAGCGTAAGCCTTAGCGAATTCAGATTCGGATTCTAAAGCATTGATAGCAATACAGAATTGAGCCATTGGGTGCAAGTTAGATGGGGAACGGTCAATCAATTCTTCGACGTGCTTTGGCAATTCGGATCTGGCAGCCAATTCAGCAGAGAAAGCCTTGGTTTGAGCTTCGGTTGGGACTTCACCAGTCAATAATAACCAGAATAAAGCTTCTGGCAATGGTTCTTCACCACCTGGGGCCTTTGGCAACAATTTTTGGATTTCTGGAATTGACTTACCTCTGAATCTGATACCTTCTTCTGGGTCCAAGACGGAACCTTCCCAGACTAAACCTTTGATACCTCTCATACCACCGTAGGCTTGTTCCAACAAGACTTCGCCAATGACGACCTTACCGTTTTCCTTCTTGAATTTCTTGACGAATTCGGCCTTTTCTGGGTAGATATCGGCAAAGGTTTCCTTCAAGGTCTTTTCCTTGGTGGAGTAGGCTCTCAAGGTTTGTCTAGCAAACTGAGTTCTGAAAGCGTTCTTGGAGAATGCTCTCAAGGTAGAGGAACAACAGGACATGGTTGAAAGATGGGGGGCTTTTTGGGCAAACTATGTGAACAAAAAAAAAGAAAGTTGCTTAGTGAATAGCAGGGAATCTTTAGCGAGAGAAAGAACAGAAAGAAAGCAAGCGAGAAGCAAAGAAAGATTGAGGAAATTTGATCAGGAAGGAATTTTGATTTCTTATATATGTGGAGAGAACCCACATTTGGCGCAAAATGAAATAATTTTTTTTTTGGTGGTTATTTTTTTTTTTTTTTTTTGGCTTTTTTTTTTTTTTTTTTTTACTTTTTTGGCTTTTTTACTTTTTTTTTTGTGGTTGTATGGAGTAACGTATATGGAAGTTTCTTGTAGGTTTCGCGAGACCCGAGGGCTGCTGGCACAGTTGATCGCTGGGTATACATGTCTTTGCAGACTGGTTGGGCCTAGCAGGGCCTTACGGACCCAGGATGATCCTGGCTGGGCTTGGCTGAGCCAGACTGTCCCTTTCCCAAAGGATGGTTGGTCTGGCACCCTTGCTGGCTGATGTGGCTAACTTTTGTGTTATATCGCAATTCCCACAGAATTTTTAGCAATTATTGTATCGCTGATCTTGGTGGGTTTGGCGTTTTAGCGAGGTTCAATAGTGGCATTTTCAGCAGCCTAAATGAGACCCCCAATAGAGTCGTATTTATTTCGTATTTGGGAATTCCACTCGAGTCACCGCGCACAAAAGATCTTGTAGGGTTGTTTTTACAGCTCTTACCGCCCCCACTACTGTGTTCTGCAGGCTTTTTGACAGCGATTACTGGTCGATAACATCGTAAGCACACTTTTTTTGTGGCCATGCTATTGGATTGAATTTGTCAGTAGCGACGAAAAAGATTGAACACCAGAAAAAAAAAAATTCCTAAAAAAAAGGGTCACGCATTGAGCCTGGCCGAACGGGATCTGAATTGTCGCAATTACTGGTGGGCAGAATTGCACAGGCCCCAGCATAACTCAAATTCTGGGTGATTCGGCAACCCACAGCGTTTGTCCCTGTGTCGGGGCTTCAAACCACTCAGAGTCTTCTGCACAAAAATGGCCACAGCTAATACCCCCAGAGCGCAGCTTCCAGCCGCCAGCCAGCCCAATAAGTAGCCCAACATGCAGCCCAGAACAAAGCCCAATACGCAGCCAGCAATGCACATCCGCTTGGTGAAGCCCAACATTCTGCGTCCCCTTTTAGTCGCTTTTTGACAGTGTTTAGTGTGCGGTGGATGGCTGTTTCGGTTCGCTGGGTTCCACGGATCAATTCGATCTACATGCTCCCCAAAGGTGTTGCAGCACACCTGCCACAACAAACCTGGCAAGCAACTGGCACATGAACCATCAGCTGCGTAGCCACCAGCCGCCTGTGGTTCAACATCTTCGGAAACGGATCCGATTCAGCTTTCAACTTGACACATTTTTTCGTGCGGATGGGTTTTTGCGCGCGGGTTCTCGGATATTTTTCAATTCTGTTTTCTGTCGTCTCTGATTGGCCAGATCCTCACCCACTCATTTTTTTTCTCTCGCTTCCCGACAACTATCTGAGCTAGCCAGTCAATGCTCACACCTTGCTAGGGTGTTCTATCCAGAATGCAAGTGACTATCGTCCTGAGCTTTATTTCTAAGGTCTGCTTCTGAGCTCTGGACTCCGACACCTAAACCACTAAAAAAAAAGGTTCCGGTTTATCATTCTGGAACGCCTATTTCTCCCATAATCAACCGTTCACTGGCCGCACGGGTTTGTGCCCTGCAAGAGTCTTAATCAAAACTACTGTTCGTTCTGGCCCTGTCAAAAGGCCTGTCAAAAGAGCTTTGAGCCACTGAGCTTTGCCCGCCCAATCACAGTCCTGTTTTTGTTTTTCGGTATCCTCGCATCCAGCTGTTTGACAATGTCTCCCACATTCGCCTTGATCCTTCGTGTAATCTGACGTTGAATATTACACCCTTGCTTCGCCACAACCATTCACACAGGTTTAAATCTACTAACCACATACAGAGTTCATCGAAAAAACTTAAGCATCTTGGAAACAAAGCAGTGTAAAACCATCAACAATGAATGTCAGGACTTGTAAAACCATCAAACCATGAAAGTTAAAAATTTTCTTCTCAGAATGCTACCTAGAAACTTGACAAACTAGAGAGTATGTTTCATTAAATTACGTTTTGGTTCTCAATATACTCAGTTACGAATTGTGGTTTCCTAATTCACTTCGCTCTTTCTAAATCTCCTATTGAAGCCACTCCTATTCAAATTGAGTTTGGCTCGTGATAGCCAAATCACGTGACATACACGTGAAAAAACCCTGTGATGGCATCTTTTTTTTTTTCATTCAAAGTTTTTCACCTGCTCATTGATACCTGCTCATTGATGAAAAATTACTGCTTCAATGCAATCACAGACCAATTTCATCATTATTTAACGTCAAGCAAAATAACTCAAGATAAACCTCGCTGAAAAATAACCTAAATGTCCCACCCATATCTCATTGTGTGTTCCATAGGAAATCACGGGGCAGGCTACAATAACACACGTCACAATGCTGGTCATTATGTCAACAATAAGCTAAGATCATATTTCGACGGCAAGCAGTGGTCCAAAAACTCGAAGCTATCCAAATGTGTGATCTCCGAGGTGTCCTCGTATCCAATTATATTGTACAAAAGTGAGTCAATGATGAATGATTCAGGAGTCAACATAGGCAAAAACTGGCCTATCTTAAGAAGAGAAAAAATAATGGAAGACTACGAACCAGTGATAATGGTAGTATTACATGACGAACTCTCATTGCCCGTGGGAAAATGTAAGGTTAGACTACAAGATTCATCTCCTAGAGGCCACAATGGCTTGAAGTCTATTTTAAGCAATCATGGTCCCAAATTTCTCAGTATAGCCATCGGTATTGGCAAGCCAGAGAATTCAAAACTGAACGGAAACTATGTTCTAGGAAAGTTTTCTTTGCCAGAGTTACATGCTCTTGATCAACTGGTGGATTTGGTTGTCTCCTATTTGAAAGAAATGATCGACGGGAAGTACATTAATCAGACAAATTAAGTCTTCATTAACATACATATATGCATTTCAATATATCACCTAGTAATAGTCAAAGATAACTCCACTAAACAAAAACAAAAAAAGACTGTAAAAAAAAACTCTATCATAGAAGACTTTTAATATTCAAACAAATCAAAAAAGTCACTCTAAACTCTTTTCAATAATTATTTTCTCGGTCTGGAGCTTGTCCGAAACTTTTTTAGCATCAGCTAAATTAGAAATAGCTTCAGTTAATAGCTCAAATTTTTTATAGACTTCCTCAGTGAGAAGTACAGGTCTTTTTGGGATATTCAACTCATCCAAAATAGTACCCACCTTTGTTTGAAGTGCTGGTTTAAACACACTCAATTTACTAGATCTTAAATGAACGCCCTGCTGCTGCTTGGCTTGTTTCTGACTCTGCTGGGCTTGGTTGGAACTGTTACCTGTAGTCGAATTGCTATTGTTATTAGTATTTTGTGTTACACCCTCTGCCTTATCAAAATATGAAATACCATACATGGCTTGTTCCTCTGGTGTTAATTCCTTCATTAGCAAAACTGCTATAGGATCATTGCTATTGACATAATCAGTGGTATTAGCGCTCGTAACTTGACTAGAGCTACCCACAGCTGTGCTCGTAGTTTTTGTCACTGTGCTTGATTTATCATTATTATTTCCTACCTTTTTCTTCTTATCGAACATCAATGCATTATATAATTGTCCAATACCATTCGAGGTAAGATACTGGCTGACATTGACATTGCTTTGAGGTGAATCTAACAAGTTTAATAGATTCGCACGCTCTGCTAATGTTTTTTGAGCAGAATTTTCAAATCGTCTTGCTTCTATTACTAATGATTCCTCTTCCGCTATCTCCGCCGGTGATCTATTCAATAATCTGTTTAAGTATTCCTTTCTTTTAACTTCTTTAGATTTATTAAACTTCCGTAGCTTTGCAAGCAACTGTGTTTTAGACTCGTCCATAATTCCTGCTTTGCCGAGAATCTCAATTTCCTCAGACAAAATTTGAACGCATACAAAGTAAAATCTCTCTTTTAAATCCTCTAATGTTCTTCCTTCGAATTCATCATATCTATCATATATTGCAAACCACCTTAGATCGAACCTATTGCATAAACCAAACAAATACTGTGTTTCTTGGAAAGTCCAAGGGTTAGTTTCTCGACTATTTTGATCTTTTTCATCTTCTTTCTTGATTAATCTGTCATATATCAGTCGATCAAATTTAGGAAGCTTCAAGCTTTGATTGAATTGTTCAAAAAAATAATGTTCAGGAGTGATATACCCTTTAGCCCAGTGTTTTAACTGAAGTCCATCAGTTCTAGAACCATTCGTAAAATTGACTAAATTCCAGGGACCAGGTCTCTTTTTAGGAACGTTTCTTAGTCTGTTCTTAGACTGTTTTTGGAAATTTATAGCAGGCGTATTTTCACCCAACAAATTATACAACTCCCTATTTATGCCTTGAAGCTGTTGTGATGGTTTATTTTGCTGTGCATCTTTTCTGGGTTTTTTCTGCAATGGTTCAGAAATATTGAACACGTCTAGTATATCATTGGACATTTCTTCCACCAATAAATTACAATATCTTATACTTTAAAGCCTGATTTCACGTTATAGGTGGCTCAACTGATACTCTATTTGAGCAGCTTCAGGTAAATGATACTCATGTTTATTATGCTGCTTATTGATAATTGTAAAAACAAACTGAAAGAAAATGAAAAACCGAAATAAAAAAAAAAAAAAGCCGGGTAAACTTGATCCAATGACTTTGGAATACAGCAAACTATGATGATTCAACATAGTTATGTCAAAACTCAAAACTGGAGCAACCACTAACTGTGCTTTTATTAATTTATTTGAATCAATTACTCAAAGAAGGATTAGCTTTTGTGATTGATAAAGTCAAACTTCTACTAAGCCGAAAATAGATCGACAAAAAACGAGAAATCTCCGCAGAAATTGCAAATATTGTACAAGAACCTTGAACATGCCGCTTCGTGATAAATTGGCCCCATTTTTTGCCACTTCTAGAAAGTACATTGTAGTTGGAGCCTCTGAAAATCCCGAGAAATTTGGAAATAAAGTCGTTCAATTCTACAAGTTCTACAATCTTCCAGTTATTCCCGTGAATCCAAAGAAAGCAAAGATTCATGAACTCGCATCAGAAGCTACCATTTTTGATGTATTCTCTAAATATGGGGAAAATTTGAATTCAAATGGTGAGGGAGGCGGCTGGGCTGTTTCGTTTGTGACTAGACCGAGCATCACATTGAGTATAATAGAAAAATTGATCTCAGATAACCTAAATAAGAATGGAATGCTCAAAGCATTTTGGTTTCAACCAGGAACTTATGATGAATTAATTATCAATAAAAGTAGAAATATCTTGAAAGTTGATACCGTAATCGCTGATGACTATTGTATATTAGTAAATGGTGCAGCAGCTTTAAATGTTTCAAACCAAGCTAGAGACTAAAATTAATGATTTGAAGTCTCTGGAAAGCGAATAAAGAAATTGACACTCTGTTTTGATTTGAGTTAGTCATCCTTCATTTACACATTTTTGTCTATTGAAAATTATTTTTTTGATATATTTACATCTATATACACAACAGTGAGAAATCTTGATTAGGCTTACTAGCTTGAGAAAAAACATCTGAAATCTGCATCTTTCATAGACCCATGTCTCTAAGTACTTCAAGCTCCGCTTCATGTCTTTGCAAGTATTCTTCATCTTGATTTAGCAAAGTAATATCCAGCGGTAGATTTGATTCCTCGAAATCATTTGATGGAGGTTCATGTACTTTTTTTGAGATGTTTATAGTATCGCGGCTCTCGTTATTTGACTCTTTTCCTAGTTTCAGCTTTTGCTCTAAGAATCCTTCTAGCTCATTGTCCAGAAAATCATCGAAAGAATCATCGAAAACATTACTATAATTCTCATTATTAATTTCATCTATTCTTGTATTCTCATTGTTTTCATTATTATTATTATTATTATTACTATTATTATTATTATTATCAATAATTATGTTACCATGTTCAAAAGTAGATGCAATACTTACTTCGTTACCTTTCTTAATCTCTTGAGTAGTTTCAGCTACATTCTTATTAGTAGAATCCTCATTCCTTGAATTATCATTGATTATTGCATTACTTGGTACATCTTCATCTTCACTCTCCCCAACAAACATTGCATTTTTTCTTGGAATTGTAATCCGTTCCATTTCTGTGTCACTGAATTCTGGTTCATCAAGATCTGGTTGTAGCTGATCATTACTTTTCTTGCCATTATTTATATTATTGAGCCCAGATTCTCTATTTTCTGCCAGCGTACTTTCATTCTCGTTATCCAATTCATTTCGAAGCTTTTCTAATTCATTTTCATGCTCCATCTGTTCTTTAGTTTGATCATCATTAATCCACTTTCTTCGATATGCTACCAATCTATCATTCTTATACAAGGTCTGTTTATAGTAGCACATCGTGACAAAATCTTCAAAATTTGCTTTAGGAAAAACAGAATGTGCCCAAAGCTGATAAAACTGTAGCATTTTGGTAGCATTATCATATTCAGTCGAAAAAGATATCTGTTTCTTGATCTTGGATGATGAAGTTTTTAATGTTCTTGTAGATGATTTAAACCTTACTCTATCCTTGAAATTTTTTCTAAGATATGGTAAGCCTGAGTTAGCAAGAAGTTGCTCGTCATTCAAAACCACCAATTTTCTTCGAGTCTTGATATTGACAGTTCCAAGACTTAGAATATCCTCATCATCGTTTGGCGAAACACTTGCCAAGTTTCGGTCATTGTTGGTCGAACTTATTGCGTTTGCGTTCTGTTCTTGGTTATTGCCCAAATTTTCAGTATTATTAGTTTCTTCAAGATATCTATTTCTTTCTAAGTTATCATCTTGAACAAATAATGTTGCATTAGTGTCTCCTTGTAAATTGGTAACCTCTTGATCGGAATCATCTGAAAATAAGTTCTCCATTATTAAGTTTTTCGTCTCTATTTCCAGTTGTTCTTCCTTTTCCCATCGAATTTTGAACTGAAATTAGCTCTCTTTAGCAACAATGTTTAGTATTTTCTATAATTTTATCCAAAGAAAGCGTTTTTATGTTAAGCATTCACTTCTATTGAACATCTCAATTGTGTACGATTTTCTTGTTTCTAAAGTGAAAAAAGTCGCGTTTTTTTATTTATATTTTTTTTTTTGACGCGTCACCTTCACATGGGTGAGATATTATCACGTGAAAGATATTAAGGATTAATGAATGTTAGGATATGAAAAATTAGAAATCAGAATATACAATTCAGAACATCGCCCAAAGTGAGAAAGAACTACAGATGAGTCCATAGCAAATTATTATATATATGGGAATTTTATGCAAAACAATTAGTGATTAACAGGAAGCAAACTATTGATAAGTTTGCTGGGTGATATACAAATCATAAAGTTACAAGATGCCAGTGATAACACCAGAAATTTTGAACAGATTACAGAAAAATCCAAAGTGCATTCGAAACATCTGTATATTGGCCCATGTTGATCATGGTAAAACCACATTATCAGATTCATTAGTCGCTACTAATGGTATTATCTCGTCGCGTATGGCTGGTAAAGTTAGATACTTGGACTCCAGAGAAGACGAACAATTGCGAGGAATTACGATGGAAAGTAGTGCAATTTCATTGTACTTCAAGCTTTTGACCAGAGATCTTAAAGATGAGAGCAAAACGTCAGTCAACGAATATTTGATTAACTTAATCGACTCCCCAGGGCATATTGATTTTTCTTCTGAGGTCTCTATTGCTTCAAGACTATGTGATGGTGCTTTGGTTTTGATTGATGTTGTCGAAGGTATTCAATCACAAACCATAACGGTGTTAAGACAAGCTTGGAATGATAAATTGAAACCTATTCTAGTGTTGAACAAAATCGACAGATTATTCACTGAATTAAGACTTACTTCCTCTGAAATATATGCTCATTTGAAAAAAATCATCGAGCAAGCAAACGTGATTATTGGTAATCTTTTCATAGACGACAGAATCTTAGAAGATGAGCGTTTCCGCCAACGAAATGTTCAAGATGAGACTGATGATAAATTTGTTGAAAAGGATGATTCTGATTTGTACTTCCAACCTGAAAAAAATAATGTTATTTTTGGAAGTGCAATCGACAATTGGGGCTTTACCATCAAACAATTTCTGAAGTTCTACGAAAAGAAACTAGGTTTCAAAAGTGAAAACCTACAAAAATGTTTGTGGGGCGATTATTACTTAGATCCAAAAACCAAAAAAATCATCAACTATAAAGGTTTAAAAGGAAGAAAAAATTTAAAACCATTATTTGTATCCTTGATTCTAGAAAATATTCACAGAATTTATGAAGAAACAATCTTACAGCAAGGTGAAAAAAATTTAGAAGTTTTGCAGAAAATAATATCCACGTTGAGCTTAAAAATTTTACCAAGAGATTTAAGAAGCAAAGACAATAAATATTTGCTAAGATTAATGATGTCCCAATGGTTACCGGTTTCATCATCTATCTTGATCGCAGTTGTTGATTTCTTAGATTCTCCTGTTGAAGCGCAGGCGATTAAATTTCCTGAAATTTTGAAAGAAATAGACCGTAATAGTCTAATGGGCGAACAATTAACAAATTCAAAATCTGTTGACGACAAAAAGTTTAATAGCCTACAAAAGAATGTTATTGATTGCGATTCTCAGGGCCAAATTTGCTGTTATGTTTCCAAAATGATTAGTGTGCCCGAAAATGAGTTACCTACTAATAAGAGATCAATTTTCACTGCGGATCTTAAAAACGATGAGGACTTCATTGAGAAAGGTAGAATTGCCAGAGAAAAAGCCAAAAAAGCTGCGGATCAAGCACTTTTGTTTCAAGATTCAGATAAACAAAAGTCAGTATCAAACATATCAGCTGCTGAGCCTAGCGAATACTTGGATTATGAGCTTGATCCAGATTTAGATGCTGGTTTTGATGATTTTGGTTTTCTGGATTATTCAGCTGTAGATGACGTGCATCAAAGCAAAGAAGTAATGATTGGGCTTTCAAGAGTTTACTCGGGTACTTTAAGAATTGGCTCCAAGCTTAAAATTATCTCTCCCAAGTATGAATCAAATGCTACTGATGATTTGAAAAATTATATTACTGATTTTGAAATTAGTTCTTTGTATCTTATAATGGGAAGAGAGCTCATTGCCATCGATGAAGTACCTGCTGGCAATTTGGTTGGAATTGGTGGCCTTGATAACAAAGTTTATAAAAATTGTACTTTGGTTTCTGATGAATGCGCTCCGGAAAATTTCATAAATTTTGCTAAAATTTCAAATTCATTGTTACAACCACCTATAGTTAAAGTAGCAATTGAACCTGTCAATCCTTTATACTTAGAATATTTAGACAAAGGCTTGAAAATTCTAGAAGAAAGTGATCCTATCGTTAAAACATATGTCAATGATAATGGTGAACATATTTTATGCTGCTCAGGTGAATTGCATCTCGAAAGATGTTTGAAAGATTTGAAAGAAAGGTTTGCAGGTATTGATCTTCAAGTTTCTGAACCAAATATTCCATATAGAGAGACCATTGTTGGTGCGGATTTCATATATGATAATGATAATGCTGTTGATGGGATGGATTATGAAGGATTTGGTTCCAAAGACATCAATGCTCCTAAAAATGCTGATCTTGGTCGTGGTGTGAGTTATGTCACACTTTATGATGATAAACATAATTTTGTTGATAACGCTGAAAATGATGAAAGTAATGTGGAAGATGACCCAATTCCTGATGATGAAGATTTTGTTAGAATAAAAGTTAGTGTCAAACCTGTACCGGATGCCGTTGTTAATTATCTAATTGATCATGAGAAAAAGAAGGATAAACATGAGTTGTTGAAGGTTATTCTTGATGAGCTCGATAAGAGCGAAGTGAAAAAAAGAGTTTCGAAATATAAAGAGATGTTTTATAATTGTAATAACAATAGTGAAGAAGAAAGTAATAATATTGAAATAGTTAAGGAGAATTTGGCAAAGCTTATTGAAAATAATTTAGTTGCATTTGGTCCTAAAAGAGTTGGTCCAAATTTATTATTTGACAAAACAGGTCAATTGGCTACTAATGTATTTACAAACGATAAGCTGAAAAAAAAATTCATTTTAGAAGACTCAATTTTAAATGGTTTTCAATTAGTTACAAATGAAGGTCCTCTATGTTCAGAATTTATGCAAGGTGTCGCAATCATAATTGAAACTATTGAAATACAGGCTACTAAAAATAACAATGGAGTACCAAATATTAGTAATCTATATAACAAGTTTTTGAAGAAATTCAAAGATTGTGTATATGAAGATTTCTTGGATTGGTCCCCCAGATTAATGTTAGCCATTTATAAGGTTGAAATCCAAGCTACTAGTAAATCTTTGGGAAAAATTTACACCATTATTAACAAAAGACATGGACAAATTTTGAGTGAGGATATCAAGGATGGTTCTACACTATTATTCGAAATTAAAGGTATATTACCAATAGTAGAGTCATTTGGGTTTAACGAAGAGTTTTTCAAGATCACTTCTGGAGATGCTTCAATTCCACAGTTAATTTTCCAAAATTATCAAATTTTAAATGAAGATCCATACTGGAAACCAAAAACTACTGAAGAATTGGAGTTATTAGGATCAGTGGCTGAACGAGAAAATTTAGCATTGAAATATGTCAACTCAATTAGAAAGAGCAAAGGGTTATTTGTCGATGAAGTTACTGTCAAAAATGCTGAAAAACAAAGAAATCTCAAGAGAGATTAAATCTTACATTTATTTACTCAACAAATAAAATATTTCTTAAATATCAAATTCCTTTAGATCTGAATTTTTTTAAAAGTAGAAAGAAAAAAGAGTATTGTAAAATCGATTGAGATTTTTTTAGTAATTTTTAGTAGTAAACCAAAAGATTGATCAAAAGATATCATAATAAGAACCTTCATTTAGTACTTAATTACAAACCTAAAACATCTTGTACACCAAAGACAGACGTGAAGAAACCAGCCAAAGCAGCAAAATGTTCCAGTTTGTACTTTCCTACAATATTCGAGGCACAACCAGCAACGTATAGATCAAGAATATCCCAAACAACTCTCTTCAATAATTTAGGATCTGTCTTGCAAAGACTGAAAGCACCTTTTTTTACAATTACTGATTTCTCATTAGAACCAGATTTTTGCTTCTCTTCTACTATTCTTTGTTTATCAAATAAAGCTTTTGTATCAGCTACAAGAGCAAAACTGATAGCAAGGGTCCAAAACTTAGGTGCCAATTTTGCAGGATCCTTGATGGATTTCAAAAGGGTGACTTTCAAGATTTTTTGTAAAAACACAATGTTATCAAAGAGCAAATAACCAGCATACATAAGGTTTTTCAAGATATTCATAAAATTAATCAATGTAAGGTTTTTTGCGGCAAGAACATTGTAAATGATCAGTTGGATATTCTTTATGTGGTTGAAACTTTTGAGCAATCTAAGGGCCTTTCTAATATACGAGATATCACTGGTAAGTTTGGAGTAATATAATCTGTCGGATTTTCCCACAAAACGAGAAGAAGCAAGAGTTCTTGACAAGTACTGTGACAATCTCAAAAGTTTATCTCTTCCATCTGTGTAATTTTGTTAGTAAAATTCAAACATTCTTCCAATCAAAAAGAAAAAAAAAATCAAAGGTTTAATAGTACATACTCGTTGATTTCAATACAACATCCAATTTGTTGAGGGAATCCAAGGAGGATTTCAAAATAACAGAATTACTATCGCTCATATTGCTCTACTTTTGTGGTGATATACTATTCTATGTGTTTTCACAGTCAAAATCAAACTAAAAAGAAAGCAACAATAAAATCAAAACGGTAAATTCAACTCAACTAGAGGATTGCGGCAGAACAACTATATTATTACTTCAGGGGTAAATAATAAATAGTTTTAGGCAATAGTTGTAATGGTTAGGAGTATCCTTAAAAAACGAAGTTTTTTGAATGTGGACAAATAATTTTATAAATGTCGAAATATGTTGATTTAAATATAATCAGGAGATGAAATGAAAATTCGTTTATGGTTAAGCTTCAGACCCCGGAATTATTACACTATTTATATTAAAGAGTCTCGGGTTTTTTTAATGCAAGTAATTTTTCATTACGATTTTTTTTTTCATGTGGTTTTAATGTGGCTGTAGCTCTTTTGCTCTCTTTTTAGGCAATAAATTGAGTCATATGACTCGTATTTTTAACCTATAAAGAATCTTTTGAAAAGAAAAGGCCGTTTTAACAACGGAACTTTGCTCATTTTCATTTATGTTAGTTAACTTTTGTTGTTTTTGATAATTTTAGGTGGCAGTTTAATACTTTCTCCACATTTACTGATCACATGAAAGTTTGAGACTTGCAGTTATACGCAGACTAGATGCTCTTGGTTACTTTGATTTGAAAAAGTATAAATAAATGAAGTAATTTTTTTGCTGCTTAATGGTGAATACAACAACAAAATAAAAATATTTAAAGCGTTTTTGTATGGATTGAAGGTTTATGTTTTGTATCATCTAATCTAACTAACATTAAATGATTTGATAATTTGAAAAAAGTAAAGAAAAAAGATTAAGCAGATAAACTCCGTCAATGTAAAGATTGCTTTGGAACCATTATTAGCTCTATGAAAAATCATAAACTCAATTAATAAGTATGAAACTTTTTTCTATTTCTAATTTCTATAACTGATTCGTTTTATTAGATTGTATATGATATAATATTCTTATACTTTCGGCTAGTGAAAAAAAAATAATTAGAAAATGCAATGTGAATATGTCATTAATATACAAAAAAAATGAAAAAAAACCAAATTTTAAACCCTTGTAGTTGATGTAAAAATAATAGAAATAGAAAAAATAATCAAAATTAACACAGTGACGAAAAGAAGTAAAAACAAAAGAAAAATTAGTGTGTTCTTGAATAGCAGTTAGGTATCATTCAACAGCCGATTTGATCAAAAGTAATCTAAATATCCAAGAGATTCTCCATATTAGTCATTGATGGGATTAACTTCAAATTGGATAAAGACATGCAACTTTCAACACGATCAAGTTTCATATTCTTGAAATAATTCAAATCTGAACTGCTGTTTCCATTTACCGCGCCATTAAAGGTTTTTGGATCATCAAGGGTACTTTTTAACGAGTTAGGGTTAACAACATTCTGAAGGTGTGAGTCATTCTCGCCAGTATTATTTTTTGAAGACATGTAAATATATTTTGAAAATAAATCGTCATCCTTGATGTACGGCGATGTTGAAGAAATAGAACTTTCTTGATTCATTTTTGCAGACGTAGTATTATCTGTGTTCGAATTACCAACCAGTTTCCATATGTTCAGTTTTGTGTCAAACAAACTTGAAAACTCATCTTTCATTACCATCAGGCTATCTTTTTTGTCATATCTAAATGCACTATTTATTAGAGACTCAGAGTCGGATGTATTATTGAAATCTTCATCCATGCTGTTGTTATTCTCACTACTGCTGGTACTACTTTGGTATTCTGCAAATTTGTTTGGGAAAGTTTCCGACTCTTGTTTGATAGGGAAATTGCTTCTCTGGAAATTTTCGAAAGAAGGAAAGTCGAAATCATTATTTAGAGAATCTTCTGTATCATCATTAATTTTCTCCTTATTCGTCTGCTGATTAGACATGGATTTGATTTGTAAATTGCTGTCAGTGTTTCTTCTTTTATTATTGAAGAGCAGAACTGAACTGAAGTTAGAGAATCTTGGAATGTTATGTTGGAAATCGCTCAAAAGATCCGGTACCAGCAGGGATTCTTCATGGTCAAAGCTACTAAAATTGAATTGATTATCTTCCTTCTTGACTTTAATATTGCTTTTCTTATTATGATATCTCGCAACAGGTTGCTCAGAATCACTTTCATTACTATGATTCACATCATAATTCAGTGCATCTATATCCGAATGTTCATCCACTTGAATGTAGTAATTTTCAAAGGATTCTTGGACAAACTTGTAATTTGGTAAAATAGGAACCATATTCTTGACGCCAGTAAAAGATGAGTAGCCTGAATTTTCCATAGCCACTTTTCTAGCAACGTTTTTGTATGGTCTTCCACCCCAAGAAAGTTTCAAGAAATAGTCACAGCAGTTTCTAAATTTCTTGGACTTCAAACAGTTGGAACAATGCGGTTTTCTTTCATCGCATTTTATTTTCATTTTTTTGCAGTTGTTGCAGCCAAATCTACTTCTTGTTCTCTTCTTTGAGGCTAGCGATTTGGAAAAGTTATTTGGGTTTGGGGCTATCATTTTTTTTATTTTTGTGGTCTATTTGAGAGGGTGCGTGCGGAATGTTTATTGAAAAGTCAAAAGTGAGGTTAGTTATAACAGTCTCAACATGAATAGACTTAAGTGGAAACTGACAAATATTTAGGAATTTAGGATTGTGATCTTAGACAACAGTTGCAAAATATCAGCGAAAGAAAACATCAAAAAGGAACGGAACGTTGAACGGAAAACAAAGCAAAACAGTAGCGGCTAACAGGGGGGAAAATATATGTATATATATATAGGATTATAGAAACGTCTGATATTTGCATATTTGACAGAAAATTCAATCAAAATTTGGTATTCGCTTGTTTTAAGGTCACATAAAACTATAAAAGCAAATAATTTCCAGCCACAGCGTGATCTTGTATGGAAAAACGATCAATCTGAAAGGAATTTTTTTTCTTTCTTTCACTGATGGGATGGATGACTTCGAAATGTGGGGCAGGCAACCATAAAGTCTTTACGCACCTGGTCTTTTTTGATCACTGTCAAATGATGCGTGATACCCCACAAGAAGCCCCAGACTTATATGCATAATTATGCATGATGCCACTCTTTCAAGCTTTTACAATAAGCGAAAAGTCCAGAAAATAAAGGAACGCTAACTTATACTACGATTCAGTTGCACGGCTTTTTACTTAGTTCAGTAATTTTTATTTTTTTTTTTTCATTCAAAGAAAGTATTCTTAGCTTAATTTAGTATTTTTCCAACTATTCTTAGCTTAATTTACTGTACTTTTGATTATTATTAATTAATTTTAGAATTTCTTTTGGTCGGTTCTTCGTTTAATTAATATTTTAAATTAGATAGATAGAACCTTTAATTAGCCCGCCATTACCCTTTAGTTCACACAAATATGCTATCAAGCGCCGTATTCCATCTCATTTCTTTCGCCATCCCCTCTTATTTAAAACAGTCAAGTAAATTTTATTGCAAGGCTGTCCTGATATCTCGGAACTGCGTGACTTGCACCAACTGCAGGCTCATGTGGCGCCATCCTTCTACATCATCTTGAGGATCTTCTAATTTATTAAATGTTCTTGATTACAGTCACAGTACGTATTAATGCGTACACTGAAAAAACTAAAAGAAACTTGAGTTATAGCAGTCCGAGGTCATATAGCGATTATGTGAATCGTATGTATATCTGCATTGCCTGAATACAAGATAGCTTTATCATTCTACATGTACTTTGCAAAGACTCGTTGAGTTTAATCTCTGCTAACACTACTATTTTCTCTAATATCATGTGTTTCATCTTTTTTTACTTTTGGTTGCTCAGCAGCTCTCGTTTTTTGATAGAGAAAACAAAAGGCAGGAGGACAAAAAAAGGACTTTTGAAAATTTCTGGAAAGAATAAAGTACGTCTCCATGGTACGTTTTGAGGAGGAGTCTTTTATAGTTTGTTAACTCTTTCTTCAGCGTTTACCGCGATTCTGTTATGCGGTTGAAATGTAGCGCTACCCGCCCGCAAGCATATCGGTGTCAAAATCTCCGATTGCCGAGTCGTTTCTTTTATTATTAGTGCATTCCGGAGTAACATGTGATATATTAAATTAATACCCTAAATTATATTTAGGAAAATGTGGGGATGAGATGAATTAACACTTATTCATTCACCTTAGTGGTCAGCCAATAATAACATAGTTTTTTACTGTTTTATGCTAAGATGTGGGGTTATGACTGCATAAAAAAATCAGTGGAGCAATTATGACTGTTAGCCGTTGCACTGTCTTTGCTTTTCAGTCTCCTTAGTCTCTTTCCATCAGTCTTGTTTACTCTCTTCCGCTCAGTCTCGTTAGTGTTTTCTCGCTTAATAAGACAGTGCACATATCACGTACTCCAATGTCTCACAATGCACAAAACCCTAAGGAAAACTGCCCAGTAACTTGCCGCTACATATTAGAGTTGATTCTTTACTTACATTTCAGCAATATTACACAATCAATGTTCTAGGTTATTATTTCTTGGCTCTCTTATACTTCTTGCTGCTTGACGAGCAAACGGCTAAGCTTATCCTTGCGGATATTTGATTTCAATTTGAGGAAAAGAGGATTCACGTCACGTGCTACACCAACATTCTCCTGTACATATATTCTGAAATAAAAGTTGTCACGTGAATCAATTTTACCAGAAATAAAGAACAAACTCTCATGAGCCAAGTCATTCACTAGTGTTTTCAAAAAAATATTGTATTCTTTAACTTAAATGATATTCTCTAATTTAAATAGTATTTGTAACGAAATAATAATAAAAATAAAAGGCTCTTGCAAAATAAATAAATAAAGCAGCAGTAAAAAAAAAAGCGATTCAAACCGTGTGTAAAACAAAACGAAATATTGATAACTATAAAATTAACAGAATTGTATCGGAGTAATAAAAACACCAACTAAATGTTCTCAGTAAATGCAGTAGATGTTTTAATTTTGTTACCATTGACCTTCTCCTTGAAGATTTGATCCATGCTGTTTGTTCTCTTTTGTGGTTGAAATTCTTCCTCTTCCTCGCCTTCAGTGTTCAAATCGGTAATTTGAGATTCATTATCCTCTTCTTCCTTTTCAGGCTTTGTTTCTTCTTCAGTCTCCAAGTTTGCGGTATCATCTCCATCATCCACAACTTCATTCTTGATTTCAGTTACAGCTTCTGCTTCTTTACTCAACGGAACTGTCTCATCCTTTGATGGAGTTATAGGAGCATCCACAGCCTGTTTGATTTCAGATTTATTCTCCACCTTTTCAACCTTCTCAACCTTTGTACTAGCATTTTCCTTATCGAAAACTCTTTTCGAAAAATTTCTGAATAAGTTATGATTCATTATTGGACTAGCTGGTCCTTTTTGCAGATCTTCTGGCTTAGGTGATGTTGCGCTGGTAGTTGTAGGAGATGCTGCAGAGTTGGATCTTACCCTTTTAGATAATTTGTCAAAAAATGCACCAGCTTTCTTGCTTGGGGAACGAACAAGGTTTACAGAATTGAATTTCTTTGCTTCATCAGTTGAGCCAGATACAGTTGAACTTTCTGCTGCATTTGCTTCTTTGATTGCAACCCTTGGCACTTTCTCTTCAAATTTTTCAGTTTCAGTAGTAATAGGGGTGCTTTCCTCTTCATCCAAGCTGGGTGTGGCTTCCTTGAAATTTGCATGCAATTCTTGCCACTTGGCATCTGAATCTCTCAATTCTTTGAAAATGTCCTCTTGTTTTTTAGCCAAAACTTCCTTTTGCAATTCAAGATCATGAAGTGTAGCTTCGTGCTTTGCCAATTCTTCTTGATATTCTTGTTCTCTTTCAGCTTTTTCTTTAGCCGCCTGCTTCATTGCAATTTGCTTTATCTCATCTTCAAGAGCTTTGATCTTGTTTTCATTAAAACTGGCACTACCGACTGCCTCATTAGCCTCGGTGGCCAACTTTTTCTCTTCATCCAAAGCTTTCATTGCTTCTTCTTTGAATTCCATTTCCTTTTTAACTTTCAAATGTTCCTTAATGGTAAGTTCTTCATCATCTTCGGATTGTTTCTTAGAGGCTTGATTTTGCTTTTGTTCAGTGATGCGCTTAGCGACTTCGTGTTTCTTGATCTCAATTTCTTGTTGAGCTTTGAGGATTTCTTGCTGACTGCTTGCATTCTTCAACATCTCTTCAGACAATTTCAACTCTTCTTCCGCAGTCTCCAAGCGATCTTTAGATTTTTTCAAAAGTTCATCTTGGAATTCGTTTATTTGCTTTTTACTTTCAACTAACTTCTGTAAAGCTTGTTCTTCTAAGACTAATGCATCATAATTCTTTGTTTCTGTAGCAATCTTCAACAAAATTGGTTTTAACAATTCTTGATTCTTCAAGGTTATTCTTCTCAATTCATTCTGATTTTCTAATTTGTAGTCGACAAGCTCTTTGTCGAGTTCAGTGTTGTGTTTCAACTTGGTTTCATTCAAATTTTTCAAAATCAAATCATGTTTCTTTTGAGTTTCTTCGAGAATTTGTTTCTGGTTACTTATTTCTTCATCTTTGACCTTTCTCAATTCTTGCTTCTTTAGTAAGTATGCTTGTTTAACTTCTTCGATTTCTTTCTTATTTTGTTCCTTGACATGTTTCATTTCATTCTTATTTTCGAGCTTAAGCTGCTTAACTGCCTTTTCATGTTCTTCCAATTGTTGTTTCAATTCGGCCTCTTTTGCGGCATATTCCTCGTCTATCTTTCTTTGTTCTTCAGCTTTGGTGCTGATTTCTTCTAAAACAGGCAGGACAAATTTTCTTGCAATGGCCTCAACATCTTCAACATTCATCTTCAAGCCACCACCTAAATCGTACTTCCCATTAACAGCTTTAGAATAATCATTGTATGGGTTGTAACTAGAATTATAAATTGCACCCAGTTCAACACGTTTCTTTGCAACCGCAATAGCCTGCTCGTTGAATTTTTCATTGGAGAATATATATGAGTCACGACAATTATCATCAATTTCTTGCAATGTCTTGCTGACCCTTTCATGAACAAGACGAGCAAGATTTGAGTCAACAGCGGCACCACCTGAAATGCTGGTTGAGCCAGTTGGAGAAGAAAGACCATTATAATGGAAAGACAGTCTCTTGTTGTTTGCAGCATCAATAGATGATAAATCAGCAGCGGTAGCTTTGCTAGCACCCATAGCTGCATGGGAGGCCTCGAATTTTTCAGCACTCGAAAGATATTTTTTGGTCAAACCATTGCGGTTATTGCCAGACTTGTGGGTACCTGCAAGTCTCATACTGGTTAAAATGGAGGCATTTTCAGCTGCAACAGTGTTCAACTTAGAAAAATCAATGGTGGCAGAGGTAATTGACTTTGATGGACCGGTGTAAGCAGTAGGCACACTAGCGGTGGACTCTTGAGTCAGCAAGACGGATGTGTCAGCAGTTTCTGCGGCACTTCCGGCAAATCTCTTTTCATGTAGATCTTTTTGTTCGTAGTAAGATTTGTTCTCCAATGAAACTGCAACGTTGTTTGCATTGTAACGGTATGCCGTCATTGCTGCATAGGCTGAGTTTTGTCTGACATCCTCCTCGTCTTCAAAGTTCTCGGCAATCGATGTATCGCAGGTATCTGAGTATGCAGCGATGGAAGAGTTTGCAGCCGCGGCAGCAGCAGCACTGGAATAACCGGACCGAGAGGAGGTAGATGAGACAGAGGAGATTGATTTTGCGGTTCCTGAGGAGTTTCTGTGAGATTTTGGTTTGTTTGAAGAAGATGCAGCCAAAAGAGCGGTTTGCGATTTTGGGGCAACGTAAACGGATGTCTTGGAAGAAGATTTGGAGGCCAACTTAGCAGCGTCGACCAAGCAGGCCTTTGAATTAGGGATTCCTAAGGAAGAGGCAGGTAGAGTCGAGGCCAACAGCTTCTTTCTGGCAATGTATCTTGCACTTTCGGAAAGCTGGTCCGACTCCTGCTTATATACTTTTGCTGAGACAGACATGTAGTAGCAGACAGATCCAAAAGCAGACTTAGGTCAATCGGGGAAGATTGGTCGGTGAATCTCTGTGTTGCGTGTGCGAAGGAGAGACTCTGCTGTTATTTGCGAGAGCCTGTTGATTTTTGGGAGATTCTTGGTAAATGGTAACGGACAGGACACACAGAGCTATTTATTGCTTCTGGGTTCTGGCACAGATGTTTTTTGTTATTTTGGGTCTCTTTTTTGTCTACTGCCAATTAGATGGTTCAAGCTGTGCGTAATTCGACTCTTGAGGGAAGTATTGCACGGATTTGAACTAGTTGGGGATTTGCTTGACTTATATTGTTGCAACGAACGCTTGTTCTTGCTTCTCTGTTGCACTTTATATTTGCTTTCTTGTTTCTGTTAAACTTTGCTTCACCGTCTATGTGTCTAACTTCCTTCTTATTGGCTGCGAGCAAGCTTTTTTTTTTCTATGCAATTTAGCACTGTGATAGAAAAGGCTAGCAAACAACAACAAAAAAGAATGGAGACATGGCTTTTGTCATATGTTAAAGAAGCTACCAGCACAAAATGACTGGTGTTTTCTTAGTGTTGGGAGACTGGTCTAAACTGTCAGCTGATCATACGGTGCGCTGGTTTTGAACTCCGCTAATTTAGCTTTTTTTTTTAGTCTTTCTCGAGTAAAAGCAGAGCCGTAATAGTCATAGAGCAGCGATGATGTGATGTAATGCGTGCTGGTAGCATGTTTTTTCCTATTGTCTTTCTTGGACTGCGTAATTATTGTTGTCAATGACTCGTTGCCTAACTTGTCATAATTGCAATCCATCCATATGGGAAAATCAAGGAACTGGCTGAAGGAGAAATACGAGCAGTCCACCCCCACGCATATACATCCACACATTTTCTTAGAGCACATCCATACATTATAGTCCATAAAGTTGCCACCCATACATTGGGGCCCCATATTGATACCCTAACAGGCCACTAAGATTGGCAGAAGGTCACTATGGACCTATGAAACAATCAATAAGGCAACATTCAATTCACTGCCAGTAGTGCCAGCACAAGACTTGCATCATCATTGTAGATACAGCTCGATCAGAATCCAGTATTTGACATCTGAGTTTCTGAATCACTGTCAGAAAAGCCTCCCCCGTAATCAAGAACCCAACAGCAAAATTCTTGTGTACTAGATCTCAATAATACAGATCTACGCCCTAGATCTTAAGAATACGGATCTACGTCCCAAATCCAAAGAATGCAAGTCCATAAACTTTGGGCTCTCACCCAACTATAACTTTACACCTGAATTCATGAGTCTCGTGAGCTTCATAGTGTAGAATGCAATATCTTTTCTTCCAAAGCCACCAAAAACGTTGACTTCCCATGTTGCTGCTGCTTTCTTATCATTTGAGAGAATACGCTTTGTTGTGGCAGATACACGATAATTTAATCGCAGTTCTTGGATGATTTTTACCCCGTTCCTGTCCCTTTTTTTGAAGAAAAAAAAAGCCAAAAATAACTTACAAGCTTGTAAACTTCTACGGAATCCCCAACAAAGATTTCACTTCAAATAAACCTGTTTTATCTCATACTGTTCTCAAGTATTGGAAACGTTAAAGCTTTCTCGCTGAAAGAGACCAATTTTGTCATCCTTAAAGCTTTTTAGATGATTCAAATATCTGTTTCACCCGCGTATCTCCGTCTCTGGTACGAAAAATAAAAAAAAAACAAAGAAAAAACGTCAAGTTGCTGTGGCTGCGCTTCACAATAGTTGTTATTTTGTTCCCAGTCAATCTCGTTAGTTGCTTCATTCAATTGATTATATATATATATATATATTATAATCACTAATTTTCTAAAAATAATCGATTCCTCAATGAAATAATGTCCTGATGCTTTGTTTCTGTCTTTAATTCATCGATTTATCAGAGATAGCTTCCCAGGAATATCTCATGTTTATTGACAAATTAGTTGTTCGCTTTGCCAGAAGAATCGTAAACTCAGCAGCAATTGACATTGTTCTTTCCAACATTAGTAAAACTTCAATAAGGACTGGCATTCCATTGAAATTATTGAAATTTTACAGTTTTCAATCCAATAGTCCTCGGTTGATAAGCCGTGATGTTCCCATAATTCGATCCTCCTTATCCCCAAATTACACCATTAAGCATTCATCTAAAAGCAGTCAAAGATGTCCCCAAAGTGTTAACTCTTCCAACTGCTCTCTTTTTCTGATAAGCACTCCAGCTCTGGTTTTACTAAATAGATATTACTCTACACAGAAGTCGCCCAATAAAGATAACAATCAAGGAGAAAATTCTAACAAATCGATACAGAAAAAACAAAGTTTTCCATTGATCAAAACAAGACAAGAGTTCGTGGCCTCTTCTGCAACTTCCTTCTTAGATAGCATCAAACTCAATTTAAAATGGCTCCTTATCAAACAAAATAGACCGTTCAATACCGATGATATGTCTGCATTCATTTCATGGTTTGTATGGTCTAATATATTATGGTTCATTTTAGGTACCACCACATTTGCATCTATTTTATTGTATTTGTCTAAGTATATCACAGAGGATGAAAATAATGAGACTAATTTTATTGACAACTTACTTTTGAAATTATTGTTCAGACACGATTCTGAAAAAGTAAGTATTCTGTTCAGAGAAAAATCTTTAAACGATCCAAACGCAGAAACAGAAGATAATATCATACCAAATATACGTGATGGTGTCATAAGCTTGAACAATTTACGAATTCAAATGAATAGTAAATACAGTGAGCAATTAAAGGTGGATATCTTTGTTCAAAAAATGGATTTAACCCTTGATTTCAGCAAGTGGTATCAAGGAAAAGGTTTAATTAATTCCGTTTTTATTTATGGGGGCAGTGGTGTAATTGAAAATAATATGACTGAAATTACTGAAAAATATGATGATGATGTTGAAACTTATGAGTATGATAACAATGAGAGACAAAAGAATGAATTCAATGCAACTGAAGATAAACAATACTTGCAGAAAATGATTCTTCCAGTTATCTTCAACAAAAACTTAGATTATGAATTTGGCAAGATTAAAGTTCTGAATTTTAAATTAGTTTACAGTGATGTTGATGATGATTACGAAGAATTCAATTTACAGATATTCAATTTAGATTTGAAAAAATTGAGATTGAAATGGTTTTTATTTGACTTGATGAAACCCCAAATTTGCTCGGGAACTTTGAATGATGCCTTGTTTAGTGTTCATAAAAAACAGTTACAAACCCAATCTAACATGCAGTTGTACTTCAATAATACTAGCAGTAATCAGCAACATAAAAATAAAAACACGATAAGCGATCTAACTCTTCCCACCAATGACTCTCAAATTGACACAAATGATGACGATATGAATAGTATAACAAGAATCGAGATCAACAACATCAATTTGAAATCTAATCCACTATTGAAAAGAAGTTTCAACTGGCTAGTTGATGGAAAGGCAAACATAACTTGCGATATAAGCATTCCAAGTGAGAAACATTTCAATATAAATGATTTGATAAATGAAATCACCAATAAAGTTGACGTGAAATTCATCAATAAAAACATTGAACAATTAGTGAGATCAACAAAAAATGAGTTGAATAATGTTCTGCCTTTCTTTGACTATGACGATTTTTTCAATTTCAATTTAGGACAAGTGGTTGGTATCCCAACAAATAATCCCGAAACTAAGGAAGCTAATACTAGCAACGCAGCATTGGTTACCAGTAGTGACAAGTATGGAAATAATTACGTATTCCGTGTCGCCTCATCCGGTGAAGATAGTAAAGCATTACATAATGCCATTAATGATAAAACTCATTTGAAAACTCCCAGAAATAATAAATACATAATCTTTGACTTGAATATTCAATTTGTCAATCCAATAGCTGCAGTACCCCCTATATTGCCATACTCTAGAATTAAAGAATCAACATATATGAGTTATGAAGATTTGAAAAAACTAGTGGCATTTGTGAATCAAACTGCCGGTGATAGATCATTTTTCGCCAAAAAAAGTAGATCAATATTGTCAAATTTCGACGGCGCTACAACTGGAAGAAAAGGTGGTAATTACACTGATAAGATCATAAGTAATGACAATACGTTTAGTGGATCGGGGAAATTTTTTGGGTTAGGTAGTAACGAAAATTTGGAGCTCGTCGACAAACAATTTACGTTGAAAAGTTCAACTATTGTCAATCTTGATGAGTTGTACATGAAGGTTTCGTTAACAAGTGAAACAAATATTATGGATCAATGTTTAGATGACTTATATGAAGATTTGGTCAAGAATCTCCACCATGAAATGCATACAAAGTTCAGATTTTCCTGATGTTAAGCAAGTTCTTATGCTTTACAATTCAAAAATTAATCTATATTAACGTCAATCATTTGTTAAAGCTTCTCTAACGAATAAATATATATATATTATGCATTTTGAATGATCAATTGAATTTTTCGTTCTACTTTTTATCTATTTTTCGTGATATATACACATTATATAAACGATAATTCATTAGCCATAAAAGAAAAAAATTTTTTTTCGGGGTTTTTGTTTTTCAGTCATCTCAGTAGTGATCATGGAAATTCTGCCAAAAAAAAAAAGACTGTAATCAGATTAGCCAGAGATTATCTAATATTCAACATACGCTGATTTCTTAAAGTTGTAACGAGAGAAGCAAAATAAAATTGACTTTCTTAATAAACAAAGTAATTTTCATTAATTTACTTTCTTTGAATAAGAGAATAAATTAACATCTGAATATTATTGAAAACATCATGGCCTCTGTTACTGCTGCTTTTAATAAAAGCCAATTCTTCCAAGCTGAAAACTTGAAGACCATTATTGCTGTTTCGCAATACAGTCCATCTACTACAATAGATTATGATAATCAAGAAAATACTAAATCTGTCCACTACAACGATGGTAAAGTCGAATTAGTCGATGCAGATAGTATTGTTTTGTATCTCGCCTCTATCACCCAAAACACAAATCATTTTTCCTCAAAACATGAAAGAGTTATTGAATTATTATCAGAATTGGCTGTACTCTTACCTAACTTTGAGAAATTAGACAGAGCCACCTTCAAAATAGCAAACTTGCCTGTCTTCGAAGAAGTTATCCTTACTGATCCTTGGCAAATATTATTGTTTTCTTCATTGTATCCATTTCATTCTGCTAAATTCGCCTTTTTGAAGCCATACAAATGGTTCACTAAGTTCTTTAAATCTTCCCAAATTAATTCCTGCATCAAATCTTTGAAAAACTTGTGCTCAGTTATCATTACCTTAGAGAATAAAAAGATGCAAGCTGCAAAAAATTTGGAAAAGAAGAAGCAAGAAAGCGATGACTCTACATCAGCTAACACTAGAGAATATAAAGCAATTAGAACTGGGGAAAGAAAATTTTTGGCTAAAGGTCCTGAAGCCTTTCTCAATACAGTGAAATCTCAAGAACCAATTTTACCAAAAGCTGATAAAAAGAATATTTTAATCACCTCTGCCCTACCTTATGTCAATAATGTTCCACATTTAGGTAATATTATTGGTTCAGTCTTATCTGCAGATGTATATGCAAGATACATGAAGCACAAACTCAACTATAATGTTCTCTTTGTTGGTGGTACTGATGAATATGGTACAGCTACCGAAACAAAGGCTTTAGAAGAAAAAACTACTCCTAGAGCTCTTTGTGACAAGTATCATGAAATCCACAAAAATATTTATGAATGGTTTGATATTGATTTTGATTATTTTGGAAGAACTACCACTCCACTTCAAACTGAGATTGCTCAACACATTTTCATGAAACTTTACGATAATGATTATTTGACCGAAAAAACTATTGAACAATTGTACTGTAATGAACATAAAGGTTTCCTTTCTGATAGATACGTCAATGGTACTTGTCCAAAATGTGGTTACGAAAAGGCTAGAGGAGATCAATGTGATGGATGTGGTGCTCTCTTGGACCCATTAGAGTTGATCGATCCTAAATGTAAATTAGATGATTCCACTCCAGTGAAAAGAGAAACTGATCACATGTACTTACAACTTGATAAATTACAACCTGCTGCCGAAAAATGGATCAAGCAAGCCAGTGTTGAAGGAAACTGGACAAAGAATGCTATTAAAATTACTAACGATTGGTTAAACGAAGGTCTTAGAGCATTTTCCATTACCAGAGATTTGAAATGGGGTACACCTGTCCCATTAGAGAAATTAAAAGACAAAGTCTTATATGTTTGGTTCGATGCAACAATCGGTTATGTTTCTATTACAGCTAACTATTTGAAAAATATGAATTGTGATACTGATACATGGAAAAAATGGTGGATGCGTTCTCCTGAAATTAAAGACTTGAAATTGCATCAATTTATGGGTAAGGATAATGTTTCTTTCCATACTATCATTTTCCCATCATCATTGATTGGAACTGGTGAAGACTGGGTCAAATTACATCATATTGATACTACAGAATATTTACAGTACGAAGGTGGTAAATTCTCCAAATCCGAAAAAATTGGTGTGTTCGGTGACCAGGCCAAGGATACTGGAATCAGTAGTGCAGCATGGCGTTTTTACTTGATCTACATGCGTCCAGAATCATCAGATTCTCAATTCTCATGGGATGATTTTGTTCGTGTCAACAACACCGAATTGTTAGCAAAGATCGCTAACTTTAGCAGCCGTGTCATGTCCTTTGCTAGTAAAAATTATCATGGAGTCATTCCATCCAATACCGTTCCTCTTGAGAATGAAGGTGCTTTGATCAATGACTTAAACAAATTACTTGATTCTTATAATGAAGCGATGATGGCAAGTAAACAGCGTCGTGGTTTAGAATTGGCTGTCCAAATTTCTAGTCGTGGTAACCAATTCTTGCAAGATAATAAATTGGATAATTCTCTTTTCCGCAATTACCCAGAGCAATGTGATAGAGTTGTGTATTTAGCCTTGAACTTGTTAGCATTAGTTTCGCTGGTTATATCACCATTTGTTCCATCATTGTCTGAAAAAATTAACAAACAATTGAATATTGGAGAAAATGTTGACTTGCTTATTCCAGACAAATTTGAGTTCCTCCTTGATGGAGGTCACAATGTGAATGAGCCAGAGCATCTTACTCAAAGAATTGATGAAAAGATGGTTGAGGTATGGAGATCTAAGTATGGTGGTAAACAAGTTTAAACTCTATGCTTTTTTCTTTGGTTTAAGCTACTATCGTCAAAGTTTTCTTAATTTTTCAGTATTTATATAATACTTTTATAATAAATCAGAGTTTCAAGTGCTCTGTTTTTTTGTTTCGTAAGATGAAATTGGCGTTATTGTTATTTATGAAGAAAATAACCTTTTATTCAAAACAAACAGCTTTTAATCTAGAAAAGAAAAATACTAGTCGAACTAATTTAAAAAAAAGTATACAAATTGAATTACTATTATCCTATTCTTTGACTAAATAGCCATCATTATTACATTTTTTGATGATAGATTTGCTGGATTTTCTTCGATTTTAATAAGATTATTCTTTCAAACATAGAATGTGTTCAATTTTTTTAAACTCAGTGTGACCATAAATTGATAAAAATTAGGAATTTTAAAAAATGATTGCAAAGTTGGGTGAATATTTTTACAGAGATGTTATTTACCAGAAAAATGAGACGATTACAATTCTTAAGGAAAGACAAGAGCCAGCAACTTTGTTAGAAAATACAAGTAAGTTGAATAATTTACATGTTTTATCAAAATATTAACTTTTTTTAAGTTTTTTTCAAAAAAATATTTAATATAAGCACTGAAATTAGGGTATTGTTCAAGCTTTGATTGCTTTTTTTTTGTAGATTCTTACACTTTCAAGATTTCTGTTTCAATTTGTCTAGCTGCTGTGACTAGATAGGGTATTTAAGTTCTATCGAAAAGCAACGGATTTGAAGATTCAAAGCTAAAACCATATATCTATCTACTTTCGGTTTAATCTTTGATAAATACAATATTTTCAAAAAGCCGGCCCGGCTTTACGGAAAAGATAATCAATTTCAGGGCGGATAGAGCAAGTGGAGTGTTCGGCATCGATGATGACTCTGACAGACTGACAAATTCACAAGAAGACACATATAAATACCAGAACTTTCACTATAAAGAAATCTAGATGCTGGAGAGCTTTTTAAAAAATCTTATCATGGTGATTATACACCATATTTTCAAGGTTTAGACTGGTGCTTATGACAGATAATGCACGATAAACCAAAAATTTTTGATTCCTTAGGGAAAAACCCAGACTTTCACGAGCCAGTGAAACACATCCATGACTTTGCTGGCACAGTTGCTTTCCAGAAGACTGTTGCCATGGAACATTTGACTGCAATTCTCTCTGAAATATTAAAACTTGTTGCATTAAGCGAATGTCCTTCTGAATTGTTCGAACCCGACATTGTTACTCGAACTGATGATGATTGTAAGTTGCATACACACACCAGACTTGGCAACCACGAAAATTCGTCCTTTGTCTCGCACTATAAATCACCAAAAAATCAAAATGATATATTCAAAAAGTACTTGGATGACAATATAACATCAAATGATAACGGTGGCGTTGCAATGGTGATTTCGCTTCTTGAATACTTAAGTAATCTAGCAGATGACACTCCTCCTTTACCTGGCCCCAGAAGGTATGGGAACTTTGCGTGCAGGCATTGGCATCAGAAATTTGAACCTGATTTGAAGAAAAAACTAAAAGAACTTATAATAGATTCTGATTTGTATCTGGGCCCATCCCCAGAAAAATTCGTTGATGAAATTCAATTTTACATCATGAATGCATTTGGTTCAGAAATCAGGCTAGATTATGGCACAGGTCATGAATTGAATTTCATGGCGTTTCTCGGTTGTCTCTGGATGTCTGATGTTCTCATAAATATGACAGGTGAGAAATTCATGGTGATATTTATAAAATACTATGATTTGGTACGTAAATTAATCCTAAACTACACATTAGAACCTGCAGGCAGTCGTGGAGTTTGGGGTTTGGATGATCATTTTCATATCATTTATTTATTAGGTGCTGCTCAATTTATTGATCCTAAAAATCTTGAAGTAGTTGTAGCAACACGAGCATCGTCGAAGCTTAGTAATCATTCAAATAATAGAAATTGCTCAAATAATGACACAGAAGATCGTGCAAACTGTAATGGTGGTATTGAGATACCAAATCCTAAAGGCATAATGGATGACAGTATTGTGAATCATTACAAATATAAGAATTTTTACTTTAATGCAATCGCGTTCATTAAGAAAGTGAAATTTGCTCCTTTTTGGGAATCATCTCCAATCTTATACGATATATCTGGAGTTAGAACTTGGAACAAGATTTTCCTTGGGTTGAAAAAAATGTACAATGCTGAAGTCTTGGGAAAATTTCCCGTAGTTCAACATTTCTGGTTTGGTGGCGTATTTTATCCATGGATAGAAGAAAGTACTCAGAAGAACTGATTGCATCTCCCAGAGCTGAGACGACCGAAATCGTAGTTTTCTATTTTTTAATCATATTTATGAATATATAATTAGAATAATATTAACATTTGTATCCCAAGATTGAGATTGTTTGGGCCAGAAAAATCAAATCAACAGAATTGGAAAGCTTAACAACTTTATTTCGAGGATACATGACGAATCTCTTTACTACACTTCATCTAGTAAACCAAGTTAATGAATGCTGGTATTTATTGTTCGAATAATTACAAAATTTCGGCTTAATCCACAATTTAACAAATTCTGAAACAAACTCTTGACGTATGTAGTACAATCAATCACCAGTTTAGGGCAATTGGAAGTTTTAAAAGTAAGACAGGTTTCAATCATCCTCTTCATCCTCTTCATCATCCAAACCTGGAATAGGATAGTTTAAAACAACTGCCAAACCTCCAACTTTATCTAACTGACTTCCAGAATCATGTAAAGTTGAGAATATAGCAACATCACCACCCTGATCTTTCACCTTGTCGCTTAACTCTATATAGAATTTTCTTATATTGGCATCATCATTTCTAAATAGAGAGTCCAGCATTAATAAGCACTTGACAGCGCCTGCAATCGCTACAGATTTCACAACTTCATCTTTTCCATACCAAGAGCGATCGTCATCCAATTCGAGATGTTTGAAAAACTCCTCAATTACTTGACTATTTTTAAGGTATTTTGTGTCTACTAATGTCTGCTGCACGTTCTTGTCATCTAATATTTCATCCAATGCTTGCAAATAGCCATTATTTGTATGAGCAACCACGATTTTCGATCTGTTTTCTAAGAGTAGCTTATTGTTTTCAGTTGTGGCATCTCTAATGATTACATTAAGTAAATTTTCCGCATACTTACCTGGAGAAGCGATCAAAATAACCTTTAATTTCTGCAAATCAAATTTCTTAGTGAAAGCAGTGTAGCAATGCTCATAGAACTTCAGCATCGCTTTGTCATGAGCCGATGTGTCACCACCTCTTCTCTTTTTGGGTATAGACTTGATAACCTTAGCTATTAGCATCTTCACATTTCCCGACAATAAGCAAAAATGGGCAATACCCTCTTGGAGTACTACTGCACCCGTCTCTGCTTTACCATTGACATCTGCTGCTTCGTTGATAGAATCTAGTGTGTATTCATCGAACTCCTGCTTGTATAATGTGAACGCATAATTTGTGTCTATTACAGCCGTGTGGTAGGATCCAAGAGGAACATACTGGTTTTCCTCAACAGTACGGCCTTTGCATCTTAAAGAAGAACTTTGTGCCTCAAACTCAATATTTTCAAGCTCAAGCTTCAATTTGACGAGCATTCTTTCAGTCTTTTTGCTTCCTTCCTTGGTGACATTTCTCGAAGTGGTAACATTTATGATATCTCCACTTCTAATCACGTTGTATAAAACCCAAATATCGTCTTCATCCTCCGCTTTTAAGGTCATAAAACTCTCTTTATTACCAAAATTCGATCTAATAATTTTCATTTTTCAGTCTGCAATTTCACTGTAAAACTTTGGTAACCCCAGTAACTTTGAGCTATGATTAAACTTTTTTCGAGGACTAACAAGCACAAACGAATAGAACAGATATTTCAATTGCTATAACTAATGAAGTGAAGATTATGATATCGTAATTTGGATTTCAAATATTCAGTTTTAAGCATTGTATTATTTTTAAATTTTTTTCCACCATTTTGTGCCCTGTAAATTGCAATATTCTTTGTTTTTTTAGGAAATTTGTTTTTCTCTTCCTTTAAAGGGAAATCTACATATTCTAGAGCTCATATCAAGAAAAGAATCCTTAAGATACACAAATCAAAAACAAGCTTCTATAGATTACACCTTCTGGATAATAGTGTAATCCAGGAACAATATAGATAAAGGCGCAAAGCGGGAATATTATAGATAATGGTTTTGCAACCTATAGTGGCCACGCATGAAGATTTGATTCACGATGTTGCGTTCGACTATTATGGCAGAAGCTTGGCTACATGCTCATCAGACAGACACATCAAGGTATTCAGATTGAACGATGTGGGGAAATGGATTCTCAGAGACTCGTGGAAGGCACACGATGCCTCAATTGTGAAACTTGCGTGGGCCCCTCCTGAATTTGGTGAAATATTGGCTTCTGTGTCATTCGACAAGACCTTGCGTATTTGGCAGCATCGTAATGACGCAATATCCAACTCTGGTACTTGTTTCAAGAGACTTGCAACAAAAAAGGATGCCCAGGGCCCTCTATTTGATGTATCATTTGCTCCAATTACTGTTGATGCCTTCAAGATTGCAACAATTGGTACAGATTCTACTCTCAGAATTTATGACGCAACTAATCTCTCAGACTTAACTGAATGGAATTTAATCAAAACAGAACGTATAAGTGATAAAAAACATCTGAATACCCATATCAAAAATAACGTCGAGCTCAATTTCACTGTGAACTGGTGTCAGTCCAAATATGCGCTGGAGAAGCTCTGTGTATCTGCCAATGACCTCGCAGTAGTTTACATCAATATTAATGGAGAATATAGAAAGGACCAGGAATTGGTTTCTTCAGGTCTTATAAGAGATATATCGTGGGCCCCATCTATGGGAAGATCATATGAATTGTTAGCCAGTGCCTCCAATGATGGTTGCGTTAGAATATATAAGATAGCTGACCTATCACTAGATGAATATGGTGTATCGTACGGTGCTGGCAGCAACAGTAGTTTGAAATATCAAAATAAAGGCAAAACAAATAGTGATGATGATGATGTGCAAATGACTGAAAATAAGTCATCTAATGTCCTTGTTATTTCATTATTAAACACTCTCAGGGATCATAAAGCAGATGTTTGGTCAGTTAGTTGGAATAATACAGGAACTATTTTGAGTAGTAGTGGTGACGATGGTAAAGTACGTTTTTGGAAAGCCAGTAGACCTGAAGAGTATAGATGTATTGCTACCACTTCTGTTCAAGGAAACCCTTAGACATTTAATATATTGATTTTTTGATTACAAATTATTTTTTCATTTTCTGTAAATGATGATGATGATGGTCTATATTTTTATAGCAAATTAAATGATACAACTAACAATACAATATATATATATATATATAAATGCCAAAATGAATGAAAATAGAAAAAAAGGATGAGAAAAAAATTAAAAAATAATGAAACAGAGCCATAGCTTGGCTAATATTTAGACATTTTGAATAATTCGAATTTTATCAGTTCAACAAAAGTATTATCCAAATAATACGGCACAAAATCGTGTAAATTATCATAAAAATTGAGCAACACTTTCATATTCCACAAGTCGTCAATACTCTTCGCATTAAGAATCAATGATCTAACTTCAAATCTAATATTATCTATCATTGAGTTATTATGAATGCTATTCATCTTTTCAACTTCCTCTCCGAACATGAAATCACAAAGCCTGGTATACGTATTTTGCTTTTGGGGGTTAGAGCTATCAAAAATATTTGCAAGTTCTAGCATATTCTTGTCTTCATTCGCTATTGTAGGATAAAAGTCTTTTTTGCTATAAACAAACATCGTTAAACTATCCCTTAATTTATTGAATAATTCTGGTTGATTTTGTTGCAAACTGACAAGATCTAAGTTTATAGGGAAATATTCAACTGACAATAATTGAATTTTTGATATTAAATTTATATCGGGAATCAAGCAGGGAGTATTATAGATCTTTTGTTCATTATTTTCTTTGAAATTAATACAAATTGGTATATTTGTAGGTTTATTGGTATCTACATCTCTGAAGACTAAACACCTTGGACTTACAGCTAATGCCCAAAAGTTTCTAAGAGCCTGCAAATAAATCTCAGTTTCTCCACCAGAAGGAGCAGGATATACTGCAGTAAGCAACGCTGCTATTGAAAAATTTGTATCGTTGAATGCATATTCACCACTTCCTAAAAATAAAAACCCAAGGGCTAGACTCGAAGACTCATAATTTGAATATTTCATATTCAAATTTGTCCTCTGGTGCAAAATACGCAATCGTCTAAATGTTTCTAAGTCACCACTTCCTGCTACAATAATTGCAGCAGATAATGCTACTGTTCCTTGAATTGCTAGCACAGAAGTTTGAGTCATTTCTTCATCAAAACAGGAAGTTTCTGTCTCTGTTAATTTCATGAAATGATCTAAGTAATATAACACTGTATTGGATGCTTCTCGATTATCAGTGGAACAAAATTTGAACGCCATTGACAAACAAGCTCCTGCGATACAATAAAAGTAACTTAACTGATCACTATCCATTACCTCAATACTTTCTATCGAATATATCTTCCTTAAACAATGAGGAATTTGAGATTCAACCCATTCTTTAGTATTCTGAATAGTATCCCACGTAATTAAATTCTTGGCAACAATTCTCAAAAGGAGCAAATCAGGTCTTATGTAATCCAAAAGCTTTTGAGTTTCTGGCACTTGCAATTTACTTGCAATATTGATATTTTTGGTTTTTATATATATCAATCCAAGCGCAATAATTGCACCTGCAGCAGATTTGTCATATTCTTCGTATCCTTGAACATCTTTCAAGGATACTGCCATAGATAATAATTCATATGTAGTGTGCGAATCATTCAAACCAACCAGATCATTACCCTTACCTAAATTAACATAACCTAATGCTATTCCTGCTGCAAGTCGATAACCTTCATTCGCAATGTATTTTTCGTTTACAGAAATTCTATTACTAATTTGAGTTAGCAAAATTTCGCTCATCCTGTGATGTCCAGTCTCCATGTAAAGTAAACCAATACCTATAATCCCAGCAGTTTGCACTGGCAATGCAACATTTAAGTCTGTTGCTCCTTGGGGTAATAGTGCCACAACATGAACAGATAAAACTTTGGTTAACTTCACATCCATGCTTCCTCTAGCACTTGCGGAGGTACCTAACAATAAACCCACACTGACATACGTATTTTTTGGGCCCAAATAGTTATACATGTGCCACTCTTCAAGGTTTGTCAACTGACCATTAAGACCTAGGCCTAACAAAAAACCGCCATGTTGGGGATTAGCTACCTGTGGTTTATTAAATACTATCCAGCTACTAGCAATTTTTTTACCATTTCGTTTAATCGTTAAACCTGTGGATACACCATTATTGAAATAACCCCAATCCATGATATTCAAATCCACTGAAGATTTGTCAAGACTCAATGTAATATTTCCGGGTTGAATTAATGTATCAAAGTTCATTTTAGGAACAGGATATTTCTCAGTCAAAATTGGTATTTTACTAGACAAAAAAAGAGCTCCTCTACCCAAAGGTATAGTCAAAGTTCTCAATGATACCAACACAGATACTTTTTTTTGTAAATCTATCAAGTTGGTTTCATTTAATGCATCTGAAAGTTTTAAAACAGCCTTCTGAATTTTCGAAGATTGGAGTAATGATGTGATTTCAAAATAACGACGATCTTTTGAGAATAACAATTTAGTAACACTTAATTTGTCATCTTTGGAAAAATTTTCCGTAACAGAATTAGCAGTTGCTGTATCAGATTTCAATGACAGAATCATTTGATTGATGTCTTTACTAAGATGTGAAATATTTGAGGAATGATGAAAAGCATATTTCATTTGATTACTATTTGGAAATGAAATAAACTTAGTCATGTCCTTTCTTCCTAAAAGTCTAACCAATTCAATATTATCGGTGATAGAAACTTTGTTCATCGAATAAGCTAAATACTCTTTTAAAGGTATAGAAATTCCTAAAGGATAAGTATCAAGATCAAAACTATTGATTTTGTAGTTGACAAGCAAGTTTACGACATCCATTGGAGAGAATGAATTGGAGACTATTGTTTCAAATAATCTGAGGACATAATAGCTTCTTGGAGTGATCAATTCATCTATAGTTTCATTTTGCTCCATAATTTGAGATAACGTAACGTAAGGAATAATTTCATTAGTAAAAATGCTGGCCAACGATTCTAAAATATTTGGAATATTGTTCAAAGATTGCAAGCATGGAATTCTCATACTAAAGTCAACTGTTTTTTCAAAATGAGTCTCACCGAGATAATAGGATGGCCAAATTTTCGGCCAGCCAAACCACGAAGAAAGCTGTGCTAATAAAATATCTAATCTCTGAACACTTTTCTCAGACAATATATCTAGTCTTAAGTCTTCTCTAATTATATGTAGAATCAAAAAAATATTAGGGACTGAACTAATCATGTCTTCTTTGTAAACAGGGTCCATTTTTAGCTTCATACTTGAATTTATAGATAAAACAAATGGTAATAGCTGAATAATTGAATTAGTTAAATCTCTATCGATTAAGTCGAGGAATTGTGTATCTTTCTGGATCAACATATTAAGTAGTGATACTATGAATGCTTTCCAATCATTTTTCACAATTTGAAAGCACGTACACCAAGATAACCATAAGTACTCATAAGAGTAACTATGTAAGTAAAATTTCAACGCCTGTAAACAGCTCAATGTTAAAGAATCTGTCGGTTTGATATTGAGGTGAAATAACTTTATTTTATGATCGTCGTTTGAAATTATCAAATCCTCATTGCGAAAATCAATTAAGTTTGAAATTTTAAAACTTGAATTGTCACTCAAGATGGTACAATCAGATGATAGATTTAAAAATGGATGTATGAAGCGAATACTTTTATTATCACAATTCAAAACGATAAAATATCCATTTTCTGCATTGATTGCGTCAATTCCATCAAACGTGTATTTCTTCTGATATGAAGCTTCAGATCTTTGTTTTTTCTTGTTGTTCAAATCACTAGAATCATAAATCAACAAATTGATTTCGCGAGATACTCTATTCACAATGACAACTGCATGGTTATTTAAATATGAAATGACGAATCCTTTTAAAGGATTTTTGGCAGCAACTAAAGGAACAGTACTGACTTTAGAAAGCACCATGTCTTTTCTGAAGTCTTCATGATGATTAAATAGAGTGTTAGAGCTTATGGTGCCCGGCATGATTCCAGAAGAAGGAAAAACAATAGATTCGTCAATGTCCAAGATCGATATATCACCAGAAGCCATTCTATCAATTGTTAGCGTATTCACATTGTTATTATTATTATGGAATTCATTCCCATTATGGTGTTTAGTGTCGACATCATCTAACAATATATTTGTTTTAGGATCCAACTTTGATCTTGCTGTATGATGTTTAGATCGAGAAATTGAGGATGTTGAATTACCCAAAATGTTCTCTAAATTAGCTGATGCTGTCAATTTCCCGCTTACTGATCTCGATGTAGACCTTTTTCCTGTGCTATTGGTCCGATTATTGGTACTATTAAGTTTCAACTTCTCATTCCGTTGATTTCTATTGATGTATCTTGTATGGTATACATTTGCGACCCTCTGAAGCGGGTCATAAGTTATTGTAATACATTCTGTTGATAGAATTGGTGCATAAATTAATTGTTCGGAGCTCGAAAAGCTAGATATCGAAGAGGTGACCACAGTTCCAAGATCAGACAATTGATCTGTAAGCAATGTTAAAAACTGAGGCTTTGATGAGCTTGAATATGGGGTTATGGATGAAGACGGAAGACCCGTGGGAAGACTTATGGTAGCAGAAGTGGCGGTTGAAGGTAAGGAGTTACTTGTACCGCTTAGCGCTGTTTTTAAGTTTGGAGTTTCGAGAAAATCCAAGTGATTCCGCAGATGGAAGCCCTCTTGAAGAAGAATTTCCATGTCATTTAATTTCGAAGATTCTTTTTGAAAGATTATGCCATGCTCAAATACTAACGAGGCTTGAACGTTTACAGGAAACCTTATGAGCAATGTTTCGTTGTCTTCTGAATAGACATGTGCTTTGTTGGCTAGAACAATTACCAATGAGATGTTCGTGTCGTCCTTTGTTCTGGAAAGGCTACTACTTGGTTTTTTGCTGTCATTTGGGATTCTGACAAGGTGGGCGTTAACAATCCTGTCTTCCTTATCCTCGTATTTAATCTTTCTTACCAATTCATTATTCCTGAGCCATATTACCTCCTTGTTTCCGATCAATAACAATTGGTTATTGTCAAAGAGTGATGTTCTATAACCTTTATACTGCGTTTCATAATCATCTAGAACGGGCGAACTGATATCTTTGAAGCTAAATGCCATTTCTATAATCTTGTTTTGTCCAGGACAAAGCTGGCACTGAATGATCCTTTACAATCAATTAATCGTAGGGAAGTAGCAAAGAGCTCGATTTCTATTGAAACTCAGACTAGTTTCATCGTGTTATGGTTAGTAAAAACAATATAAATGGTAATAATACATCTATTGGAAGGTATTCCATATTAATATTTTAATATTTTAATTTTTTTTTTTTTTTTTTTTAGAATCGCTCCAACTTGACTCCAGGTCTTGAACACTCTGTATGGTAAAATATTGAAAAAAGAAAAAAAAAAAAAGAAAAAACAGATTAAATCGAGCCTATAAACCATAAGTCTACACACTAATCTGACTAGTATTCGAACTGTCCATGCTGTGCTGTATCCAAAGATCTCCAAGCAAAATACACTTATAAGCGAAACAATTTGCCAAAACAAAGAATAATCTATTGGCCATGAGTTTTGTCCGAAAAAGCGTTGGTTTAGGGACGTCAGTTTCGCTAATTGCCTCGAATATCTGGGTTAAGTCCACACAATTCTCGCATCATTACCAACCGATCTTCTCTGCAGTTGGTTTTGCGATACTTGGATACTATGTTGTTGACTATTTGGTTCCTCGCTTGAGAGAATCTTTCATCAAAATAGGCTTGAAAGGAAATGACATGTCCAAGAAAGATAAGCCCGTTATTCCTGAGTGTTTGGGCTCAGTGGCCGCGGTTGTTTACCTATTTTTGATGTTTTTCTTCATTCCTTTCATTTTCTTTTCCACATACATTGCAGTAACCTCGGGAGGTGGAAATCGAGATTTCGAGGTCAGTGGACCAGGTAGCGTATCTGACATCGAAATGCTGTCAGCAAAAGCCGTAGGATTCGATAATAAATTCCCACATAGCAAGTTAAGTGAATATCTTTCAGCAGTTCTTTGTTTAGAGAGTCAGGTATTGTTGGGAATCGCCGATGATTTGTTCGATGTCAAATGGAGACACAAGTTCTTCATGCCTGCGATTGCATCTATTCCATTATTGATCGTCTATTATGTGGATTTCGGAGTGACATCTATTTTAGTTCCTCATTTTCTAGTGGATTATTTGAAAAAGACCACTATTGACTTGGGTATTCTATATTATGCATATATGGCCTGTGTTGCAATCTTTTGTCCAAATTCAATCAATATTTTAGCTGGAATAAATGGATTGGAAGTAGGACAAAGCGTTGTTATGGCAATGATTTTTGTGATCAACGACAGCTATTACATTTTCTTTAGTGGAAACCCTGCCTCTATCTCATGCCATATGTTTTCGGTCTGTTTGTTGGTTCCATTCATGGGAGTCAGTTTGGGACTTTTGAAATACAACTGGTTCCCTGCCAAGGTTTTCGTGGGTGACACTTATTGTTATTTTGCAGGAATGGTGTTTGCTGTAGTGGGTATATTGGGTCATTTTTCAAAGACTTTACTCTTATTTTTCATGCCTCAAGTGTTCAACTTTTTGTATTCTGTGCCTCAATTGTTTCACCTTTTACCTATTCCAAGACACAGATTACCTAGATTCGATGTTAATACAGGCCTCATGAATCCATCGATGGCAGTACTTTTTGAAGAAGAAAAACAAGACAGTCAAAAAGAGTCTGGCAATACTGAGCAAATAAAGAAAAAGGAAAAGCCACAAAGATTACTACTTAATCCTAAAGGAAAGGTGGTACAGATTACGCTTGAAATTTTAGCGGCATTGTACTTAGTAAAAGTAGAAAGAACCACAGTAACAAATGATAAACAGAAAAAACATAAATTGATCCGAAAGTTCAGTAATTTGACTTTTATAAACTTAGTTTTGGTCATCTTTGGTCCTTTGAGGGAAGACCACCTTTGCTTACTCATTTTAGTTCTTCAATTTATAATTGGGTTATTAGGTATAGCGATCAGACATTCTGCCGAGTATTTGTTGTGAATTGGATATTCTTTGATTCTTTCTGCATATTTTCCATATTGAAAGTTTCGCGTATGACTGGATCTAGCCATTTAATTTACGCAGTAATGCCTCGAGGATTATATCTCAAAAAGGTAACATATCACTCTCTGCTCTTCTGTTTTAATCTGTTTTCGTTTATACGTCTATGATTTACGATATTCGATATAGTGATCAATCTTTGCGTTTGCTGAGTATACTATCTAAGAAGGCTACGGGGCGCGCGTTGGCTTCATACTTATCTGATTACTTATTTTGTTTTATACCATAATGTACTATATCATATTATACTATACTAAGTTTTCTCCCAAAGCAGTTAGTGTACTAAACTTGAATGCATAGCAATTGCTGATAAAAGCTGTGATCTTATTGTATTCTTATTAAAGAAAACCAAAGGGTTGGCAGACGACACCAAAACAGAAAAAAATGTTCAAAAAAAAAAAAAAAAAAAAAAAAAATCAACAACAAAAATAAAGGATAAATCTAACGAACAACCCTTATAGTTAGAAGTAATGACCTCGCGTAATTGAATCAATATAAAGAGATTGTAGCTGGGTTAAACTCTGAAAACTTCTTATTTGGGGCTCGAGAAGGAAAGTAAATAGTTTTTTCTCAATAAAATAAAAAAGGTAAAGCGAGGTTAGACAATTGAACTGACAAAACGTCCGCAAACTCCATTTTCAAGATCCGAGAAAAGATAATCGTCAATCGTATCAAGAACATCAAGCAGAAGAACTATCAGTAAAGTGAACAGCAATATAGATGTCAGAAGGCTCGCCAATAAATGATAATAGTGTGCAACAACAGCCACGATACCTCACAAATGAGGAAAAAGAAAAAGTCATGGAGTTCCACGAATCCATTCACTATTCTCCGAGATATTCTGATGATCACTTCGAGTACAGACATGTGATGCTTCCTAAACAAATGCTAAAGGTAATTCCATCTGATTACTTCAACAAAGAGACGGGAACCTTGAGAATTTTGTTGGAAGAGGAATGGAGAGGGTTGGGGATCACTCAATCGTTGGGCTGGGTACATTATGAGACTCATGCGCCAGAACCACATATTTTATTGTTTAAAAGAGTTAAATAAGCTTGGTGATAGCAACACTTTGTTAATTATGATCCAGGTGAGTTATTTCATAGATTTTGAATAGACACAGAAATCCCCATTCATAGATGCATATCCTTATATTATCCTTATATTTATATATATGTTTATCATGCCTTCAGTTAGCGCAGCTATAGTATAGTTGTTTCATTTTTATAATTTTCGATTAATAGATATATACCCCCTCCATCTTGGATCAGTAAGTCATGAGTCAATGGTAAGCAAAGTTTAGGATATTTTCACAAAAATAAGAAACTTTGCAAAAAAGCTTTCAAAAAAAGAAACCAATCAGACTACGTTTACCTCCGTAGATCAAATAACAACTAAATAAAAAACTCGTCTCAGCATATGATGAAACAAGACATCAAAAAGAAAGCAATCAACATAATCTACAAAGGAGTACAACTATTTAGTATTTTCAACCGTTCAACAGCCTGCACCTGCATAGAGGTGATAACCAGAGAGGTTTAAATTTTCACAATATATATATATATATATATATATATAGTATCAATAATCCATGTCAAACTACTTATTATTTTGGCTTTTTTATTTTATCTTATAACGTGTTATCTTGATATATATTTATTCAATGAAATAGATACAGTATTTAATTACCATAATTTAATGACAGTTCTGATAACATCACCATGGTGTAAGTCATCAAATGCCTCGTTGACTTGATCCAAGGTCTTATAACCAGTTATATACTCGTCCAACTTCAAGTCACCCTTTAAGTAGTCATTTACGAAACCAGGAAGTTGAGATTTACCCTTGACACCACCAAAGGCAGAACCTTTCCAGACACGGCCAGTAACCAATTGGAAAGGTCTAGTAGCAATTTCTTGGCCAGCAGCAGCTACACCAATTATAACAGAAGTACCCCAACCTTTATGGCAAGCTTCTAAAGCGCTTCTCATAACCTTGACGTTACCAGTACAGTCAAAGGTATAATCACAACCACCGTCTGTGAGTTCGATTAATTTGGAGACGATGTCTTCACCTTGTTTGAGTTTAGTCGGGTTGACAAAATGGGTTGCACCCCATTTCTTGGCCCATTCTTCCTTTTTATCATTGACATCGACTGCAATAATCATTTCAGCATTACGATTCTTCAAACCATCAATAACTGCTAAACCGACGGCACCGATACCAAAGACAGCAGTCTTTGCTTTCTCGTTTTTATCGACTTTGGCGACATTGTAAACAGATCCGGAACCAGTGGTAACACCGCAACCCAAAAGACAGATCTTGTCGAAAGGAGCAACTGGATTGACCACAGCAACAGAAACGTCAGCTAAAACGGTATATTGAGAAAAGGTGGAGCATCCCATGAAATGGAAGATGTCTTTACCATTTTTTCTGAAACGAACAGTACCATCTGGCATAAGACCTTTACCCTGGGTTGCTCTTACTGAGGAGCAGAGATTTGTTTTACCAGATTTGCAAAATTTACATTTTCCACATTCGGCAGTGTACAAAGCAATGACATGATCACCAACTTTGATGTCTTTGACATCATCACCAATTGATTCTACAATTCCTGCACCTTCATGACCGAGAATGCAAGGAAACACTCCTTCTGAATCGAATCCTCCCAAGGTGTATGCGTCTGTGTGGCACACAGCATTGGACATTACCTTGATACGGACTTCATGGGCTCTAGGAGGCAACACTTCTATTTCTTCAACAGAAAGAGGCTTTTTTGGCTCCCAGGCAACGGCAGCTTTGCAAAAAATGGACTACATTCAGGAAAAAAATACCCAAAAAATCAAATAAAAACAGCAATTGATGTTATTATGTTCTATAACAGCGACAATTGGCAGTTCTTATCCTTACTTTTTTTGGGATTTTTAAAAGTGCATTGTTAGCGATCAATTCGAGTTCCTTGGGTGATAAATATTGTTGATATACGTACTTTTCCAGCTGTTTCAGACATTTTAACAAATATATTATTCTTTATAAAGGTCTTAAAGACTGATTTGTTCTATCAAAAGTACAGATAGATTCCAGACTTCAATGATAGGTTCAAGGATTGGCATATAACAGAGTTTTAGTTGTCTTTTTATAGTGAGCAAAGTAAAAGTGTAATATTGAGCCAAAAAAAAAAAAAAAAAAAATTCAAGGCGACCGATTTTTAAAATATTGACTTACAGTCTATTTATGGGGGAGGGGTTTGTTTTTCCTCCTCCTTTCCGAAAACGATTGTGATTATAAATAAGGATCGGTATTGGAAAATTCTCGGAGTTCTATATTCAATAGAAGAAAATAAAGGAGAATAGAAAAGAATAGAAGAAAATAAAGGAGAATAGAAAAGAATAGAAGAAATGGGTCAAATATTGATAATGTAATCATGTAATTGTATTTTAACGAGAATCTTGAAAGAACGTTTTGTATTTAATTCAGTAAGAGTTTGGTTATTTAATTATTGCTAGTTTTTTAATTCGATTCCTGTAAGTTTCAAATGTAATTCATTTAGTTGTTTCATCCAGTTTTTGTCAGCAATTCATTTTCATTCTATATTTTGTGCTTTTCATATTTATTTTACAACATTTTATTTACGGTTTAAACAAATAACGGCATTTAATAATTCGGGACTAATTCTTTCTATTGAGAGTAATTTATTGCGAGTAATCTTTTTATTGGTAATTATAGCTTTATATTGACACAATCTCAATTTCACCTTTTCAATACATACAAGTGATGTCAGTTGAGAACCCAGTTGTTGTCTTGTGGATACTTAAAACTTGACATACAAAAGGTCTACAAAAATAGTAAACATAAAAAGATGTATTGTTCGGGTTTCTATAAGCCAAAGAAATCCTGTGAGACCAAAATGGTCCGTAATGGAACAAAAGATTAATTAAGAATAGACAAAAGATTAAAAATTAACGAAGAGGAAAGTTATCAACCTGCAAAATAACCAAGGGGGTTAAAAGTGCAGGGAATGAATGGAAAGATGTGAGGCTCCTGTATGGAGGGGTATATTTATGATGCAGACATTTGATAAACATCAATTGTTGGATATCAAAACAGTTCAACGTATTAGGCATGGCAGTTTGGGAAAAAAAGGCCAGCACAGTTTTTGCAACACAATCATTTTTTTTTCAAAGATAATCATTTTTTTTTCAGACAATACCGGCAGCTGGTGGCCGATACGCTAGAGGATACTATATAGCAAACATGACAGTCTTGATTTAAAAGTTTTGCAAAGCAGCTCTTCTCTTCTTCCAGTATTTAGCAACTTGGATAGCAAAGATGATACAACCAACGACGAAAAGGATGCAGAAGACTAAGATAACACCTGGTGGAAGCATTTTTGGATTATTTAGAGAGATATAAGGATATAATTATTCAATAATATACTGTATCAAAAGAGAGAAAGAAATCCAAGAAAAAAAAAGAGAAAAAATGGATTGTTTTTTAAATTTGCGAGGATGTGTGCAGCATTAAATAGCTGATTTTTATTATATGCAGAAGGAGAGAAAAAAAATGAAATGCGTTGAAAAAAAAAAAATTCTTTCTGTATGTGGTAATATTTTTTTTTTTTTCAATCGGTAATAATATAAGGTTATGATTAACTTAGTGAAAGGAGCGATATTAAACATACATATTATAACATAATAAGACGGAAAAAGCAGAAAATTACATAGTGATACACAACTCGGAGACATTTGGGGATAACCAGTAATGCTGGGGGGTAATCCATGGAAAAATGAAAGACAAATAGTGAAAGATAGGAGATTTTGTAATCAAAAGGCGGTAATTAATTGAATTTGGAAAAGTTTGTAATTGAAAGGTGGAACTTTTGTGATTGAAAGGTACAAAAGAGTTCTTGCAAAAGGTGCAATTGTAGCATTTATGCGAAAAACACAGAAGTATTACAGGAAAAGATCAGTGCAAGAGTTTCAGCAGATTAGAACGATTCAGTAAATGACTACTGGCTCGATATTGGTTCTGTAATTATAATGTTTCAACAATCATGTAGCTACACATTTCTCAAAATCTTAGCCCATAATCCAAGTTCTTATGTTAGCCCATAATCTCAATTCTCCTTATATTGTTCCATAATTCCAGTTCTTATGTTAGGTCATAATCCCAGTTCTCCTGTTGGGCCATAACCCCTAATAAGAAGCAATAGAGTGCATCTGATATACATGTGAATACACAGATAGCACATACATATCCACTCACATACATTTTCCACTCACATAATTTTCTACACACATTGGTGCAAAGAACAGCGCTTGTCAGCTAATATATGATGAACTCACAATAGATAGAGGAACAAAAAAAAATTTTCGCTCTCTTTGATTACGTTGCGATAAAGAATAAAAACTTTTGCAGACAGTATGCGATAATTAAAAATTTTCATGCGTAAATTACCACCCACTACAAAAAAAACGAAAAAAAGAAACAGACAGCCAGCCGAAAACAATAGCAAAACGTACCAAAAAGAACGAAAAAAATCGCCAAAAAAAGAAAAAAAAGAAAAACGAACTAAAAAGAAAACAAAAATGTATGTACAGTGAGCCAGTAAGCCGGGTGCTCGTAACGCCGATGCATGTGATGTAGTGGAAACAAATAAAAAAAAAGTCTCGGAGCCAAAATACCGGGTTCACGAACAAAGAAGCAACAAAACACATTTTCGCTGGCCAATGCATATTCATGTTGTTCAGTGTGTCCTGGCGCATTGTGCTGTGTGTGCACTTCCCTTTTCTCTTTTATTTTCTCTCTTTAATTTATAGATTTTTTGTCTCTTTATTCTTTGTTTTGCGGACTTTACCATATTAACCAATACTTTTTGTCTCTGTGGACGCTTTTTTAGGACGTCAAGCTGCCCCAATCGGGCCTGCCTCTGCATTTTCCGCCGACGCTTTGCTCCCGATATTGGTGCTGCACGGGTGTCTGAAGTCTGGGGTTCATGAGAAACTCCTAAGGTTATTTGTGAACCACTCAATGAGCAACCAAGAGCTCTGGATTCTTATAAAACACGTACGAACGTATCCTCCTCCCTAAATTTATCGTGGTTGCGGCAATTTGTCATTTTTGCACCTTCGTTTGCCTGTAGCATTTATCCAGCCTTTCGTATATCGCTGGAGAAAGCGCAGAATGTACGATTAATATATTAATACTAAACGCACACTTTCAAGGGTTTTAGGGGTTATGGGTTTTACGGTGTAATGTTACTATGGGTGTGACGTCTGATGTATGTATGGGTTTCCAGCAAATAAGTGTCTGGGTTCTAATATGCTATGTTGTAAATATGAAAAGTTTTTCTTGCGTTTAAGTTGATGAGTGTACCGGTTACTTTGTGTACGGATATCAAGGTTTCAAGACGCGATTACCAAAAAGGGTAAGTGATTCATCTCCTTCCCAATCAGTACCTGTATGACAAATGATTCTATAAAATACAATGAATATCCATTCCAAATAGCTTTATTGATCTCCCCAAAAGTTGTATTCGAAATCTAATGGCTAAATTATGTTTATTTACTACCTGATAAATAGACCAAAAGTAAATGTGAATAACGCAGAAATTCAGTAAGTTTGAAACCGAAAATAAACATAAATAACGTTATCTGGTAACCATCAATCGTGAATTCTAAACAATTTTTATCAGCAGGTTGTTTGATATAAATATGTGCTCGCTGTTGGTTTTATCTTAAAGTAGCGATCGTATTGCCGGACAGGCTAAGTGAATATTGATACAAGGCTTCAAAAAACAATACTTTTTAAATCCAGCAGGTTTATAGTTTACAAAAAAAATTTGAAAGATTATCTAGTGTTTAATACACTAATACAACTTTTCAGCCAAAATGATTGAGATATATTCGCTGTTGTTACAGTTGATACATTAAAAGTGACAGCAGTATCGCAATGTATTCATATCAAGAAAGAATTTATAAAAATTACCAGTGTTTGCTGAGATTTTATTTTTAAAACAAAAAAAAAAGTAATTGATCAATCCAAAACAGGCTTCAACATGATTGAGACATCAAATATCTACTTTCTGAATAAAAATTCGCAAAATAACAACTTATTGAGCTCAATTACCAGGATACAACATGTTATTTAGTTTACACAAAATTTCAATATTTACAGACAATTTCGCAGTCTTGAACCAATTGTGTGTTTGAATTTCGATGTCTACAATTTATTGTGTGATTAAATTCTGGGGGGGGGGTGGGCACCAATTTCCCTCTAGGGTTCAAATTGCAGTAACAGTCTCAAAGAAAGTAAACATTTACCAAATGGCGATCCAGCGGTTGAGCTCTACGAAGAATGGTCAACTCAAATTCATTGCTAGTATGGGCAACAACGGCTACAAAGAAGCCATTACAAAAAACACGGCAACGGCGATTCCAGCAAAAAGAAACATGCTGCCATTTAGATTGCTATACTCGATCAAAAAACGAGCAATAGAAGTTTTTTTTGTCCCTTGCAATGTCAGAACCAGCGTAACTATTTATCAATTTCCTGATTTGGTAATCTTCTTTTCCTAGTAGACGTAGACGGGTTGTGTGTTTTGGTGCCAGTACTAGGAAATGCGTGATGAGAATTGCGCAGGTCAAAAAAGGCCAAAAGAGACATCGTTTTTCTATCCAGCAAACTAAAATTAACAGAATAAGCCAACCCAGCAATAATTAAGCGCCCACAATACTTAGAAAGATAATAATATTGCAAAAGTGACAATATGAAATAAAGAAACAACAAAAAAAAAATAAAATAAAAGTAAACAAAACGTTAAAAAAAAAATAAATAAACAATATCAAAACTATCATACAGTCCTTCTTCTATCCTAACCATTTCAACATTGCAGAACCCAACTTTGATCAATTAGTTCACTAAAAAACTGAAAAGATCTGAATAAAGGATCGTATACTGGACTACTTGAAGATTGGTTTTCTTTTTTTTTTGTTTTTAATTTCGATATTCTTTCTGATACTTTCAGTCTAATTGATATCTTTTCCAAAAGGGTTTTCTATTTGTTTTGTTACAAGGAAAAAACGGAAATTTTCAAAAATGAGTTTAAAAAAAATGAAGAAGAGTGACTTACAGTCATTGATACACGATCTTAATATCCCGTAAGTAGTTGATCACCATCCAATTACTGGAATTTTGCAACGATTTGTTGACAGAATATTGGTTTCATTTGACTAACATGTTGACCACACACGGATGTCCAATAATCATGACGATGACATTATGGAGCATTTTTTTTGCAATCCAGAATAAATTAAAACAGCAACCAACTGCGTGTTTGTTCATGGGGCGATCAGATCTTTGCAATGTGCTTTCGTCATTGATTACAACCAACGGCATCTAATTGAATTTTCTCTAATTTTTTTTTTTGTATTACAGAGGTGTTGAAGGAACAAAAGACGTACTTGTTGATTATATCAACAGCCATTTCGATGAAAACCCACAGCTTTCCAAAGTTAACAAGTATAACAAGTATTTTATTTACAGAGAAAAATACTCGACTCCAACAAAGAAACAGGTGAAGTTGAGCTCCTCAGATGATGAACAAGAAGAAGAGGAAGAAGTGCCTGAGCCGGAAGTGGAGGAAGAAGAAGAAGAAGTGATCATCCAACAAATAGGAAACGATGCAGGCGATGACGACGAAATCGAAGAAGTCGCTAGCGATTTCGAAGAAGAGGACGGTGAAGCTTTTGCTTTGGAACAAGAAAATGAAGAATTGAAAAAAGAATTAGATTTGGAAGAAGAAGATGATATTGAAATCGAAATAGAACTCAAAGAACTTGAAGAAGAAGCTAAGGTTGGTTTAGGTAGCGAATTCATTAAGAAATTTGAGGCTTGGAAAGCAGAATCTGAATATTTGCAAAAATTAAGTGAAACAAATGAACAAGTCAAAGAATTTCTTAGTGGTCCTTGTAAAGTATGGTATTTGCAAATGTTTTTGGAATTTTGCTATGTGATTTCTCCATATATTAGTTTTTACAACTATCCTTTGAATTTGAAATTTGCCAGCACTGTTTCTTTTTTGCAAAAATACAAAGTTATCAATGTTCCAATTCTTGATATAAGCTATCTTTTGAAACTCGATCATTTGAGAGTTGTCTCTTTTTGGTTATTAATTACCACGGTATTACCAATAATTGGCGGTTATTATTTCAACTATAAGAAAACTTCAAGCATCGATTTTTTCGTTCTTTATTTACTCAAGTATTTGATCTGCCACATCTGCATAGCTGAATATATTAATTTTGCAGCTTTCTTAGAAGACTCCATGACCAAGAGTGGTGAAGTTATCGATGTGTTTTCTTCAAGCAATGCATCGATTATTTCCGCTTATCGACAAATCAGAAGTTATTTGTTCCATTCTTGTTTATCATTGAGAGTTTCTTTGGGAAGTATTCCTCTTGCTGGAGCTATGATTGGTATGGCAATTACTCTTTATCTCACAGTAATTGGATATTAATCAATTATCTCCTTTCTAAAATATGAAACTTGGGGTAGGTGAAAAAAAAAAGTCTTTTCTCCTAGAAAAAAAAACTAAAACCAAAAAAAAAAAACACCAAAAAATTATAAATAGGTTGAAAGCAAAAGAAAGTGAATACCAAACAATTGAGGAGTTGAAGATGTTGATCAACTTGAATGTTTATTTGTAGTTTCCCCAAAATTGTTGGACTTTTTTTTAAAAATTTACGTGAATGTTTAAATCTTTTATTGTGAATCAACTACTTATTTTTTTTATTAGTTCCGTTAATGAAATTGTATTTTCAAAATTTCGTTACTCTAAATTAATTTACTATATATATATATTTACATAATTTGTGTAATTCTAATGTTAAGCTCAATACATAATCTCTAAACTTGAAAACCTTGAGGTATGGGGGGGTTGAGTTGTAAATAATGACAATGACGATAACACCATGTATACGATGATTTTATACTATAAAAAATATATTTGTTTTTGTATATCCTTTTACAAAATATATATTATTATAAAAAAGACGAGCAAACAAGTTGGAATAATCAATTAAAAAAGAATTTGACTAACCTTCTTAGTTACCTTGTGGAGCTTCCTTGAAAGAGATAGCAGCTTCTTCGTTCATGGCGGAGATAATGGTGACCATTAAATCTTTACCTTCTTCCCAAGCAGCGGCGATTTTTTCACCTAATTCACCTTCTGGGACCTTGACATCATCCTTGGTGTCACCATCAGCGGTCATTAAACTTAAGTAGTCATCATCAATGTTAATCAATTGGAATTCATTTCTCTTAACGACTGGGACATCCATATTGTGGGTGGATGGAGACAAATCTTCCAACTTCTTGTTGGTGAAGATATCGATGGCGACTAAATGGACTTTAGCGTGACCGTGCTTACCAGTCTTAGAGGTGGACATTTCAACAATCTTACATGGTCTGTTCTTGATGACAACGAACCCGTTCTTTCTCAAAGCAGAACATTGCATTGGGTAGATTAAGGAGGAACCAGCATCGGCGGTTTCGAAATTGTGCTAGAAGGACATGTTAGTATAAAAAGATCTTTGGGGAGATTCCGCAGGAAGAGTACTCAAGGTGACCAACAGTCTCAGGGTTACGATAAACACTTTCAGGGCTGTGATAAACACTAAAGGCTTGCAATAACACTGTCAGGGCTACGATAAACCCTTTAAGGCCTGTGAAACACTTTCACGGCTGTGAGAAACAAACAAGGGCTGGAAGCAAGCTTTGGATGCACAGCAAGCCTAAGCAATCGGGGCCCCAAATTGTGCTGGCAAAGTCCCTGGAACGTCTCGAGAAAAACCACTACTGATACTTACTTCTTCGTCAGACATGTTAGTTGTTTAGTTATTGGGAATTTGATAAAAACTACTGTTTTAGCTATAGAGATCAATCGTGAAAAAGCCAAAATACAGGTTGTAAAGAGTGAAAAAGAAGAAAGAAGGGCTTCTCCAAGTATGAAAAGGTCTACGAATTTTTTTTTTCTCTTCAAGATTCGAAGGCTCTTTGAAAGAACCAAAGAAAAAAAAAAAAAATTTTTTTTTTTCGTCTTCTCGTCGAAGTTCAAAGAAAAAAAGTGAAAAAATCCATTCACAAAAAAACCCCAAGAAAAATTTTCTAAATTTGTATGGTGAAATATTATATATAGTGAAACATTTAACTGTCGTATTGAAGTTTTTGCTGTTTTTGTTGGGGTGGATGTGGCTTTGTAGTTTACAAGTTTTGTAGGTGGATGTGTTGTTCTGTTTGCGACTAGTCCATGTAGCACAATCTATGGAAGATTGTTTGCAGCTAGTCCATGGGGCACAATCTGTTTACGAGGCCTCTAAGCAGTTTCTGGAAAATGGGAGCGAAAACTTTCAGCCAATGTAAACTATCAAGCAAAAACTATCAAGCAAAAACTATCAACCAACGAATTATCAAACGACGAATTATCAAACAACGAATTATCAAACAACGAATTATCAAACAACGAATTATCAAACAACGAATTATCAGCCAAAACTCTCACCCCCGTTATATGATTTGTCGTGATTGTGCTGATAGCTTCTAGACGACACCTCGCAACAGGTTGGGAGCATCCGCACACCAAAACACACCCGTTCACCACCGGCTGGTCCTTACACATTATCACGTGCCAGATTACCCGGTCTCGACAAGTTCAAAAATACCCCGCTAATTACCCAAATAAGCAGTAAGCAAAAAAAATTTCACCTGGTGAAAATATCACGTGATACAAACGTGAACCAATATGAACGAACTCCCTCAAGAAATGTCGCGTCACGTGACCACAGCCCTATTGATTCTACTCTAAAAAGCCTATTTATTGCCAAATCCTCAGATGCTTCAAAACTATTGAAAACCTCCATTGAACAAACCCAAAATTGTTGTTGTATCGATCAGCTACTAGCATTTAATGAGAAACTCATCAAATTTAACCCAAGTTTGCGGGCTGCCCTTATATAAAATATCGAAATACATTTTTAAAACTTTTTTTTTAAAAAAATAACAAGACAATCAGTAAATCACAATGTATTCGCTAATCAACAAGTAAATCACTCTAGAAAGTGACCCCTTTCAATCTCTACCGTTGGTTTTTAAAACATAAATTCATTAACTGCAAACGTTTAAACGCTTGTATCGTAAGAGTGGAAAATAATAGCTATAAAAAAAATCTATATTTAAAGGGCACTTGCGCAAATCATCGATCAGATCCACAAAATATCGCTAAATCATCAATCAGATCCACACAATATCGCCAAATCATCAATCAGATCCACAAAATATCGCCAAATCATCAATCAGATCCACATAATATCGCCAAATCATCAATCAGATCCACATAATATCGCCAAATCCTTTTCTATATCCTCGTTGCTCAAACCGTATATTTGAAGATCTTTCTTTGCTTTACCACCCCTTCCACCAGATGCAGGAGGCGCACTGCCCCCATAGTATCCGCTACCGGATTGACTGCTTTTCGCATTACCTACATCACCTTTGGTAACTGCAACTTTCTTCCGTGGTCGTCCTCTTCCAACACTTGGTGTAGCTACTGTGGCCGTACTAGTTCCAGAGTCTCCCTCGCTGCTATTGTTGTTCGCAGTAGTACTGTAATACCTGGTACTCAAACCTCCCGTGCTACGGTACCCAACTTGCTCAACATGTTTCTCCTCAGCCACCAGATGTCGGCTACTTTTCCTCTTCGACATTTCTTGCATATTGTTCCGTACCAATTTCATCAATTTGCTCTCACTGATAAAAGCATTTTTACCAGTTTTTATCTGCTGTAAAATATTATCAAAGTTATAATTCGTCGCTAATTGGAAATCATCTTCAGAATCAAGCAAAGTAAATATGTTTAATTGATGAAGTGAGCCACCATCATCATGCTCTTCTGGGAAAAAACTGGCATCTTTGTTAGCACTCATGCCATTACCACCACTTACGCCCACGTAGTTTCTTCTTTTTCGTCTTCTCATTGTCAATTTATCATCATCACTATTTGTAGAAGCTCTCTTTCTTTCCTTGTCCATATTCATTTGTATTTTCAAGTTTTTTGAGGTTTCAAGGTCCTCATTCGCTTCGCTTGTCCTGCTATTATAGCCGTTCAATAAACTCTCTAAAAATTCCTTTTTGATCCTTTGGAAACCTCTTTCTTCATGCCGATCCGAATCTTGTAGATCGTAATCAAAATTACATCTTTGAATAACTTCTTTTTGAAACCTCATAAAGCTCTCTAAGTTATTTAACTTACTCATCAATAGATTCCAGCTTTGCTCAACTAAAGGAACTGCTTCTCCCAAAAATATATCTAAATTGTTGTTTCTTTGTATCTTGACGGTATTCCTCAATCTCATGAGTTCGTATGCCCGTAATTCATCACTATAACAATCAATAAATGGTGCGTTGTTTCCTTCCTCTAAAATTTCTTGGATTTCTGTCTTAATTTCTTCCAATCTAGTATATTGAAGGAATTTCTTTCTTGAATTTTCTTTCTCCAAATTGTTTAATTTTTCTTGAACATCATCAAAAAGAATAGGATTGAGTCGAGACTCGTCAGTAGTTTCAGATTTATGAGCTTCAACGGCTTTATATTTAGTAACTTCTGGATTTCCTTTATTATGAAAACTAAAGCTATCCAAATGATCAATTCTTCTCTCCTCAGACATATTATAATATTTAGCAAGATTATTATACTCTCTATTTACAAGTTGAACCGCATTTTCATAAATTTTTTTCTCTGACATAGACCGTTTTGCAAGGTTATTAATTTCAGATATAGCTATTGCCTCTTCATCAGTTACCAAAGGAAGTTTCCCAATTTCTTTTTTTGTGACTACGTCACTAATTCTACTCAAGTTGAGGCTTTTCAAATTCAATAATACACGATCAGACTGATTAGAATACTTTAAGAGAGATGCATTGTTGGGAAACTTAGCTCTTCGTTGCAACTCATCCATAAAGTCGGTAATATATTTGACTGACAAATCTTGATCGCTTTCTGACAGCTTATCATTCAAAAATTCAGAGCTTGAATCCATAGACAAATTATTTCGAGATGAACTCTGCTGAATTTTCAATTTGTTTTTCATCTCTATTTTATTCTTTTTTTTTAAGAATCTTTCTGCTTTTTTCCTCTCTTTTTCTAGCAAATCCTTTTCCTTTTTCAATTGCTTTGCTTTTAAATCTTTAGGTGGTCTTCCTTTCCGTTTTATAACTTTTTCGACTGGTGCTGTCTGCAAATTGAAGGTACTCTCTGCAGTATATGTTTTAATAACCGGAGCACCATCATTAAAACTACCTTTAATATTCTTTAAGTTGAAATTCTTCCATTCTTGCTGAGTACTTAGTAAATGCGGGAAGTTCAAGTTTTGATCAGTTTGAATAGGCCCTAAACGAGAAGAACCCATCTGGCCGTGTTCCAATGTTTGATTGAAAAAAGAAAATTGTGGCCTCAGAGTTTTATTGCTTTCGGATAAATCTTTGTTCAACCCTCCAAGCATTTCAACAGGAACATTATTGTAATTACCATTAGGACGTTCAATACTTTCATAGTTTATGGATCTCTGCTTAAGAGGAGGTAGAGGTGGAAGGGTACTTCTGCCAGCGTTCTCGACGATATTGCCGGAATTAGCTGCTTTTTCTTCATCATTTATTCCGAAAGTCAAATCATCATCATCATCATCGTCATCATCATCTTCTTCTTCTTTGTCAAGCCTTTTATAAGATTTATTTTTTCTGTTGTTAAAGTATTCATTATCATCATCTGAATCTATTGCACCAATTATAGATGGATATTTGCTCACCTTTACAGAATCAGCTTCAGTCTCGCTTTGAAGAAGAGAAGATAAGCTACTTAACCTAAACTTCTTAGCACTACTAATAGATTTATCCAAATGCTTTCCATCAGAAATTCCAGAACCGCTAGTAGTTGTATTTGTGTCATTTAGAAGTGAAGAAAGTTTACTTGTTCGAACGATTATTTGAGGTTTAGCAGATAATTTTCGCAGTTTTTCAGGAGAAATATTAGCTAATGGTTTATTAGTTTCGACATCTTTCGATAGTGGCTCACTGGATTTAAGATTATTCAAAAGTTGGTTGTTTCGATTACTAGTGGAATTTTTTTTTGACAGTTTTGGCTTAGATCTACCAAAATTACTGTTTTTCTGTTCACTCGATTCTGAATTCAAAAGTTTATCAAATTTAGTAGGTTTTCTTTGTTCAGTAACATTCATATTATTATCAACGCTGCTCAGGCCTTGGGCTGAAATATTATCTTTAAGGGCCGCTTTATTGATATTCCCAGTTCCTGAATGTTTTGGTTTAGATCTTTTCTTCCCTGATTTTGATGCCATTTGACTTGAAGTCTCATTATGAAATTCAAGCTTTATAGGTTTTGGAAAGTTTGTCGAGTTTGCTATACTGTCGTTTTGAGAAACTGATAATTTGTTGAGCGGCTGCGGTAATTGTGTGTTATTCTGAGCTGCAAAAGAAGGCACATTATGATTGATATACTCATGTCTTGTTTGCATTTCAAGTAGGGTAGAAGTTTTTATATTACTGTGCTTCATAATTTCAGCATTTTGGTATTGTTCAGGTGACCGAACCAGCAGTCTTTCAATGGTATTTCGATTGGGGGTAATTACAGGGAGAAATATATTTTTTGAAGGCTGGGAACCATCTTTCTCATCTTTTTCCAGTGCCTGTGGTGAGAACGTTAGAGGTGGTTGCTGCTGCAGCACATACGGAGGCGGAAACAATGGGGACATATCTGAAAATCGCGGAATAATTGGTGCAGGTGGCTGAGAAGGAGGAAACATATCTGGGCTAGCATTACCCGCTGGAAAAAGCGGTGGCTGTTTGAAGGCAGGCTGATGAATATCATATGATGTTTGTGGAAATGAAGTGGAGGATTGATGAGGAGGAGGGATGACTGGAGATACAAGTGGAGGCATCGGAAATTGGGGTGAATTATGGAAAATATGTGCCTGATTATTGAATGGGATGTGATCCATGCTTGCATGGTTAGGTTGATTGGGACCATACTCAGTTTGCTGCTCTCGTAATACAAAGTCAGGCGGAAATGGTAGCATATGAAAACCATTAGGATGATTATTATTGTTGGTAGTCTCATTATAAACGTCAGAATGATACGGCTGCATCTGAGTATATGAATGCCTCTTACTATCATTATTAATCATTGGCACTGATAGTATATGGTGGGGCACCTCATTTTCTACTATTTGATGTTTATGAGGTGATGCCAGCTGATTATGCAATGAGAGATTATTACTGTATGGTGGAAATACTGGAGCTGCACCGTAATTAGGAAGGGCTGGGGGAATCAGAGGTGGATGAAATTGGGGGTGCGGGAACAGCTGAGGCAAACCATTGTTCAGGGAATTGTCATTGTTTTCTATGCCATAGGGATAATAGTATGGCTGATAGTGATTTCCAGCATGATGTTCGTTTGTAGTGACAGGATAAGAACTATTGGAACTTGAATTACTATTCATGTAGATAGGCTGTTGTGGTGGATTCTCATTAGGATAATGAGCTCGCACTGATTGCGAGTTCTTATGTGGTTTAGGCATTTGAGGAATGTCAGTGAGTCAGCAAAAACTTGATTATTCCAAATAGACAACATGAATACTAATGAACTAAAACAAATTAAAGCAGCCTTTGTAATCACTTGTTACCATGGAATTAAATTGCACTATTGTTTTGTTTGATAATATGGTGTAAATTGTATGTGAAAAATCAAGGTTAAAATTTGCTTTGGTACTCACTGGAATAAAAACGAAAAAAAAAGCAAATATTGAGAGATAGCATATATATGCTAAGAAAAAAAATTTTTTTAGATTAAATTTTTTTTTAAATCTTCAAGAAACTTTAAGTCTATTAATCTTTAATATTTTCTCAAAACTCAAGTATTTAAGGGATAGAAATATTGGGATTTGGGCTCAATCTTGAAGCTTTCTCAGTTCCTGCTCATTATTATAGACAGAAAATATTTCGAGTCAAGCGAAACTGTGTAGCTGCATGACGAGTTTTCCCAGAAGGGTTCGAAAAAGGTTGCACTAGATATGGGAGAATCCACTTGCTATGAATCTTGAGTCTTCAATTCAACGAGCCATTGTAACCATGTTCTTTTCTTTAGGTTTGTAGTGATTCAGCAACGTCAAACCAATATGTTAGGTAACCTGTGTGTAAAGAATTGAACAAATTGGATTGCGAGAATCAAGATCTTTGAGAACATCAAGATCTATGGGTGTGTAATGTTTAGCTTACTTCATATTGTTTGTACATTTTGCTATTCAATACTCAAACATTCAACCAAAGAAATGAGAAGCCCCTATGTGTTTAAGCTGCACCGTTACTCTATAAAGTTTCATCAGGTGGAGGTTATTTGTTTCCAGGCATGATGCGTTCTCGAATTCGTCCAGATCAGCTGGCTAGAGAATCAAGGATGCATTTTTCAAGGGTGCATTTCCTATATTATGAAGGTGTTTGAAATTGCTAGCACTGTTTGTTGCATGCGTGGTTCTTCCTCATATTCCGAATAGTCGTACTCTCCACATGATCTATTTTCCTGTGCAATTTAACCTATTCAGTCAAGTTCATGTTCAATTTTTTTTAGTAGATTATCGAAGTTCGCTAGTGTGCACAGATCGACTTAAAAGAATATAAAAAATATGCAAAGTCACGTGAATGACGCACATGATGCATACTAAAGACTACATTGCATATGCATGAGATTCAAAGACCAGCAGAAAGGATTTTCAACATGAAGTAATCCCAGTTTCACGTCAGTGGTTAAGCAGAAATCCAGAAAAACGTTGAAATAGCACTAAATAATTTTTGAAGGATGAAACATCAAGAAACACAGATTAACAATAGGGAATTTGTGGCTACATATGATAGTTCAGTAATGTAGCCTAGAATATGTAATCCATTTAGCATATAAATACGAAGATAGATCCCTTGTTTCCAAAAGCAAACCTACTATCAAAGATTTTTAAAAAGAATCCATATCTAAACTCCACTACTTAGGTTTTAGGTTTATTTTGAACAAACATCAATTAAAAGAAAGTGTTTTTTATACATCTATTCCGGTAGATACTTAGCCAATACAATACAGGTCCCAACTCGCCTTGAAGATAGTGTATTTTATTTTTCTTTCTTGTTCCTTCCAAGTTTTTCAATAAAAAATGGATTTCAAAGAACAATATTTTCACGAAGAGCAGTGCAGTATAGACCAGAACCACAATGAGGAAGAGATAGTTTTTATCAAGGGTCAATATGTGATCAACAGAGAACGTGACAACTACAGTGAGTTTGACCATGTGGATGCTCAGACAGAGGAATACATGAAACAAAGCAAGGTCAACTATTTAAGAGATAAATATGGTATAGAAGATGAAAAATCTTTAGATACCAGAGTGTTTTGCTGGGTGGTACTTCCATTTTGTTTGGTGTCATTCATCCATTTTATTGCTAGATTTGATATCGCAGTTACATATGACGCAGGACTTAAGGAAAGTTTGAATCTTACCGATGCTCAATATAACCTTGCAAGTGCTATCTTATTTGTGCCATACTTTCTCTTCGAAATCTTGTCAAATGTTCTTTTGAAATATGTCAGACCCCATTTCTTCATTAGTTTTTACATCCTAATGCTTGGAATTATCACCATCAGTAATGCATATGTTACTAGTTTCACTGGTCTCTTAGTTGTTCGTTTCTTTAATGGTTTATTCCAAAGTAATTCTTCCTGCTTATACTATATCTTGGCAAACTATTATCCAAATTTCAAATCCCAAACCATTTTCACCCTCTATTCATCCCTGGGTTCTTTAGGAGGTATTTTCCTTTTCATCATTTCGTTTGCCGCCAAACATATTTCAGCTGAAAATAACTGGAAATACGTTTTTATAATTGAGGGAGCATTTATAATACTATGCTCTTTTGTGCTTTTTTTCACAATTGCAGATTTCCCAGAAGGTGCAAGATTTCTATCAGACAATGAAACCATCTATCTTGTGAAAAAGCTTGAGGTTTACTCAGGAAGATCAGGCTACCAAATAAACATCACCCCAAAAGATTTCTTCTCAGTTTTCAAGGAACCATTGCTTTGGGTTGGTGCCTTAGTTTATACATCCATTCTATGTTGCTCTTATGGTTATGCATACTTTGAACCAGTTATCATAAGTGGCTTATCTCATAGTATTGGTGGCAGTGAGCTTTTCTTAGAAGCCATTCCTTTAGTCATTGCTTTGATCTTATCAAATGTTGTGGCATTCATGTCTGATAGAATCCAACTTAGATTTCCGTTTATAATTTCTGGAATTATTGCATCTATAATCGGAATCATCCTTATCATGTATCATGTATCAGAGTTATTATCATATATTGGATGCTGCATTGTTGTCGTCGGGTTGAGTTGTATTATACCTATGGTCATTTGCTGGGTCTCCATGAATTTTGCTGGCCATTTAAGAAGAAACATTTGCACTGCTTCATTGACATCGATTGCTTCAGTTTCTGGTATGTTCTCCCCTTTTATTTTCTCCACAGACGATGCTCCATATTTTCATATAGGATTATGGTTCAACCTTGGTGCTTTGTGTTTAGCATTGATCGGGGTTGGAACATACACATTCTTAATTTACAGAAATGATTCTATCAAGAGATCTGCTTCATACAGAGAAGAATTCGATAGATTAGGTCTCAGAGAAAAAACATTGCTTGGAGATAAAAATCCATTATTCAGATATTTGTATTAATAGTTTTTCTTTAAAAATCCCTCATTTTTCTTGAGGATTTCATATGGTTTTTTTTTCATTTATTATTTAATTTTATAGGCATAGAGTATTTGATTTAATAGATTTTCATTTAGACGACTTTAAATCGCGTAGAGTTTCAAAAAAAAAGCTTACCATAACTCTGAGAGCTAGTGTGTAAGAAACTAGAACCTTAAGATTCATATTTTAGAAACGAGGGTCAAGCCTATGAAACCGTTTTTCATTCATCATAAAGAAGTATGTTTTAAATATTTTTATCAAACATGTTATTTAATTGAGGAACAGTCCAAGTATTTTTAGTTTCCTTTGGCTTTTTGGATCCACTGTACTTATTGTATTCATGCATGCATGCGAAACTACTTCTGTATGGTAATTTCAACATGAGAAAAAATAAAACTAGACTAATTAGAGAAAATACTCTTTCTCTAAATATGCGATATTCAAAACAAGTATTTATGCTATTGAGAGTTGAATCTGTCAAAAGAAAAACTGGAACTCTCAAACATGATCTAATATTAGCTAGAAACAAGATGCAGTATTAATGGTAGGTGTGGTACCAAATTACGGTTGTAGAAATTCATTTTTAAAGTTTTTGAGTGGTCCAAAAAAAAATATATAGATATTTGTATTTAAATATATATTTATATTTATATTATCAAATTTCCTTAGAAAAATCTGATAAATTCCTTTGATTCAGATCCTATACTTTAATCAACATACGTATTTATGAGAATACATTTCCATTTTGGATATATTATAACATTGTGTTACTACTAGACATGTATTCAGAATATAAGAATACCGTTGACCATGTGGACATTGAAAAAAATGGGGAAGAAGATGAAATATTATTTATAAAAGGTCAATATATAATTAGTAGGGACCATGAAAAATATGACGAATATGATAATACTGATCATGAAACTCAAGGTATTCTTAAACTTGAAAAGGTTCATCAACTTAAAATTAAATATAATATCCAAGACGAAAAGAAATTAGACAGGAAAGTATTTTTATGGGTGATGTTGCCATTCAGTTTGGTTTCTTTGATTCATTACATGGCCACATTTGATATTGCAGTCATTATGGATTTAGGATTAAGAGATGAATTGAAGTTGACGAGTCTTCAATACAATGTCGTCAGTGCTGTTCTTTTCATTCCTTGTGTTATATTTGAAACGCTATCCAATAATCTTTTAAGATACATACGACCACACTTTTTCATAAGTATCTCTGTCGTTCTACTTGGAGTAGTGGCTCTTTGTAATGCATTTGTGAATAGTTATCAAGCTTTGGTTGTATGTAGGGTATTCAATGGTTTATTCCAAAGTAACGCTTGTGCAATGTACTACATTATCTCTAATTACTATCCAAATTTCAAAGCACAAAAAATGATAACTTTATACTCATCTTCAGGTACCCTTGGCGCAGTTTTTATTTTTTTATTTTCTGCAATAGCACAAAATATAAAAAGTAGCATGAGTTGGAAATGGCTATACATTATGGAAGGTATATTCTTCATTTTGAGTGGTATTGGTTTATTCTTTTGTGTTGCAGATTTTCCAGAAGGAGCATCTTTCTTGAATGATGATGAAACTTTTTTCTTAGTGAAGAAATTAGAAGTATACTCAGGAAGATCGGGATATCAAATCAGGATTAACATTAAAGACACCTTGAAATTCTTTATGGAGCCAAAATTAATATTTGGATGCGGAGCATATTCTTGCTTGTTGTGCTGCTCTTATGGCTATGGATATTATGTGCCCCAAATCATTAAATCATACGATACTTTACTAAGCGGGAATGTTTTTGTGTTACAAATGATTCCATTCATTATTGCTTTGATTTTGGCGAACATCGTTTCTTACTTTTCAGACAAAATTGAGATGAGATCTCCGTTTATATTTACTGGTATTTTCATTGTTATGATCGGAATTGTTTTGGCAAAATTGAACAGTTCTCAAGGAGTTGCATACACAGGATTATGTTTTGTTCTTGTGGGTTTGAGTTGCATCATTCCAATTGTTAATTGTTGGGTTATATTGAACTTTGGAGGTCATTTAAGAAAGAATTTAAGCACAGCAACTCTCATTAGCATATCTTCAATAGGTGGTATTTTTTCACCGTTTTTATTTTCAGATTCTCAAGCACCAGAATTCCCGTTGGGCTTGTGGTTTAATTTTGGTGTTCTATGGGTTGCACTTATATGTGTCATTGCATATTTATTTTTAATCTACCGAAGTACCAACCTCAAGCAAACTCAGAGCTATAGAGACTATTTTAATTCATTAACTCTCAAAGAGAGGACCCTAATGGGAGATCAAAGTCCCCTTTTCAGATACCTATACTGAAGTCGTTCTGTGTAAACAGAAAAGCTGGATATAGTAAATGATCACAGCAAATTCAACTAATAAACACCAAGAATATACTTTGCCTTTAGGTGCCCTCTTCATTTATTTTAAACATGTTTTACCGATAAATTTTTTGTTACTTTAACAATAATTCATTCATTTTGATCTGCATCACTGCTTCGGCATTTACTTTTCATATCATATCTTTTAATCATCAAGTGATATTTCATTTTACAGCATTTTAGATTTTACAACTTAGATTCAATTATTCACTTTTCAATAAAAACAAAATTATTCATATGTAAGTAACGGTAAAATTGGACATTATTTGGCTTTCTAGTTTGTGAATTACTTCAAGGATTCGACATAAGTATTAGATATCTGCCAAAGGATCAACATCAAAACCAGTCTATAAGGTTTGAATCTCTTTGCGTTCTCTAACATATACTTTTCATGAACTGGATTCCACTTTTTCTTCGATTTAGATTTAGTCCACCTACATTTATCCGCTGACGTAATTTCAGTCAGAGACATCAATTCTTTGAAAAAAGGTTCTCTTTCTTGAAAATATATGCTTGTTCCTCTAGCAATTCCTAAGTCACCCGAATCGAAAATATCAAGCTTTTTCAAACCAAAAAGTAAAAACATGCTTATGGTCCAGGGACCCAAACCCTTTATTTTAATTAACTGCTCCATTATTTCATCTGCACTGGAATTCAACAAAAGCTCACATTTTTTGACAGTGTCATCGATGAAAAATTCGCTTAAAGACCGTAGATACTGAGCTTTTCTTGTTCCAAGACCCAATTTAGATAACTCCTCTACCGATAAACCGAGAAAAAAATCAGGACCAGGATATTCGAGTTCTGCATTGGATTCTTTGAATTTATTGATAACTCTTAGTTTGATAGCATCAGCTGATTTACCAGAGAGTTGCTGGCTTATGATACTCTGGCTCAAAAATTTGAAGAAATATTGAGCCAAAAGCGCGAAATCTTTGTCTTTCAGGTAATTAGCAACCAAATTATTGAACAGCTCTACTTTGGCTTTATGAAATGAAGGGTAGTCACTACTTGTTGCAACATCATACAAAGTGGGATCTATTTTCAAAACATGATTCAAACCCTCGATGAAAGAAGGCAGAAATTTTTCAACAAACTCTTGTTTGAGCTCGACAGTATCAGGAATTTGTGCTTGGACCTTCTGTTTCACTTTCTTCGTCGTCTTTTTGGCTCTTACTGTTACAGCAGATTTCTCTATTTTAACCTTTTTAGTTGTCACTGATGATACTTTGCCAACCTTTGATCTTGTAATTCTAGTAGAAACCAGCATTGTCTTTGGTCTCTGTCACTATATTCTGTTTGACTCGAAATATGGAAAATTCTAGAAACTTCTAAAGAAAGATCATCAAGAACGAGCTTATATAGGGCTTTCTGTTTTTTTTTCAACTTTCTTTTCTAGGTAGTTTATTTGATTATTAATGGTGACTGCATGCTGAAGAGCAGGAAAAAAAAGTAATATACATGTCTAATATTGACATTAGATCTATTTTATCTTTGCCACCTCAAGAACCAATTTCAACATGATTATCAATTGATATAAATACCTTTACATACTGAATTGATATTTTTTAACTCGAGAACTATTTTAAGCTATTGATAGAATACTTTTAAGTGTTTTTCTAAATTTCCAGCGTTTATTTGCCACGTTTTTTCTTATATATTTATTTGTCCTAAAAGTTGATCGGATTAAACTTATAAGATGAAACTCACAATTGCAGTCAGTAGCAATGACAGGATTTATAATGTTGACGTATCAGAGGATATGTCATTATTGGACTTCAAAGCATATGTTGAAGCTGAATCTGATATACCAGTGACGCTGCAAAGGTTCTCATCAGACGGCGTGGATATTCTTGAGGATGCTAGATCTTTGAAGAGTTATGGTATTAAGGATGGCGATCTTTTGTTACTATCTGTTATCCCAACAGAAACTCTGGCGTCTCAGTCTTCAAACGATATTTCTTCAAGAAACAGAAATGGTGCAGCCAAAGATTTGATTCAAAATTTTATCCACTCGTTCAATACATCGAGAAGAAAGTTTTATGATTCAGATGCAAAAATCGAGGAGGTCAGAAATACAATTTTGAACGATTCAAAGCTCAAGGCATTGTTTCCGGAGAACGAAGATATGCTCACAAGTGAACCCATGTTCAGAAATTGGTTGAAAGAATGTATTCCCGACGTTAATTACACTTTTAGTTCACTGAAACTTGATGAAAAAGATCCAAAATTTTTAGAAGATCTCTTAAATTTTCTCAAACAGAGAAGAATTGACGAGAATATGCGTACTGCTATGGAATATTCTCCAGAGACGTTTGGATCAATTACAATGCTTTATGTGGATATGGAAATCAACAATTACAAGTTTAAAGCTTTTGTTGATTCTGGTGCTCAAAACACAATTATATCGCCAAAATTGGCTGATCAGTGTGGTTTAACTAGTCTAATAGATAGAAGATTTAAAGGAATGGCCCTCGGGGTTGGAACAAGTGAATTGCTAGGAAAAATCCATCAAACCTACGTGAAGCTTAACGGACAGTTTTTTCCTTGTAGTATGTCTGTATTAGATACTCCTGTTGACTTTCTTCTAGGACTAGACATGATGAAAAGACACAGGGGTATTATTGATCTTAGAAGCAATAAATTGATACTTGGGGACGCAGAAATTAGCTTCCTACCAGAACATGAATGTCCAAATGCTATGGCTTCAATGAAGGCTGATGCTAAAGCTGGTGGTTTTGGTGGTAATATATTCTCTTCTGAGGATCTGGGACCAAGTAAGAAGGCTAAAATCAGTGACCAAGTCATGCCACTGGCATATAATTTAGGAACCAACAATAATGCTGGAGCATCCACATCATCCAAAGGTTATTCAGAAGCCTCAATTTTACAATTAATGGGATTAGGTTTTTCAAGAGACCAGGTAATAAGGGCTTTAGATCAAAGTGCAGGAAACGATGAAATTGCTGCCTCAATTTTATTTCAATGAAAGAATTATATACGTCAATTTTACAAAATTTGTACAACTTTAATGCTCATTAAAAAGTGGTTTTAGGATAAAAGTATACTATAGAACAATAAATACATATATGTAACTACGAATATATTAATTGTTTTCAATTACTGATCTCATGTATATTTAGTTTTTTTTCTTTATACTTTGAAGAAATCCTTGTTACCTAGTTATTCTTCTTTGTGATGGTAGCTTTATTATTGACCTTATTATTAAATAAGAATAAAACAACAAATACAAACCAAGCTGCTATTAATGCAAATATTGAGCTTAAATAAACCCAAGAGTTAACAATTTCCCAAGATTTTTCGTATTCATCAGTAGCTAAGTTTCTCAATGTGAAAATGTTTTCGTAATCCAAGAAGCTGAATCCAGGATTTCTGTACTGAATGATAAATTTAAACATACCGTGTTGATCAGGCAAATTGAATTTAGAAGTGTAAAATTGAGTGGTTTCTGAGTAATCATTGTCTGAGACAATTTTGAAGAAAGTTGAGTTGGATTCAACACCAGCCAAAAGCGGGTTGTTAATGGACAAGACTTCTGAATCTGCAGAGGTTTGATTCAAGTTAATTCTGTAGTAAGGATCCAACATTGTAACTTCTAATTGGATATCATCGCTTATGTAAGGAACCCATTTTCCATTTCTATATTCACTTATACCGATGTTGTAGACAACTTCATCTTTTACTTTTAAACTGTCCTTTGTCATCTTAGAATTGAAAGAATTATTTTCTGTTTTGTAATACTCTAAATATGAAATAGCTAAGATGTTTTTCTTGTTCATAGTCCATGAAAGAACATCTTTCATGACTCTTTCGTTTTTGTAGTTTGAATCCTTATATAATTTATCACTGATGAAATCAGATGATCCGACATAAGAGACTCTAGAATTGGTTGAACTTTGGAAAGAAGCAATCATGTAATTTTGGCTACCAAGTCCCCAGTAGTTGAAGTCATTTAAGATTTCACCTTCTTGTTCAGTCTGTGTCTTTGAAAGTTTCTTTGGATTGAAGTTGTAGGATGTGTCTGGGGCAGACAAAATAGGAATCAACATTTCATTGTTGTTCAATAAAGCGGAATTACCATTATATAATATATCGTCTGTTTTCAAGGTGCTAGTGAGGATGTTAGTGTCTTGTAAATTTCCCTTGATTGGAATAGACAATACACCTTCTTCTATCTTGCTGAATTCGTCGTACAATTTATAGCCCTTTGGAGCTGGGTAAATACCAAGTTGATTGAGGAAGACACGGATTTCGTCGTTGCTTCCGTTTGCGCTATCGATCACAAGGATATTACCCATTTTGTTGGATGCAAACTTCAACAAAGTGTTTGATGATAATTTTTTACTCAAATGTCTGTAATTGAGCGGTAAAATGATGATATTGTCGTACAAGTTTTCGGAGGAGTCAATCTTGCTGACCAACTGGATGCTTGACACAGCTTCGTCCTTGACATTCTTCAAGACCACTGATTCCTCAGGGATATCTTCGTACAAGTCATTCAAGAACATGGAGTAGTCCTGCTTCAAATCAAGCGACCCATCGTGAATAACTAACGTATCCTTTGCGAGAATGGTCTGCAACAAGATCAAGAGGGTCGACAAAAAGAACAATTGCATCTTGTTCACAACAGTTCAGAGTATATTTTAGGTTCACGTTTTATTCAGACTCCAATATGACCTGTTTCTAGCGATGTCCAACTTCTATTAATTGTTTGCTGAAGAATTTGGATCAATTACACGGGAATAAGAAGAGTTTGACCTTAGTGATTCCATACATGGGTTACTATTATGCTGGAAAACACGTATTTCTATGAAATTTCTACTAACGGGGCTAAATATCGTCTTTTTTGTGTATTAAAAGTTTCAGTATTGAAAAAAAAAAAAAAAAAAAAAGCCTGAAATTACCCGGACTCAGTATTCGAATAGCGAATGTCACTAGCTGATTGAATCAAATGATCTGGGGTGACTGCCAGCTTTTAAAGAGCTTGAATGATGACTGTTTAGCAATACTAGACTTTTCAGCAATACTAGACTGAAGCGAAAATGAACCAAGACATTGCCCAAACTTATTTGAAGTTGAATGACGCAGAAGTCGCTGCTACCGTATGTTTTATTGGCTTTTTTGTCAATCTTTGATTCTTTCATTCACTAACATCCCACAGAACATCGAGAAGCTTCTCGACAGCATCGACACTAAAATAGAACAGCTCTCCGAGGAAATGGAGAATTTAAAAAACGAGACGGAAATAGACATGGAAAAACTAGCCAGCAAAAACGAGGAGCTCAGCAAGGTCTTTGAAATGGCGAGCCGTTTGCAGGAACAGGTCAAACTACAAGAAGAAGCATTGGATGGGACTGACTGATTCATTCCAGAATGTCCACTATTGATCCAAACCATGCAAAGCTTTGTCTTTCCCAATTGTGTACATACTGATTGAGAACCCCCAAAGTCGAAGACCAGTGTCGTTTTTGCTTTTTATGTTGATACTTACACTATCACTTTTGTGTTTTTCTTTTGCATTGTCCATAGCATATATTTGACTCCTACATGTCTCGCATCATCGCTCAGTCTCTGAAATCTGAATTGAGAATCCAACCACGCTCCTTCTTGCTCCAGGTCGCGATCTTTTTTAGTATCAATCTCATTAATTTGACATCAGAATCACTTAATTCATCGCCAACGCTGAGCTGGTCTATAAGTTCTTTGGATGTAGCAAAATATCCACTTTTCATATTCAAAAACTGTTGAAACTTGAGTGCAACATCCTTTTTGTTTGTCAAAAGATTATTATTGAATAATTGTTTGTCAAGCGTGCTTGGCTCTACAGATGCTGATTTACTAGACACGTCTTTAACAGGCGAGTGCTCACTGGAGCTGCTTTGCTTCCCGCTTTCAACGGATAATTTATGTCTTTCAATGATAGATTTTGACGAAAATGCAGTTTTTCCTCTTGCTTTTTTCGTGATTGCAGACTTTCTTTGAATCTTTCCTGCAGATCCAAATTTACCTGTCCATGTTGGAGTTCCAATGTTTTTCACTCTGGCAGCTCTTTTTGACTCTAGTAATGCTTTTACAGCTTGATCCGCGATCTTATCCGCTTCTTTAGTGATTATACTATCCTTCTCATTCTTATTCAATCCGTCAATAGCATCATTCTCAATATTTGCCAGAATTCCAGAGCTTTCCAACAAGCTATTCAAAACTCTGTCTTCATCTTTCTCGGCTAGTTTTTTTTTTTCGTTTCCTGAATCACTATATTGATCATTCTCTAAAGAACCGTCACCAGTATTGAAAGTTTCTAGTTTAGCCACACCGGAAATTTTTGCCATTTTGTTGAAATCGTCATCGGTATCCTTTACTTTCTTCGATTTATCAATGACAGCTCTATCAAATTTCGGGTTTCGATAGTAAGTGGAGTTCTGACCATTATTATTATCCTCTTCTTCATCATCATCATTACCATAAGTAAACAAATCGTTCAATTGGTTCATTTTAAAAATTCTTTGTTGATTTGGATCTCTTAAGACTTTGTTACTCAAAAACTGTTTATATATCTGCCGTTGATAAATTTTTTCCTCAATAGTCCCTTTTGTCATTAATCTATATATCACCACATCCTTGGTTTGACCCAATCGCCATGCACGCTCTCTTGCTTGAATGTCAGTCGACGGATTCCAATCAGGATCAAAGATTATCACTCTATCCGCTCCAATCAAATTCACTCCTAAACCACCAACCTTTGTAGTTAATAGAAACAAATTAATGTATTTTTTATTGTTGAAATCATCCATTAGAGTTTGTCTATTTTTTATAGGTGTGGTTCCATCCATTCTTAAATAAGTAAATTCATTATCTGAATTCTTAAAAGTATTCACAAAATTTTCTAAAATATTTAACATCTGTCTTGTTTGGGTAAATAATAAAATCTTGTGTCCCTCTGATCCCCATAAAAGTAGCAATGTTTTGAGAACCATCATTTTCCCAGATAGTACAGGGTTTCCAAAATTTTTAGGGTTAACAACTGCATAATTTGAGGATACAGAACTCATAGAATCTTTTTCAATTGATTCATTGATATCATCATCTTTTTTTTCATTAGGATCCATCAGATGCAAATACTTATCATTTAGTTTCAATAAATCTGGATGATTGCAGATTTTTTTCAAGATATCAATCCCATATAACGCATGTCTTTTACCACTTAAAATAGATTCAGCAACTGAACTTTTCAAAAAATCCAAATATTTTTTGAGTTGAAAATTAGTTAATTTACAGAAAAGAACCAATTCTGTTTTCTTTGGCAAATCTTTTGCAACATCTGTTTTGAGTCTTCTGAGAAGATATGGACTTATCAAGTTTTTCAAAGCCACTGCAACTTTAAGAGAGGTTTGAACCTGGATGTTTGAAGCATTCGAATAACCACCCATATTTATAGGGATTATAAAATTGTTTTGAAAAATTGGCAATGTACCAAGTTTTCCAGGATAAATAAAATCGAATAAGCTCCATAATTCGGTTAAGTTGTTCTGAATTGGAGTTCCTGAAAGAATAACTCTGTTGTAAGTACGTAACTGCTTTGCTGTCAAAGAAACGCCAGCGTTGGGATTACGAATCTTATGACCTTCATCTAGTACGACGTACCCCCACTTATGATGCAAAAGTAGATCAGAGTATATTTTTAACCCAGCATAAGTAGTGATTATAACTTGGCCCGGAGCTTCCTTATCATCACAAGCAGATTTGAAGATTTCGTAAATCAAGTATTCGGCTTTACTTTTCATTTTTTTCGATGAAAGTGCCTTTTTCACTTTATTGTCTTGATCATCATCCTCTATTAACTCGTAAAGTTCATCATCAATATCTTGAATTTTTTTTCGTTTCCTGTTTGTAGTGTTTTGCATTCCTGATCCTATTGAATGAAGAATAGACACTCTGAAAGAAGGCCACCAGTTATGAAATTCATTACACCATTGTTTCATTACGGTGGAAGGACAAACAATCAAAATGGGCTCCGAGAGTTTGCCACTATAATGAAGTGCAGCTAAAAAGGAAATCATTTGGATCGTTTTTCCAAGCCCCATCTCGTCACCAATAATTCCACCTACCTTTTGACAATGTAGTTCCCAAAGCCATTGAACACAAGTTTTCTGATAATCAAACAATTTACTGAAAATTTCTCCAGGAACTCTGAAGCCATCATTGAGTATAGCATCCTTGAAATTTGGATTCTTTTTGAACCATTCTTTTGTTTTAGTATCTTTTGGCTGATTTTCTCGTAGAGTTTTTCTCTCTTTGAGCCAAGTGGACAATCGTAATTTATACAAATATTCGTCACCATCATCCTGATCTTCTAGTAAGACATCCTCCTCTGTAGCATCTTCTAAATCTTCTAACTCCATTAGAATCTCATCCTGTTCCAGCAGCGACGTCTGCGCTTTTGGGGATTTAATTTTTCTCTTTCTATCTAGATTTTCCACCTCTACGTCTGACAACTCGAAATCAGAGTCGGAATTTCTATCTTGTTCTTCTTCTTCAATCTCTTCAGACAAATTATAGTCCTCGTCTTTATTTACCGTATTTTCCTCAGCTTGCTCAGCTTCTTCGGCATCCTTATTGTCTGGGTACAGATCAGTAGCCTCAGGCGAGCCTCTAGCTTTAGAGGTCTCATTCAACGAGGAATCGAGCACATCGGAAGCCAAATTATGCGTGGAGTCTTCATCTTCTTGGAATTGGAATGTGGTGGATGTACCAAAGGCGGTAATCTTTCCTGTTCTGATCAAATATTCCTGTGTGGTTTCATTGGGCAATTTACCATCCAAATTGTCCGTGTTCTGCAGCTGTTGCTCGAACTTCAACTGCCTGCTTGCAATTCTGCCTTTTATCTCCTCTATGTCTGTGTTTATGGGCTGCAAATGCTTCTCCTTCAAGTCCGTGATTTGCTTTAGAATGTACTGTTTTTCCAGAATCTTGATGTACGCATTTTCGGATCTTTTCTGCAAAGAATCTATCTTGGCCTGCACTATCAGCCTCTGTTTCTCTGCCTTTTCTATCCGCTTTCTGTCCTTCTCCTCCTCATTACGTATTATCTGGTTATTCAACTTAGAGTTGAGGGTTTTCTCCAAATCTTCCTGCTGCACGATATTGATATCCAACGATTTTTGCAAATCATCTATCAGATGGTCTTTTCCACCCGTTTTTCCTCGGTTCTCATCCTCCATAATGCAGGGTTCAATATCTTTTGGTAAGTTTTCCGATTCTCACTTGTATTTCCAGCAATTAGCTCTCAACAGAGACAGTTTTTGACAGTTACAAGTTGGAATAGATCAGTTCAATTCCATCTGATTAGCTTTGTGATTATAGCGATGCTTGATGATTTTAGAAGCATTTGCAGGGGCACACAACCAGATATTGATTCGCGCAAATACATCAAGTCTTGATGTTTACATTATAAAAAAACATAAATAAACATCAAAATCAAAAGGTAAACAAAGAATCTAAGTGAGAAGTTAAAGTCTTTAACTGGTTGGTAAACCTAATCAGTTTGATAACAAAAGTAGATCATCAGAAGGATCAAGCCTTTTAAAGGAGATTAAACGGCTCTGTTACCACTGAATTTCCAAAATTGAACAGGATTTTGCTTCTTTTGGATAATAAGCCAGACACACAGAATAATATGCAATCTGACCCCCAATATGTTGCAGAAACTGATAATAAAGAAGAAGACGAAGAGCTATACAGCCAGATATTTGTCCAGCTAGAACATGTCTGGACAGGAATCAGCCAGCAGTTCTTGGAAATAGGCTTGTCTGGCGAAGAGTACGCTGAACGGAAAAAGATTTTCAGAACAGAGACAATCCAGTTTTTACAGAATAGATTACAGGAAACTAAGCAGGAGAAACACCGCATGAAGAAACAGTGCTTGCTTCTACAGAGGAATATCTTCAAGATTCTCAGAGTTTTCTCAAAAAAAGGTTACAATGCAGTATCAAAACCTATTTCCGCAACTGATATCATCATGGCGGAGCCTGATCATAAATCTCTACAGCAGGCATCATCGAACGAGACCACAGAAGAACAGGATACACAAGTCGAGATCGAAATCTCAGACTCCACTTATACCGAGATTAACCAAATATTGACCAATGATCTGGAATTCAATGATATTATGCGCAACATACCTGATAAGGTTTCGTCTCTGGTTCTTTTAGAAAAAGTCGTCCCACCTTTCTCCAATACCCACTCATTATTTCTCAATATATTAAAGCAGTTGAGCAAAGAATATTTTTCCCGACTAATGCGTTTCCTTAAGCTGGTGTTATTGCTCAGAGAAGCGTCTGAAGAACTTGAATATTACAAACAAATTGATAAACCTATCAGTTTGCCAGAATCAGAAATGTATAATAATGATGGAAAAATGAATCATTTATTGATAAGCCCTTCGTCAGGACCTACAAACTCTGATGTGATATTTGCGCAAATGCTTCCATCTATTGAACAATGCCGTGTTTGTATATCTGAACTTGACAAAGTGGATTCCAACGACATAGAAATGGTCTACAAAGTGGTAAATAATCTTTTGAACGGTGATAATTTCAACAATCTATCAAATCAGTACTTAGGTAAAATTCATTATCAGATAGAAATGATTGAGACCCAACGAGAAAAAAATTTCGGTATGATTATTGATTTAAGCAGTAATATAATTCAATTGTGGAAAGAACTTTACAATTTTAGCTACGAAGCCCATTCCAATAATGATAGATTCGATAGTAAAATTGTGAAAGCTTCTGAGGGTGAAGTCAGTAGTCTAGGACTCATGAAGTCAAGTATTTGCTATTTAGAGGTTACCTATAATGAACTTCTTGCAAAGAAAGAGACTAGATTGAATAGTATGCGCGAGAAAATCAAACAATGCTATACTATTTTTGATAGATTGAAAGCTGATTCCGCTGAGACAGATCAGTTCGCTCAAAGATATGAACTTGGTGAAGCCGCAGATGATATTTCAGAAAAAAAATTAATTGGATTAAATAATGAACTTGAAGCACTTAAAGAAAAAAAAAAGTTATACATAAAAGATATTATCAAATATTTGATGATTGATATTAACAAATTACAAGAGAGAATGTTCATGGATGCTGTGACAGATTTGAATGAAGAAATAGAAGAAAAAGATGACGATAAAATTCTAGTTATTTTAGAAAACAAAATGGAGGATCTAAAAGCATTGTTCGAGAACCACGAAATGATGTTCGATAAAATCGAACAATTTTATCAATTGATGGAGGATAAAAGACAGTTAGATGAAGCCTCAAAAAATCCTTCAAGACTTTTGGCTCGAAATTCTGGAGCTATACTATTGAAAGAGGAGAAATTGAGAAAATTGATCAAGAAAAGATTCCCAAGATTATGTGAAGATTTACAAGAACAGTTAACTAAATTTAATGAACAGACAAATTCTTGCTTCACAATGAATAGTAATTTTTATCAGTTGCTAGATTCAGTGAACTTTGAAGCGGAAAAAAATAAATCAAAAGCTGCTTCTCCTTCTAAGAAACAGGCATTTAGCGAACGATTATCGCCTATTAAGTCATCAAATTTTTCTAAATCTGTTCAAACAAAGTCGAAAAACGTGTCACCAGCCAAATCTTCTGACACAAGATTTTCTCCTGTTAGAGTTGCAAGAGCACGGTCACCAGCCAAAATTGTCTCTAGTTTATCTCCTGAAAGGGCTCGCGCAACTAGAAAACCAGTACTGTTTCAACAAAAAGAGAAGTCCAGTCGAGATAAAAGACTAGCGAATAATCACTTATTAAAAAGTGGAATTTTGAGAAATATACCACATTTACCCAAACCTACAGAGATTCAAAAGTCAGGCCGGTCATCATCGTCTTCTACTCGATCTGGAGAACTGTCCACATATTCTTCTTTGGTTTCTAATAATGGTAACATTGAAAAAGATATTTCTTTAGGGAACTTAAATTTGATGCCAATCGAGAATGCTGATGCTGAGCTGACTCCAAGAGGTGCCACTTCCAAAGGTTTTTTGGCTGATATCGGGACAGAAAATAATCCTATAGTTGCAAAAAGAAAGCTAATATCGGTTTCTCCTTTAGGAAGAAAAATAATCTCTGATGACACAAATAATAACCAGAAGAATATTGTAAGTATTGTCAAAAATACTCCAAGATTGTCGCCTTTAAAAAGGTTTTCACCGATTAGATCAAGTAAAAGTAAGTTGCCAGTTGACTTTCTCTCAACAAGATCTCTTGTACCTGCAAAGAGACTGTTTGGTGATAACGTGCCTGATTTGCAAAATTTTAAGTATAAGAGACCTTCTGAACGTAATGATCCTGCAGAATCTGAAAATAATAAGGAGAATTTAATTGAGACACATCTTTCCAAAGTAATTGACTCTAAAGTTATAGACGACAGTATTAATGATGACAGCATGTACAACTCTTGGAGATTAAAGAGGTTGGAGAGTATAAGAAAGACTGCATCATTGAGTAAAGAGGAGAATAATTTAGAGACCTAAATCAGATGAATATAATTAAATAGAATATCAACTAGAAATGAATTTCGCAGGTTGACAGCATTTTTTTTTCTTTCTTTTTTTATCAATTTTAATTACAAGTCCAAACTTATTAGAATGAATAATAAATGGAGAGTTTTGTACCGTTGATTTTTCGGCATTGGAAAGGCTTTTCGTAATCCACAAAGAATCGTGATAGTCCTTTTTTTGCCAAATTCTTAAACTTTGAATGGAAAATTAAGAGTAAACGATGAGTCTTTTTTTTTTCACAGAAAAGAAGAAGATTCACAAATTATACAATATTGTAGAAATAATTAGATAAGTTGCTACTTTATGCTATGAAACAATATTATAATATAGTAAAAAAACTAAAGTTAAGTGTATTATGAATAGTTATAAACTTTGGATTTCACAAGTTTTTGAATGAGTATATAGCCATTCAGAAAATATTAGCACCTTGAGCGGCACCGAATGCAGTATCATAAAGAGCAGAACCACCAGATTGTTGCAATTCTGAGAAGAATGATTCTAAGAATCCAAAGACGATTAAAACAGAAACAATCACAGCATTAGGGTAACCTTTACCACCTAAGAGGTCAAAGACTGTTCCCATTGCAAACAAAACTAAGCCACCGGTCAAGCTTGCGGAGCTAATTTGCTTATTGAGGAAATGGACCACATTACTGTCTCTTTTACCTAAAATGGTCAAATTTTGGGATTGGAAAAACTCTGCGAGGTCTTTACCATTACTTCCAGAGATTCTAGACCAAGTAGTACTGAAAAAGTAAACAACAGCAAAAGAGAATAAAGTATACACTATAGTGTTGATTGGATGAAGAATAGTAGAAGTGATACCAGCTGGAGGTTGCAAGTAAGAGAGTAAACCAGTTGCAGGATAAGTGATCAACGAAGCAGAAGAGGCAACTGTGAATTCACCGATGATATATTTATTGATGAATTGAATAGCATCAGCTTGACCAGTAAGGACAATAAGTTGTTGAACGATGGAGGTACCAATTTGGCTGACATTAAAAAATTTGTAAGCAACATAGTTGAGGAACTGGCAGTTAAACAAGATTGTGTAAAGGAAAAGCAAAGGCAAGGCACCGTTGTGGAACAATTTAATTGGGTAGTTTTGGGCCATAGTTTTGACTTGCTTTGACTTGATGGAGATTGGTTGGTTAAATGAGTTCAAGTAGAATACAAGGGCGAAAGCGACAAGAGAATAAGCGAATTGTTGGAAGTTGACCAAGTTAGATCTATTAAGAAGATGTAACACATCGGCGAAAAACTCTTGAAGAGACGAGTAATTGAAAAACACAATTTGTTTGACGATGGATACGATTTGAACCAAGATACCTTTGAATTCTGTACCTTTACTTCCTGCTGGGGAGTAAGTGATATCAAAGTAACCTGCGATGATTTTAGCGGCACCTTGAACGGCAATGAGAAGTAAACTACCTGAGGTGAAACCGTAATCTTTATCTAAAATTTCCACCAAGTAAGTCAAGATGGTATTGTAGCAAACCAATTGGAACCAAATGAAGAAGTTTTGAGAGATCAAAGACTTGGCAGGAGATTCTACGGAAACGATGTTTGTTGAGGAAAGAGCAGAGTCGAATTTTGCGTTAGGGTTGAAGTAGTCGGTGAAGAATACTAAAGCAAAGGCGTAAATTGCAGCCAAGAGAATGGCGGAGATTTTTTGCAAAGATTGAAAAGCACCACGATCAACTTTAGAATTGAAGTTTACGTGGATAATTCTCAATCCTGAGAGGAACTGCCAAAAAAAGCCAGCGGTGAGGATTGGCAAGAGGCCGAGTTCGTTCAAGGAGTTAGATTCGGAGCCAAACAAGGATCTGTAGTGGAAAAACGGGTCTGCGTTGACAGATTTGACGCCTGCGATTGGAAGCTGGGAGAGCAAGAACAACACGGCAACACCCAATGAGTACAATATTCTGTCGTCGAAAGAGAGATGCTGTTTGGAGATGGGGTTCTCGACCTCTGGCAAGACACTTTGCAAGGGCTTGATCAAGTCGAGGAAACGTACTTTGGCCATTTTGGAAGGTTGTGGGGAGTGGGATTCTGGGGGGGGGGGCTTCTCTGACTTCTGATATGCGGGGGACGCTCAAGCTCGCAGGATACACCCTGTTGTAGCAGTGTTTTTGGGTTGTTTGGGTTGTTTGGGGGCAGAAATGCAGGAATTCGCGCTTCTGGATGCTGAGCAGGGATGTCTTCAGGTTATCCAGCACTATCGGTGACTATCTGTGGTTGTTAGTATATAGTCAATTGATTATCTGGCGTAGCAGTTTTTTGCGCTGGTTTGATCTAGGTCGCGATATCTGGTTTTTTCTTCGATTTTTCATACTGTTAGTTAAAATTTTTTTTTTCCAACGATTGAAAAGTGAAAAGTTTCAATTAATTTTCCACTGATAAACTTTACTGAGAAAAGAAAAGAAAGCAGGGGGTACCGTGCCCTGATTGGAAGTATGAGGGTTTCGCAGCGATGGTCAGCGTTATGAGCTCATTTCATAATGGTTACGATCGATGTCTGGTTACGAACCCGGTATTGGTTACGAGTGATGCATGGTTATGGGCCCGTTTAATGGTTTTGGAGCACCGTTTATGGTTTTGAACCCCGATACAGGTTACAATCCCTGATGACGGTTACAATCCCCGCTGAACGTTTCTATCCCTTTACCTAATCCCATCTCCAAATCTTACAAAGACCCCTATTTGGGAGGTCCCACCTTCCACTCTTTGATCAGCATCACCTTCACCACCCTCCACTCTTTGATCAGCATCACCAACTGCTATTCCGTGCTTTGCTCCCCATTAATAGCCCGACATCACGGTGCTGGCTGAGGCCCAAACTCTCGCTCTCCGTAAAAGACTACTGATTATCCTCAAAAAGCCTGGTCCAGTTTCCCAAGGTTTTCCCAAAGTCCCAAGGTCCCAAGGTCCCTAAATGTTTTTCATCCAGTTTCTACTTCTCCTTCTCGCGGCTGCCCCGTCGTTCGCGAACAAAATATTCTCCAGCGGCGCATCCAAATGTCTCACAGACTCCCTGTCAAACACCCCCATCATCAGCGTCTCGGATTTCAAAGTCATCTTCGACGCAGATCTGCTCAGCGTGTACTATTCAGTGAAAGGCACCGCCCGTGAAACAGTGAACGCTGCAGCAAACATCACTGTCTCGTTATATGGAATGCAGGTGCTCCAAAGAGTAGTCAAGTTCTGCGAATATGGCGTACAAGAACTTTGTCCTATAAACAAAAACACAGACATCACCATCTCCGGAAACCATTCAGTCCCTCAACAGTACGTGTCCTCGCTCACAAATTTGGTGTTCAAGATCCCCGATTTGGAAGGTACCATTCATATCGACATCCTCAATGCTGATGATTCTCTGTCTTTAATTGGCTGCTTTCGCTCAGAAATAAGTAATGGTAACACCACAGAAATCGCACAAATCAAGTACGGAACTGCTATTGCTGCCGTCATTGCCCTTATCACCGCAATGGTTTCCTCTTCCGTATCCAGTAGCGGTGGTTCTGCTTCTGGCGGAGGTGTCTCTGGCGGAGCTCACGCTGCTACTACTACTACTGCAGCAGCTCCAGGAGCTGGAGCTGACCCTTCTGCAACAACCTCCGCTGCTCATACTGCTGGAACTCCGTCTTCTTCCTCCGCAGGCCCTGGAATCGCTATGCTCCTCGGGTGGCTTCAAGCTATGGCCTCCAACGGTCTTTACTCCGTGACGTACCCCAAAGTTTACCGTTCTTTCACTCGTAACTTCTCTTGGAGTTGTGGAATCCTACAATGGACTGGTCTCGAAAATGCTATTGACAATCTAAGAGCTAAAACGGGTGGTAACTTAACCGCATTTTCTGTTCAAACTTTACAAAAAACTACATTAATTGAATCAGCTCCTTCTCTGCTTTCGAATATTACATCAGTGTTGAATAATAATAGCTCACTGACCTCCAAGCGGTACGTGTTCTCTGATGGATTCTTGCATGTGCTGCGAAATCTCATAAATGATGTCTCCATATATCGCAGAGACGATTCTTCTTCATCTTCTTCCGCTAATATTCTATCTAATGTCAAATATGTCAGTGGAATTGAGGCTTATCTAGAAAAAAATAGTATTCCAGCAACTAACGGTTTCACAACTTTATTGATTTGGTGGTGTATTGTGGTGGCTGTAATTGTTGTTCTTCTTTTAAGTTTCAAACTTGGACTTGAACTATACTATACTGAGGCTAGAATGAAAAAAATCGAACAAGATTGGATTACTTACGAGAGTGGAACTCCTTATTCCTCTATCAGTGCTCAAGGAGGTGGCGCAAGAAATAAATCTATTTTCTCTTCTCATTCTTTAACATCATCTCGCAGAAATAACAGTATTGCTGCAATAAGCTCACAAATATTGACCCGTCTTTCATCAGTGAGCGGATCCCAAAATCGCTTAAATGTTCCTTCACCTCCAGAGAAACCTAGATTCCAAGATTACCGTAAAGAATATAGAAATATACTTCGAAAAACATTGATTAGAACAATCGCCATTCTTTATGGTGTTTGGGTATTACTTACTCTTTATCAGTTCACCCTTGCCGATTCTTGGTGTGTTACTCTTTTAGCCGCGGTGACTTTTGGCTCATTTACTTTAGTTTTGGTTTTCTTTACACTGAAGATCTTTTACTTGGTGTTTCTGAAATCTGAGAAAGAAGCAAGAGATAATGAAAACTTTAAAAAGGGCCCAGAAAGTTTGTTCGAACATCAACCTTGGATTAAGAAATATGGTGTTTTTTATGATGAATTCAGAGTTGATTTTTGGTGGGTTTTTGTTATCATGTTTTTGGCTGTATTCGGAAGAAATGCATTCATATCACTTGGAGTAGGACATCCGATTGTGCAGATTATCGGTCAATTAGTTATCGACGTTTTACTCTTTTTGTTTTTTTTCTGGTATCGTCCTTTCAATTCAAAAATGGGTAATGGTTTAAATTTAGGAATCCAAGTTGTGAGAATTATTTCTCTAATATTAACCTTCTTGTTTACTACTGTTGTGAATTTATCTACCATCAGAAACACTGTTGTTGGTATAATTTTGATTGCAATCCAATCAACATTGACTGTGATACTTATTTTGCTTATTATAGGAAATTTTTTCAAGGGCGTCGTCACTGGTTGGATCGAATCCCATAAAGAGAAAAGAAGATTGATGAAAGAAAGAAAACTCAAAGAAGAACAATGGAAAAAGAAGCATAAAAGTAATAATAAAAAAACTGATGTCAATTCATCAGGCAGAAACGCTTCAAGAACCGATAGCAGATTTGCTGACTCTGACTTTCAAGAAGCCACTTTTGATTCTGGATATCACGACGATGACAGTGATGATAATGAAGATGTTGACAATTTGAACAGATTGAACAGAGACAAGTACGTAAAAGAAGTTGAAAGAGATATCCAACTACTAGATCTAAAGTTTCCTTTTGTGGAGGCTGATCCCGATAATATTTTCAGTGACAAATATGAGATCAAGTTTGATAGTGATTCGCATGAAACGCAGGAACGGGCTTCAAAAATACATCTCGACGATGATGATGCTGATTATTTCGGTATTCAAAGATCTGGAAATTCGAGCAATTCTGTCAAGAAGAACTTCTTGTGAGGAGAACAATCCTTTAACCCCCCAATATTATTGGATTTTTACTCTCCAGATCCTGCATGATTTCGGTTTCTTTTTGCTCGGTAGTGTATAGTCTTTCTGTTTGGCGCATTTACTACCCCATCTAATAATGTATTACTACAAGAACTATTTAATTCAAATGATATTTTTTTCGTTTTTTTTTTTTTTTGATTTGATTTCTACTTTAAGTTTAATCGGCTTCTTTTCCCCCCCCCCATTCTATAGCATTGTTTTTTTATATATTCTGGCTGAGGTTTACTCTCAAGTTGTTTCATTTTGGTTATTCAATAAATAATATTTATTTTTGTTAAAAAATTGGTATTTTTTTACCTTTTTTGAAATTTTGTATGTTGAAATTTTTTTATCTGTAAGGTTTTTTGAATGCACGAAAAATATATCTGAAAATCTTGAAAAACGACAAGAAGGTGAAGTACTTATATTAAGGTATGTCACTTGAAACCAAATATGACTCAAAGAGTTATAACTCCATATTTGCGCTGAATTTTTGGTGAATTATAAGTCATTATTCTCGTTTATTAATTTGTTTTTGTTGGAATCTGAGATTTAGAAAAAAAAAAGTCACCTCTTATGAGTATATTTTGAATCAACAGCCATACAATAAAATCGAAAAATGTTGAGAATATTAGCCAGAAGTAAAGAGTCTCAATTGAATAGAGGTCTACAAGCTACTAGATATAGTGGTTTGAGATTGTTTTCAAAAAATCACATATGTGGAAATGAAGGAAAAGTCGAGCATGAAATTCCAAGTTTGGAGTCTGTCATTTCTAAGTTTGATTTTCCACTGCGTACACATACAATCAAAAGTCTTTCTCGTGAGATCAGTGATTCTGATGCGAAACCCAAACTGATAACATTACATGGATGGATCGCAAATAAACCAAGAAAAGTGTCGTCCAAACTCGTTTTTGCAAATTTGAGAGACTGTTTAGGTGACGAAATACAGCTCATAGCTTCAAAACTGCTGTCAGACGGTTCACAGAATGCAACTTTACCAAATCTTGTAACAGAATTGAGAAATTGCCATATTGAGGATTGTTTAACTGTCACTGGTGAGCTCGTTCCAAAAAAGACAAAAGATCTGGTTTCAGGGAAGCAAAATTCCAACATTGGTGATTATGACTTCCAAATTAAAAAGATTCAACGATTAAACTTAGCTAATATGATTCCTGCGCAGCTATCGAGAACAGAAACTTTTGATTATCCTCCTGAGTATCGTTATTTACAACTTCGTCAGCCAGAATTTCAAAATATTTTGAAACTCAGAAGTAAAACAATTCATCAGATCAGACAAACTTTGGTAGAAGAGGAGGATTTCACTGAAGTTGAGACACCAATCTTATTCAAAAGTACCCCAGAAGGTGCCAGAGAATTCTTGGTTCCAACGAGAAGAGAAAATAACTTTTATGCTTTACCACAATCACCACAACAATATAAACAATTGTTGATGGCATCTGGGGTAAATAAATATTTCCAAATAGCCAAATGTTTCAGAGATGAAGATCTAAGAGCTGACAGACAACCAGAATTTACGCAAATTGATATGGAAATGGCCTTCGCGAAATCTGAGGATGTTATGAGAGTCGTTGAGAAATTAGTGTCCAACATTTGGCAAACTATCAAAGGCTTGAAGATTTATGTTCCTCTGGGGGATGACAAATTGATGGAATTCAAGACTGGCAACATGAATACGTTTCCTAAGTTGAATTACATTGACTGTTTGACAAATTACGGGATTGATAAACCGGATTTGAGATCCAAATTAAAATTTATAAATATCTCTGATTTTGTGAAGGTTGAAAAATTGATACAAAAGGACAGTAAAATCAAGGAGTTTCCGGTATTCGAAGTTTGTGTATTGAAGAAAGAAGATAATATGACTGATATAGACGTGGCCAAATTGAATAATGAAATTTTGTATAAGGCAAGAATTCCTAAAGTGATTAAAATCGATGAAGCCAATATCGATACCTGGTACAAAGAATTATTATTCAACGATTGCGGGGAATATTTAAACGATATTACCGGGTTGCAAAAATCGTTAGGAGATATCAAGGTTGGAGACGTCGTGGCTTGTTCTAACAGAGCAGAATTTCCGTATGAGAATCCAACGCCATTGGGGAGATTTAGACAAGTTGCGATCGCAGAGTATCCAACTCAGTGGAGAAGAGATATTGTCAATGTTGATGGGGATATCATTACAAACGTAAAGAACGACGATATTTTTGTTGGAAGTTGGGTAACCAATTTCCCACTTTTCAGTCCAGGTGAATCAGAGGACAATGCTGACCATTTATACCCAGTGTATGATTTTCAAAAGTTAGTAGCTACACACCATCCGTTTACTATGTTTAAACTTGAGGACTATGACAAATTACAAGACAAATCGAAAAGATTGGACATCAAAGGTGACCATTATGATTTGGTGATCAATGGTGTAGAAGTGGGAGGTGGAAGCAGAAGAATCCATGATGTCGGAATCCAGAGATACATTTTTAAAGAAATTTTGCAAATCGGGAATCCTGAATTTTTGTTTGGACATTTGTTGAAAGCATTCGATACAGGATGCCCTCCACATGCAGGTTTGGCCATTGGGTTTGATAGAATGATGGCTATGTTGCTAGGATTGAGCAGTATCAGAAACGTGATTGCATTCCCAAAAAACCAATCGGGCACTGATATGGTAGTGGAAAGTCCAAGTAGTGTAGGTGAGAAACGTTTGAGAGAGTACCATGTAAAGGTAGTTTAGAGTGATTTTGGGACTCCGAATATTCAGAAGTAGACCGTTTTTTGGTTTTCTTTTTTTTCTACTTAGCTCTAATAAGCTTTTCTGTATATATAAATAAAGAATATATTATTGCTTGTACATGTTTTTCTGCTTTCTTGTAATGTTGAGTAATATTCAATTTCAGAATCCTTCCCTTCATGTTGAAATTATGGCTTGAAAAATTAAACCCCACATGTTGAAAAAAAAAGACGTTATGTGGCTCGGATACTAAAAAAAAGGAATTTATGCATATATATATAGACTGAAAGATCGATTCGTATATAATCCTCGTTTATATTTATCATCTTAAGAGACTGAGTCAAAGCATCAAAGTGTCGTCTGATATCAGAATTTAAAAGGAGAATTTCCAGAAGAATTTCTAGATAGTTTGATATTGAATTATTTTTAGACTGAATCTTATGGTTTGTTTTTGTGTCCCACAAACAAATCTTCATTTGAAACAATAAGCTATTAGAAAACAAAAGAAGCAAAATGTTCACTGGTATCGTTGAAACATTTGGACGTAAGTAATGGAATAACCTGTCACTTCTCTAGATTTTACAATACTGACAATTCAAATAAACATCAAACAGAGGTCGCAAAAGTGGATCCTGCTGGAAACGGCAATGTTGTCTACACAATTGAGCCTAAGGACGCAAACGGGCAAAAAAATGCTGATTTCTTGAAGGATTGCAATATCGGAGATTCTATTTGTGTCGATGGTGTATGTCTCACGGTTATCAGATTTACTGAAACCGAGTTTGATGTGGGAGTTGCCACTGAGACTTTTGCAAAAACAGATTTGCAACAATGGTGCCATCCTGGAAAATTAGTAAATTTGGAAAGAGCCATGCTGTTAAGCAGTAGATTCGGTGGTCATTATGTTCAGGGACACGTTGATGGGATAGCAGAGATCGTTGAGATCAAAGAAGATGAAAAGGATAAGTCCAAAGTTTACACATTTGAGTTCACCAGAGAGGAGGAAAGAAAAGAGCTCAAATTGATGAATTACATTGTGATGAAAGGGTTTGTATGTGTTGATGGGGTCTCCTTGACTGTGATGAACGTTGACTATCAGTTAAACAGATTTTCGATCATGATGATTGTGCACACTCAAGAGAATGTCATTATGAAGGAGAAGAAAATCGGGGACAGTGTCAATATTGAGGTTGACGTTAACGGTAAGAATATTGCGCATCAAGTTGAGTTATTCATGCAGAGAACATTGAGCAAAGATGAAGACAGTGAAGAGTACAAACTGTTGGAGAAGATGGTTGAAAGAATATTAGCCAAGAAGGGCCATTCAACTGGTCTTGGAAAGTTGTAAGTATTTTACAGTGTTTTTTTAATATTTTTTATTTCATTTTTAGACCAAATAAACATAACTATGTAAAAAGACGATGAGAAAGATAAAAAAAATAAGTTCAAACTGAGATAATAATGATAAAAAAAAATGACCACTAAATACTAAGATATAAATAAAAATACAGCAAAGAATACGTTAATATTAGGGGGATACAAAGGGAGGAGAGATCATATTAACTATTCTTGGGCTAATTTTTCAGCGTAAGCAGCTTTTGCTTGTTCGTATCTTTTCTTATCAGCGATAGCTTTTTGTTCATAAGGGGCTTTTTCATCAGCAGAGAGAGACTTCCATCTTTCACCTAACAATCTACCCAAGTCACCAAAGGTTGCTTCTGGGTTTTCAGCTCTGACAATGTCTCTGTTAGCGTTGGCAAAGAACATGTATGCAGACAAGGATCTTTTTGGGGCATTTGGGTCTAAAAGAGTTGTTAGTATGTTGTTTCTGACGCGTGATGCACGTGATACGACGCGTCGCGCGACGCGTTAAGAAAATCAACAGCAGTAGAAATTCTTTCAAGGTTACTCGATTACTCGATCTCCAATTATCATCAATAACTTACCCTTCTTCTTTCTGGAGGATCTTTGTTTTCTTGGTTTAACGTCAGACATTGTTGGTTGTTTTGTGTGGATGAGTATACTAGATGCAAACAAAAAATGTAAACAAACAGAAAAGAAAAAAATCCAAAAGGGAAAAAGGAAAATAGAAAGGAAAAGACCAGTAAAGTGAGATAAAATAGTGTGAAAACCAGTATTAGTAGGGAGAAGTACTAGGGTTTTTATATCTAGTAGAAAAGAATCGCACACAAAAAAAATTAAACAGTGTGAATGCTGAAAAAGGGCAACTAGAGAGAAAAAATTTTTTTTTACACACAGCAAAGAAAAAATTGCTAAGTAGCGGAGAAACTCAAACAATAATACATTTGCTAGTTGTTAATTATGAGACCCGGACCACAATGTACGCAGTAATATGATAATCTGTGTTGGCGGCTAATACAAACATGCCGTAACGTAGTTAAACGTAGTTTAAGGTAGTTTAACGTGGACATAATGAAACGAAAACATAGAACAAGTGTGACACAGAGAAAAAACAGAGCACAATAAAGTGATAGTAAAAGTTGGTGGTACAGTAAATATGATATTGAAACCTTGCAAGACATCAATATTGACAACACGGTATTGAAAATTGATTGTTTGGTTTTATCTTTTGACTACTTTTTATTTTATATGACCACTTTTTATCATTTAGACTACTATTAAACCATTTTCAGTATTTATAGTATTTTAGTATGTATAGTACTTTTGTACCAATTTGCGAGTTGTCTGTAAACCAGAGTAGGTCACCAACCCAAGCGGGCCCCCTAGGCAAAAAAGAGTTGGGCTATTGCAGATAAATTTGGGCTGTCTGCAGCCACTATTGGACCCACTGCAGCCAAATTTGGGCGTCCAACAAACAAAATTGGGCGTCCCACAAACAAATTTAGATGTGCTACAAACAAGATGCAAAAGAACACGTCTAGCCAAAATCAAACTTGTCAGTGTCTACCAGGGCAGCCCGTAGCCTGCGCATCTACATAATCCCTGGGCAGGTCTCTCTATTATCTGTGGGCAGCCCTTTTTGTGCTTCAATCGACTTTGTTTTTCTTCTTCATGCATGTGCCCACGCATGCTTCTCCTGCTGCGTATTTTACAGAACGTCTACTGCTAATATACACTCCATTCTGAAAAATCAGAAGGTATTTTTGCTTTTCTTCTTTGGCTGCTATTTTTTTCTGCGGAATCGGCAATGTTAGACGCCCTCCCCCACAGGTGTAGTTTCTAAACCGCTATACTTAATCGTAATATTGGAATTTTACTAGGGGTAAACCACGTATCCACCTAACAACTGGTTAATGCACCAAAATACTAACATTTCTTAGTATCACCACTGTAATTTTGGCTTATCCTAATAATTTTGGGTTATTATAAGACTGTAGTAATAACTAACTAAGATCAATATTACTAATGCTGTAACTAATAACCCATAATAACGGATAATTGTGACGCATGTTAATTATTATGTCTTATTACATGCTTTATGATCTTATTACATGCTTTATGATTTATTAATTGGTTTTCAATGATTGATTTTATTTTATTCTGTATTTATGTTGTATATAGCCAAATTATTAATTATAATAATGTTATTGGCATATCGATAAATTTTGATAAATATTGACAAATGTTGATGAATAAATATTGATACATTGTATTTAAAACAAGTTCTCCCTAATCGTTTCTCCGAATGTGTACTTATCAAATTTCCAATGAGTCAACAAACACACCAAGTGTCTATTTGAAATGATCGATAGATATAATTGAACTCATTGAATAGAAAAAGATTAAAAATTATTGAATAGAAAAAGATTAGAAATTATTGAATAGAAAAAGATTAGAAATTATTGAATAGAAAAAGATTAGAAATAAGTGAAGTGACTAAAATGATTGAAACCATTAGAATGACTAGAAATTACTGAATTGATTGAAACCATTAGAAAGATTAGAATGATAAAAATGATTGCAGAACGGAAATGAGTTAAATGCTGGCGGTGGTTGGAAACCATTCAAACAATTCAAATAATTCGAAGCTATTCAAACAAGTCAAGTCAAAAGCTTTTCAATCAACTCACCCTTTGATTCTCCCTCTTTTCACCCTTTGAAAATTTCACTCTCCCACTCTCCCGCAAGTCAGACCTACAAGTTTCCAGCTCTTCTCATAATCTCTCCATCTCTTCATACATGCAATTACAATCCCATTAAAGTCCCTATTGTATGGAAAACGCTCTCCACGTTTGATGGCACAAAGAGCGAAGAATGTCAAAGAGCAAAGAATATCAAGAATTCCACCTACAAACCCAAGCGAAAGTTCACAAAATCTACATCTTCCATCTCACTAACAGTTATACCCCTTGACTCAGCATCCTACAGCCACACATGTCGTTCTCTAACTGCTTTTTCAGCTTTGATGATTTCTCTATGTTTCCATGTGATCCCTGATGAGCCTTTCAAACCCAAAATCTTCAGCTTTACAAGCTCTAATGGAACAAGAATATGATCATTCAACTCTCATACATCATACACGAAAATAAGTTTGCTGTATTTATACTGCATCTCGAAACTCGATCCACTCATAAATTGCGACAAGCGAGAACCTACCTGGTATTCCAAGCATCCGTTTTTTTTCTTCACGAACATTTGGTGTCCTACATCGTCCTCATGCAACTGAAAATTACTTCATATAATCACTAGAACACTTAAACTATCCCAAAAACCACTAAATATCATTTCAATCTCTTGCACTAATAGATACACCCAGTTATTCGTCAGCTGTCGAACCAATTGACTTTATTGAACCTGAATATCGAGGTTAAATGATTATTTGATGCTCTGAATGTATTCACAGCTAATAATTTCCTTCAAGCTTGGTTTCGTGGTCTAGTCGGTTATGGCATCTGCTTAACACGCAGAACGTCCCCAGTTCGATCCTGGGCGAAATCATGTTTTTTTTCTTTTTGTAATTTTTTATGAAAAACAAGTATCTTGCACACACTGTTGACAGTGATTATCCTCAAAAGGATGATATCTACAAATCAAAATTTTTGCTAATCTTGCTTCATACTTTTGCTATCCTAATCTATATATCTCACCAAAAGTAAAAAGAAAAACAAAAAAAAAACCATTAAATAATCGTATCCGAAATTATTACTGCCTATATATACATGAATGAAGTAAGCTTTGACAAAACAACTTGTATCATTTTTTCAACAAATCAAGCTGTTTTTTCTCTTCTAAAGCCTCGTATACCGGTAAATTCATTGGGTTTGAGTACTTATGAGCCGCAAGCTTCTGGCCCACGATGAAATTCATCATTAAAAACTTCAGCACACATCTTTCTAAACAAACAGTCTCTCCTTTTGTGAGATCACCCTCCAGATATTGATCATGGGGTATGCATTTACCAAGACAGAGCGAGAATGAATTGTTATATGTTGTCGCTTGCGCCGTATATTGGATATCTGCTATTTTGAGTTTTCCGTCATCAACTGCTTGTCTTTGACCACCGTTATGGAAACTATCTAAGTTTCCTCCTTGCATGAAAAGTGACATTTTTGAAGTTTTGTGTTGTCTATTTGTTATAGAAAAAGTTTTTATCTAGTGTATTCTATACTTCTAGGTGATCAGGCTCATTTCTATGTCTTTTTGAATCAGTAACTCATCATAGATAGGCACTCCTTCTATTAATGTTGGTTGTTTTTTTTTTTTTTTCCACCATAGAATTTGCCTAAGAAAAAAAAAGTTGGTGCATATTATCACAGAACAAATATCGAAACTTTCAACATGACAATCAAGATTTGATGATGAATATTGTCAAAATAGACATTTAAATACACTGTTTTCCAGATACTTACGTCTGAATTTTATTACTTGTAGCAGAAAATTGGAATCTCCAGTGAGGAAATTGATCAAAATCGAGAAATGAAAGGAAATTTCTGCGAGATGAGTCACTTGCTTGAAGAATCCTTAAAAACGTATCTACATTGGGCAATTAAGGAAATATGGATCTATGTATTAAGAAAATAAGAGAACAGTTTAACAAGAATTTTAAAAAAAAAGGGGAAAAAAAATGTTGAAATACCAATCAAGAATGACATTAGACATTCATCGAAATCACTTAATTCACAAAACTCCTATCGTTGCGAAAAACTTTAGATTTCGATCTTTCAATCCTCTAGACTACACAATTTTTTTCAACAAATCCATGATTGTTTGGCTTATCATTTTCTTTTTTTTTCTGTTTCTATATACCTTGTTACCTTTGCTTTCTTTGCATAATCTATGTTCCTAGATAAATTGGTATTAAAGAATTAAAACTTCTGCTTATGGGCATGATGCAGCAGTGATGACATGGAATTATTTGGACTTGACACCGTAGATGTCTTTTTTGCGTTTTTTATCTTTGGAAAGATACTGATGACAATGCCATCATTCAAGCTGGTAACCTTTTTGACAGCCAACGCAGTTGCTTGAGTCTCGCGTCTCATGAAATGAACAAACCCATAGTGCATTTGTGGCTTGATGGAGCAATGATATACTGGTCCAAACTTCGATTCCATAGTAACCCTCAAGTCATCCTCTGTAAGCTTTTCCTCTTTATCGAACTTTATATGTACCACAAATTGAGAATTCACCGGTGTAGATGGTTGGGTATTATGATTAGTATTTCCGATGCTGGATGGTGGTGAAGCAGGTTGTGCAGGCAAAGAAGTAGCGTTCAGCGTGGTGGCGTGACTATTAATTATCTTGGTCGATGTTGGTTTTCTCTGCCATGCTGAGACAGCAGGCACTTGAGCTGGAACTATTCTGGCATTATTAACAGGAGCTGTTGTAGTTGTGGTAGTTGTGGTTTGAGCTGGTGGTGTATTAACTGTCTTTGTAGGAATACCAATTGAACCATTAGAATCCTTCATATCCTGTTGTATTTCTTGTTTCTTTTCTTGCTTCTCTTTTTGCTGCTGTTTCTTCTGAATCTCTTTCTCTTCCTCCATTAACTTTTTGGTGATATCAACGGGTTCGTTTTCTTCCTTCTCATTTTGCTGATTCTCCGTACTATCATGTGTGTTTTCGGTTTTTCCATTTTCTACAGTGGTTTGTTCATCTTTATCTATGATTGTCTTTTCTGGTTCTTGTTTTTCCTCGATGATAGTGCTTTTTAGTTGTTCCTCCTGATCTTCTACTATTTCTTCCGTTGTCTTTTTTCTATCGTCTATTGGAACGGATTGTGGAATGGTAGTATCTTCTTCTGGTTCTTTCTCCTGACTTTCTTCGTGTTCTACGTATTCGGATTCTTTTGCAGCATCTTCGTCTACAAATACATAATCGTCAATGGTATCCACAGGGAAGAATCTGAAAATTTCATTAACGATAGCATAACTGTTTGACTGACCTTTCACGGTGAAGATCTGAGAGAATGAATATGCACCGGCATCTTCGATGTCTTTACTGATTTCACCTAATACTGAAATTAGAATCAAATCATTGCCATCAGCAGTGTTAAAGATTATTGGTTGAATATCGACGTTATTAACGGCTATCTTGTAAACAAACTTTTCACGTTCATCGATTATAAGTTTTTGAACCTCATCCTTACCTGTAGCTTTGACTTTCTGGATCTCATCTTTGACGTTACTGTGGGTGCCCACTATACTCAAGTAGGATTCCCAATCGTCGTGGTAAACGGTACAGTTATCGTCGTACATGACAGATAATCTGTCATACATTCTGTCTGCAAGAAAGTTGTAGTAGTGATGTATGAAGAAGTATCCGATGGTTTCTGGGGTATGTGACCGCATCTTGATTGGAGTTTTCGTTTTGTTTTCGGTGTATATACAGGATTTCTGTTTGGGGGTTGATCAAGTGGTAGTTTTTGATTATTTGGATGCAATAATTTTCTGGGTACTTTGATGTGTGAGCGCGGTATTTGTGGGCTGATTTATCAGAAAGACATGCAATTGGAAAATGACAGTTGTCACTTATTTGAAACTATTTTGTAGAGCAAGATTTCTCGGCCAATCTCTTATTCAAGGGTTCCTGATGTGTCGTGGGGTCTCTGTGCTGCCTTTATGGACTATCTTTATGACCTAACTTTATGGACTGTTTTTCTGGACTATCTTTCTGGACTACCTTTCTGGGCTAACTTGCTGGACTAACTTTCTAGACTAAATTTCTGAGCTGAACTCCTTTCTCAAAGACGTGTTTGGGGTCTGTGGTTGGGTGATATTCTGGCAGAACTGTGTCCTTTCTCGAGACTATGCAATTCTCGCTCAACGTGCACGAAACTATACTGAAAACTTCCTCCCTTTGGTTCTTGCGGTATCCACCGAGCCGATCTATGCTAGTTTTGTTTTGGTTGTTTCTTCGGGGGAATCCAATTCTTTGACTCCTATTACTAATGGGTGCTCAGTCTGAAAATACCTGGTGTTCTTGGGATCAAGATTTGGACTCATATTAATCTTAGCTAGGGGTTTTATCGTACTTAAGCCGGCGGCTGAAAATTCACTTATTGAGAGAGAGAAAAAAAAAATTTTTTTTACGCATAAAAAGAAAGACAAAGAATGAAAAAGAAGAAATTTTTCAACCAAATGGAAAATGGGAGGATAACTTGGTGCGGCATTTCCGTATTTAGGCAACGGATTTTCCGGATTGCTGGAGACGGTTTTCCTTGACGGCTGTACTGTGGTACTGTCGCAGTCGGATCTTACTCTTTGATATATTAAACTCCTGTTAGTGTATCCACAGGCTTAAAGAACCACTGGATTTTGAGAAAAACTAATCATTTTTCATTGATTTCTATTGATTTCCATTAACTTACTGTACAATATGATACTATTTACGGTAAAACAGAGACTTTGTCCCGCTAGAAAGTTCTAGGGTATGATTTATGTATTTGATTGAGAACTACCCTGTAGAAACCGTTGGTTTTTGTTTTTAAAAAATTTTTTAAAAAAAAGTGCACACTGGAACAACTAATCTAATTGCTGGCCGTTTTCAAAAGTGACAACGTCGACCTCTTGATGTTCACCGCTCCCCTCGTATTCGTATCTGCCCACGCTAAACTTGTGGGATCCCATCAAATTGACAAACTTGTCGCATCTGATCATCTCGTTGTTCTCGTCGTGCGTCACATAGAGAATCGTGCCTTTGTAATGATTGCTGATCAGCTTCACAATATCCAAGATCCTCAAATCACAAGCAGTTTCCGACTCAGTGTTCAACATGGACGAGAAAGATTCATCTAGAATCAAAAGTTCAGGTACCTTCATTAACGATTTGATGAAAAGTACCAATTTTTGATCGTTTAGACTCAAGTCGATAAACTTGTTCTCAAAGATGTTTATCTGCTTGAATTTGAAATAGTTTTGGAACTCGCTGATCAAAAATTTCATGATCTCTAAATTGTTAATGATCTCTCTAGATCTTTCATCGTCTTCTCGCTGTTTATTCTTCAAAATGACTATATTGTTCTTCGATCTGCTCTCTTTGAAAAGTTTCTCGTGCTTGATAAATTTCGGAATCTTGAAATCGTTGTTGGTTGAATTGAATCCCAAGCTTAAACACTGGAAAACACTGAATTGTTTAGGGAAAATTAAATGCAATTCTGGCGAATTCAATGAAATTGTAGAGTTTAAGTCAAAATAATTATGTTTGTTATTTGGGATCCCGTTGAACTCAATCTTAGAGCTGTATGATTTGGGATGTTCCAAAGTGATTAGCGATAGAATCGTAGACTTCCCAGTTCCGTTGAATCCTTTAATTTGACATTTTTCTCCAAATTTTATATCAAACAGAAGGTCTTTGAAAACAGGTAGACTTTTGACTGTGTTTGAATGGTTGTTTTTTGGATATATCTTGTATTCAAGACTAAACTTATTGAATTTAATATGTGACACATCTAAACCTGCTTTCTTTGAAGGCATATGTCCATGTTTTAGTTTCCAAATTGTATCAGCGATGCGTTTTCCCTTTTCATCAACTTCATTTTTCAATTTGTCATTTTCTTCTTTTTGATCAACAGCACGAGCCATTTCTTTTGTTGATCCATGGTGGCTCAAGTTATCACCACTGATTTTATTTTTGATTGATTTAATTGATAGCTTCCCATTTTCAATTTCAGTGTTAAATTTCACACTTTGAAAATCTTTAATTTGGCCACTATGTGAGTCACACCAACTTGGAATGGAATCGCTTAAATTTCTTAAACCAAAAACCAAACACATGTCACGATTTTGCACTTCCCATTTTAGATTATTTGATATTATACTCAAGTTGAATGGATCAATTCCTATGAAAGGATCGTTTATCATCAATATCTTTGGTGATCTCATCAATTGTTTAACGTATTCGACTCTTCTGAACTGGCCATTGCTCAATTCTATCAAATTCTTTGCCAACAAGTCTCTGATCTCAAATTTATCAATTAATGACTCAAGCCTTTTTTTGTAATCAATTGATTTTGCGGTGTGAGTTGTATTAATTTGTTCTCCAGTGATATAGTCTTGCACCGAAGGATCTTCCAGTTCTTTGAAATGCTCGTATCTTGCACTCAAGTGTAAATTTGAAAGGTGATTTTTGCTTTTATTGTATTGCATGATGATGATGTCCGAATTACGCTCAATGCTAGAGACTGGAATAATCACTTGGTCTTTTTGTGCACCAGTGTCATCTTTGCTTGACCGTTTCAAAGTTTTGAGGTTCTCCATTATCTCGTTGCGGCCATCACCGAAGATACAAACTGTTTGGGTATTGTTTCCTTGTGATTTATCGCATGTCAAGAAGTATTGCTTTTGGGCTGAACGAAAAGTGTGGAAACATCTTGCCAGAATGGCCACATGTCTCAAAGTGGATAATTTCATTTTAATTGCGGTATTTTGAGCTTGCTAGTACGTTGTCCATAGAGAATTAGCTGTTACTTCTTGAAATTCTGTGGATCTAGAAAAGGGACTTCAAAGGTTTTTTCTGGAGAGGAGGGCCGAATTTTTCATGCATCTCCATTTCTGGAGATTGTGTCAATATCGTCGGATATGAGTCATTAGTTTGTATGAGAAGAATATTTAAGAACGTGAGAAGAGCGTAGGATAAATGTTTAGAGGATTATGGATAATTGGACTGGCTTATTGTCTGATTGTTGCTTTTGCCCAAAAATTCATAGAATATCGAAAAAATTTTAAATTTTAAAAATTTTTTGTAAAAAAATGAATTTCGTCTTTTGTTTTTTGATATATTCTCAAAGGTGAACTGTAATCTAGAGTCACAAATTGTGAATTTGTTTGCATTGTAAGAAAAGAAGTCGAAAAGAGACTTAAAAGAGAAAAAAGAGACTGAAAATGGCTAAAAAAGGATGTTGAATTTTTTAAAGTAATTTTTTTTTCCAATTTTCTTAAGGTTTAAGTAAACTTTGTAAATACTAGCTGCTATTCAGTTTCTACTAATCATCTGGTCACTAACCAACAAACAACGAAAAACTATCATTGAAATTCATCATCAAGCATTCTTTTTGCTTTTGAAATTCTATAAATAAAAAGTAAATTATAACTTTTCTGCTCAAATAATTGGTTTCCCATTTTTTTCTTTAAAAAACAATAAACGAATCGAATTCCAATCCAACCGTCCATAACTTTTCACTCATTTCAAATCAAATTCATTTAAAATAATAACCAAATTGAAACGATTTCCAAATTTAATAAACGTCTTTATCGATATTGATAACAATTTTCACAACATATACGCATATGCCTACATATATATGCATAAAAACACACAAACACGCATCAAAATCGGCTTTTCTTGCGTAAAATTCAAAATTAGCTGTTCGTTGTTCAAAAATAAGAGAAAAAAAAGCTGATATCCTATTTTATTTGGGCCGAATTTTTCCTAAATTTTTTTTTTTTCCAACTTACTACTATGTATTTTGCAAGAATAATCATTTATTGATATCGATATACTAGACTCAAAGTAATTACCAAGAAATATTCTTATTTCAGCAGGTAAAAGTGACTATATCCCACAAAGATACTACGTAATTTGGATTTCCGTTGGCATATCGGCATATTTGTGCGAAAACATCAAAGGAATACCGAAAAAAAAGCTGAAATAAAGTTGAAAGACAGTTGGAAGAAAGTTGAAACAAAGTTGGAAGAAACTCCCCAAAACGTTAAAAACTCCAAAAAAAGTCGAAAACTTCAAATAGTCGAAGAACGTCGAAAGAATATTGAAAAATATCGAAATAGCTCGGACTACAGATACATTGGATATAACTGAACCCCTTCAATCGCTGAGTTGAATATATGTATACACCTATATTCTCGATCGCATTTTACCAAAAAAAAACTTGAAAAACATTAATCCAGACCTTTTGATCCTAGTTTTGTTTCCCCCAATTCCTCATTGAAAACTATTGACACTAGCAAAAACCATTGTCCCAGACTGCTGTTCCACCTCTTTTTATTTTTAGAGAAAACTGGTACTATCTCCCTCCTCAAACTTAAGGACCCTTCCAAATATTCGTCAAAAAAACAACAATTTTTGTCCTGCAGATAACATTCTTTTCTAATACTTTTTCTGCTATATGAATTTGTGAAGCCTATCATTTGCAATCCTAGTATTTCTACCATTTGAAATACTCGATCCCTTATTTCATTACCACATAAATTTATCCTAATAATTCTGCCCATCATTTTTTCTGCATATTCTTTGTCATTTTCAGTCCCAAGTAGTCTCGTTTACTGCGTTCCCATCTACTTATTATCAATCTCCGCCATCTTCATCATGAAATCTCGCGCGAATAATCAGAAAGACAAACAACAGAAACCTGTTAGGTCAACTTCTGCAAGATCCCCACATTCAAAGGTCAATTCTTCCTCTAAACTAGTTCTCTCCGATGAGATTCCTGTTTATAACCCTGCCACTAATTTATCTAAACAAGAACAAATGAATTATGAATTTGGACCTCTAGAATCTAAAGACTATCTTTATGTATCTCAGCATCCTTTAAATCAAAGTTATAACGTCCAAAATCTTCTTGAACCCTCTTACTTTACTATCCTTCTCACATATCTTAACTATCTTATACTTATTGTGGTAGGAAATATTAAAGATTTTTTTGGTGTCTGGTTTGACAAACAAAGTTTCGATGATATAATTGAAAAAAATGGTTATGCTCCATATTACTCTCGTTTGGAATCCTTTTACGTCCGTCGTTTAAAAAGAAAAATCGATGATAATTTCTCTATTCCAACCACTGGTGTTCCTGGCAGACATATCACTTGTTATGATCGTGCTTCTACTGATTATAATAAATGCTTGAAATACACCGGAAATGTCACTACATGTCTCAATTTGGCATCTTATAATTATTTAGGCTTTGCACAATCCGTTGGAAGATGTACTAACGATTCTTTAGATGCTCTTTATAAGTATGGTACCTCAGCAAAAGGTCCTAAAACAAGTATTGCATCTAATGATCTTCTCAGATCCGTCGAAAAGCTAGTCGCTGATTTTGTAGGTAAAGATGATAGTGTTATTTTCTCTCAAGGGTTTGCTACTAATTGTAACCTTTTTAACACATTCCTTAATGCAGATTGTTTAATTTTTTCCGATGAGCTCAACCATTCCTCCATTAGAACTGGTCTTAGAATCTCTGGTGCAACCATTAAGATTTTCAATCATAATAACATGAAAGACTTGGAAGAGAAGCTCCGTAAATCTATTGTTGAAGGCCATCCTAGAACTAAAAAGCCTTGGAAGAAAATTTTAGTTTGTGTTGAAGGACTTTACTCCATGGAAGGTACTATGTGCCCATTACCTCAATTGGTTGAATTAAGAGCTAAGTATAACTTCTTCCTTTTCGTTGATGAAGCTCATTCTATTGGTGCTATGGGACCTCATGGGCGTGGGGTTTGTGATTATTTCAATATTGATCCTCAAAATATCGATATTCTTATGGGTACATTTACTAAGTCTTTCGGTGCAGCTGGTGGTTATGTTGCCGCATCCCAAGATATAATTAATTACCTTCGTGTTAATAACTTATCAGATAACTATGCTGAACTGATTCCTCCTGCTGTTCTTCAACAAATTTCTACTTCTACAAGAATCATTATGGGTGAATTAAATGGTGATGAAGGTATCGAGCGAATTCAAAGAATTGCATTTAATTCAAGATATTTAAGAGCTGGACTTAGAAAATTGGGTTTTATTGCTTTTGGAATGGATGATTCTCCGGTTATTCCAGTACTTCTTTACGTTCCAAATAAACTTCCTGCAGTGGCAAGGGCATTATACAAACGTGGAATTGCTGTTGTGATTGTAGGTTACCCAGCTACAAGTATTGTTAGTAGTAGAATACGTATTTGTGTCTCAGCAGCTTTAACAAAATCAGATTTGGATCAAATATTAAGTGAAATGGATTATATTGGTGACAAATTATATTTCAAATATGCCAAACACCAAAAAATAGAATATCAAAACCAGGATGGCACTACTGGTGACTTACCTTTCCCAAAACATCCCGAATTTTTGAAACAATATGATTGTTAAGGACTAAAAAAAGGTCTTTCTTTGCTGTATATCATTACAAATGTTTTTCCTATTTTCATAATCTTTTTAATTTTTAATATACATCTATATAACTAATAAATATTTTTATGTCTTAAAAAATAATTAAAGTCTTGCAAACTTTTCTACTTCTCTGAAAATTATTGTAAAAGAGAAAGTGTATTTTACACTCATCGGACTTATAGTTATTGTTATTCTCTTTGTCAAATTTACAACCCTTTAAAAAATATTTAAAAGCTTTAGTCTATTCTGAGATTTCTAAACTCTATTTAAAAACAAAACATAATTATCTTTTGATACAATTTCACTTACTCTTCTATTGACATATACCTTCGTATCATCGAAGAAACACCACCTCTTAGTATTTCCCTTATATACAAAACATGTATAATGTCCACTGTAAACTGTTTTTCCATGATGATTTATCACTCCATAAACTTTATATTTGAAAGGAGGAACTTGGCCTCTGCTTTCAAACTGTCTGAGTTTATCTTTCTCTTTATGTGAGGTTATTGGAACCCAGTACTGATCTAAATTGACAATGCCTTTATCATCAATTATATTATTATAATACATTTGTGGTGTGTCACTAATCGGATACGTAACCAAAGTGTCTAACTTCTCTCTCCATTGGAATCCTGGTTTGAATTTCTTCAAATGAATTATCAATACTTTTGGTAACCTTGTTATTTTTAATTGCTTTGTAGACTTTCTAAATTGTTTACACTTGGGGCAATTCCAACGATCATCGCCGTCTAATACTTCTTCTTTTAAAAACTCTTCAAAACAATCGTAAATTGTGATACTACGGTCATCATTTCTTTTAGGAATAGGTAAACTTAAGGTTGAAAAAGCTTGGTAAGTAGTGGATGTCTTGCCACATGTGAGACAGGTCAATCTACTAGAATATTGTCCTTGAAATATATCAGTAATAGTACTGAAATTTGTCTTCAAATATTTTTCCCACTCAATTGCGGATGCTAATCGTAATGGCATTTGCTCACGACGGTTCTCTTGTTCTTCAGTCAATGCAGGTAGTGGAGGAGCACCTCCTGCCTGATTTAAATCTTCATGGAGTCCATCGAGGATAAAATTTAAAAACTCCTGACAATCCTGTTGATCATTATTATTAAATTCTAAATTAATAGAACCACAAACAATTTTAAAGTTTTTGGGTACAATATACTTATTGTTATTGTTAGTGGCAGCACTCATTTGCTTCAAAAGTTCATAAAAACTTTTAGCCAATACTCCCTTTGATCCCAACTTACTATTAAAATTAATGTGCTTTTCGAACTTCCCAGTCAAAAAATTGATTAAAAGCTCATATGTCGCAGATAAGCATTGCACAACAGAATTCAAATAGCAAGTATTGCCCAAATTATATAACCCGGTGGTCATTTCTACATTTGAAACTGGAAATAAAAAGTTTGATGATCCATCAGGATTGTTTGATGCAGAACCGAAATCGAAATTACTCGAGGACCCATTATTAATTTTATCCGGCAATTGAGGAATTGCAGATGAGGAAGAATATGGACTTTCCACATTGATGGCGGATCTTAAAAACGCAGAACCATTGGAAGAACTATGAATAGGAGAGAAAGTATCTTTAGGAACTTTTATTTGAAGATTGGAGGTATCTAAAAATAATTTTTCGGGAACTGCTGGCTGTTGATTAATAATAGTGGTTGTGGTAGTTGTACTGGAAGGAATCAACGGACTAGGACTTGGCGAACCATTTTGAAGACTTATATTACTAAATGAATTACTAAAATTGTTATTAGTAAAATCAGAATTGTTGTTGTTTAGGTTATTTGGTGTTCCTAAAGAAAATGAGGAGACATCGGCTATTGAGGAGCTGCTATTGATTTTGTTATTTTTGGAAAGCGGAAGGGGTGCTGGTTGTTGTTGAGAAAAATTAAGGTAAGAGGCAGGAGAGTATAATGAAGGAAAGTCTATATTTTTTTTGAATAATAGATCATTATGAATATTATCAGCAGAGTTTTTACGGAAATCTGAACTTCTAGATAATGATAATGGAGGAAAGCTTATTTTTTCGTCTCTAGGCTCAGTTAAGAAAGATTTACCATAAGTTGCAGCCCACCTCAGAAAACCACCATTCAAGAATAATGGATTTCTTTTTAACAGTTTGACTGGTGATTTTTCATTCAACAAAGATAACAATTTTGTAAAATGAGGAGGAAAATTATGGAACTTATCAATAGCATCAATAGTAAAATTATTATCATAAGCTACTATCAAAGGAAACAAATCTCTTTTTTGGAACAACTCTCTCTCAAATTCTGGTGAAATAGTTAAAGAGTCTCTTAACTCACCTTCTGTCATAATACTCTCCAAGGTAAACGGTTCGATACAAATAATATTATTGAACTTGATGTGTGATTTGTCAAATTCTTTTCTAGTTCTCACATCAATTAATAACAATGATTTCGGTATCTCTTTCACTAATTCGTATAGCTCATGAATATTAATGTGTGTTCGATATCTAGACTTATTTCCATCATTATCGTTGAGTAATTTAGTTATTATTGAAGTATCGTCTAATTCGTCGATCTCTGGTTCATTTTTATCTTGTGATGGTGATTTTGCTCCATAATGAATAATATTAGGCAGCATCAGATAATTTGCATTAAAACTGTTCACAGAAGTATTACTGCTAGTACTGCTCTGTCTTTCCTTTTTAGGTTTCAAACTAGTGAATCTCGAAAGTAAGTTGTCAACTTTATCGCCATTTTCACTTCCGTTATCTGAAACTGCAGCTAACGTATTGGAGTTTTGGGATCTAACTGGAGAAAGAGACGATAAACTTGCTGCACTGTTGGAGAGTGCACTGGAATCTCCTACATATTCATTGATAAATTGCTTTACTGTCAATATTTTCGGATCTCCTAGTAATGATTTTTCTAAATTTTCAAACGCCTCAATGTAGCGTGTCTGTGATTTGAATGTTTGTTTGTAATCAAGATGGATATTTGTCAAAAGCTCTAGTGCAATAGTGTAGTCAACAAGAGCCCTTTTGTATATTTGGAAGTCTTTGCCATCCAACTTGTTGCAAGCCACAGTATACTGGTTCATATATGTTTGGGACTCATGAAATATCGCGAGAAGGAAGACTTTCTCATTGTCTTTGTTCTTTAGTTTCTGCTGCCGCAAGATTATGTCCTTCTGGCTTTTAGCATTCTGCATAATCTTCCATGATCTATTGTTTCCAGTGCCATTTGGATGAGGGTTGCCACCAGTGGCACCGCTGTCGGCAGAAACAAAGGGCTTTATGTTCAAATCAACCATACAACTTTATACTCCTTTGGGGGTTAGGATTGGTAGGAGCTACACAAAGCGAACGAATTGTGAGCCAGATCTTCTAATCAAACACACTGTACTGGATCCACCTCAGGGAACTGAATTCTGAGTCTGGCAGAACAATTAATCTACCTACTTTTGTAGTGTATTTTCAACAAAAACACCTGAAAACACCACAATTATGGAGAATATATTCAACTTTAACTCGTTTGAGCCTTTCCTGGTGTATAAATGGCAACCTAATGACTGGAAATAGCACCTATAATTGTATTTTACGTAGAGTATCTTGCCATATTAGATTCCAAATAACCATTTGCATGAAATAATTGAAGGATTTCAAATATTGTGTTTTTTTGCGGGACGTTTTTGATCTGCGTGGCGTAATAAAACGCCAATGCTGAAAAAGGAAAAAGCTTACAAGAAGTGGAAAATGGACATTTTCTTCAATAATTTACACCAAACATCTTTTTTAGTTGAACTTGCTGGCAGATAGATACCAGAGAATCCTGAAGTAATTGCTAACGGGGTTTTTGATGTATAGTTGCTGCTTTTCGTCATGGATATTCTGACTTCATAGGTTGGCTTGGCAGAGTTAACTAGTCTTTGGTAAACTGTATAATTTTTGAAAGCTTATTGAGCTCAAAACACTCTGAGATCTAGCTCTGTACAGTTCTGTACAGTTTTCTACGATTCTTGCTCAATAATGGCATTCTGAAGGTAGGATATTAGTGATTTGTGAAGTATTGAATGATTTTGAAAAAGTATTGAATGATTTTGAAAAACAAAAAAAGAAAAAAAAGGTCTTTATTCTATAGAAAATTAGCATATATTAGCTGTAAAGAGCACGAAGACAATGCTGCCATACAATACACATGGCTGAAGGGGCTCAGTAAGTGACGAAAAAGCCATCCCAGAGGTGAAAACAAGAAATATACAAGAGAAAAGGCACTCAACCCAGTCTAATGGAGTAATCGTTCCCGCTTTGAGTGATATATCTGACCCATGGATAGCTCTGGTACTGCATCTTTGGCTCGTTGATCTTCAAGTATCTGACCTGGAGCCCAGAAGTGATGAAATATGGAATTTGGAATTTTACACTGATAGGTCTTTTGGATTTATATGTAGGATCATCCAATGACACAGAAGGTAACCCAAGCTCTGCGATCATTGCTGCTTCTTTACCACCTTGGAACTTACTGATCTTCCAAACAATAGCAGAAGTTTCTGGCGCATATTTGGTGGTTCCAACGTAACATTGGAACTTTGGTGAATCAGCATCTTCCGGAACTGGGATAATGATTTCAACCTCGTTTGCCGTGCTTCTCTTTTTGAATTGGGCTCTAGCCTTGGCTTTGATCTCCACTCTGGAGTTAGAATGTATTTTAATTCTGCAATCAACCCATATTAGAGGCTTGATAGGCGTAGACAATCTGTAACTCATTAATTCGAATTCACCATCTGGTGGAATAAATGTTATGATTTTTTCATTCTCAAATTTCGACAATCTGACACATTGGTGGAATTTGACATCTTCCATCTCCATATTTTTCTTATTTCCTTCACCACCACTATTAGCAGTACTGTTACCAGAATCATCACCATCTTTCTGACCAAACATACCTTTATCATTTAGACCTAATCTTAAATCTGGCATACCAGATAATTTGGACTTGATTTTGATTTTACCTAAAATTTCGCTTCTCAAAACTTGTCCATTTGGATTGACCAACATATTAATTGATTCCACCACATCCAAGAACACCTCATTTTTCTTGTAATGAATACCTTCTGGTCTCCAACTGACAGCATTTGTAACAGCACTTGGTGGTCTTTCTTGTTTCTTGGCTCTGATCAATGTATGTGATTTCTGAGTGATGTATTCTTTCAAAATTTTAGTGTCTGTAGTTTGGGGGAACCCATAGTCGATCATTTCGTCCAATAATTCGTATATGACCACAAAATTATCTCGAATCGACTCTTCTTCCAAGTTTTTGAAATACTCTGTTAAAACAGAAATCAACTGGTTGAGGAAAAGCATAATTTCTAAAGCATTGTTGTCATGTTTTGTCAAGGCAAGAATGTACAAGTCGTTATGTGTGACATAAAGGTAGTTGATTCCGTTGTAATTGAAAATTGGAGGAGCTGCACTGTTTTCTTCTTCGGCCTCGAGCTTTAAAAGAGGGAACTTCTCGATTGCGGAATAAGGAACGTCACCTTTGTAGTCTCTGCTGAGCAACGGTTTCCCTTTTGAATCAAGAAAATAAATTACGGAAGCCATGTTTGCGAAAATGTCCAGACTGGTTGACTCTTGATTGTTGTGTTGGATGATCAAAAAACAAAAAAATAACAAAAAGCAAGCGCAAATTGGCTGTTTTTTTTAGTAAAATAGCCTAGTGTTCTTGATTGATATTACCCAGATCTTTGAAAATCTTGTTTATTTGACTAACAATAACCCTTTTATCGTAATATTAATGGAAATATAAACTAATAAAAGCCAGTTTCGTTGCAAATAGATCTAATATTACCACTGATAACCTGTCTTTTACGTTGATTTTAGCATATGTAAAGCTTTGAAAAAAAAAATTTTTTTTTTTATACGTTTCTTCTACAGAGAATACTATATAGCCAATTTTTGAATTTTTCAGCTGAAAGAACCCTTAAAAAACAGCGAAAACACCACAATTGACAAGACAATTAGACTCAAAACTGAATGAATAGATCAGAATTGGAATGTTTGTATTGAAATGGAGTTTGTGACCAGTTTTTATTGGGTGAAGGTACTGATAATTTGTGCTTTCTGAGTGTTCTGCGCAGACTCACAAAATTTCGAAACCCGTTAGCGTAACCCTGTAGAAGTTCGACTGCTGAATATCGTTTGGATTGCCAAGTTGCCCAGCTGAAAATCTTTTATGTTTGGGATTCTTTAGATTGATCTACTAGCTACTCAGGAAAAGCAATTTATTGGTAACCAAATATGTTTGTATATATATATATATATATGTAAGACGATAAATAACCACTCATTCTTCATCGTCATCGACATCTTCGTCGTCGTCCCAGTTGAAATCCTCTTCATCGTCTTTGCTGTTGTGATCCTTTTCGTGCTTGTCTTCTTGTAACATCTTCTTTCTTTCCTGCTCCTTTTCCAAAATCTTGTCGTATTGGTAAAAGTACTTGCTCCAGAATTCGTTGAAGCTGACCTTGCTTGGCACCAAACCTGCCATCAATTTTTGCAAGTCCTTCTTCTCCTCCAACAACTTACTGATCTTTTCGAACTCTTTGCCCTTATCAGACTCATAATCTACGACATTGAAGTCTTTTTCTTTAGTTAAATCTTTCAAGTAATACTCTTCCTTGGTTTCCAAATCGTGGATCTCTGCTTCTGTTCTAGTAGCGAAAACTTTGGTTTTTTCCTCCTCTTTGTTCAACTCTGGAATGTAATTGAATAGTAATTTGCTTTCATCTTCGCTCAACTCTCCTCTGTTGGCTTGCGTGATCTTGAAATCTCTCAAGTTTTCCTCATTATTGGTGCCTTCAATTATATTGGTTTTTATGAAAGTACCCATCTTGTTGGCATAATCAAGCGAAACATTCTCGACTTGCTCCAATTCGTTATCTAAATCATTTAAATAATCAGTGGCGGCCTTACCAATTTTTTGAAATAAAAAGTTGAAAGACGAGGTTGCCTTACTGGACAAAGTCTCTTTGCTGGACTCTTCCCCGTTTTTATTGGCATCTGTTTCAGCGGCTTCATCATTGAGGTTCAAGTTTTTGGTGAGATTGCTCAATTGCTCGTTGAAATGCTTGGTGGTGTTTGCGCTGATGTTTTTCAACAACGGATTCTCCATGAGTTTGGTAACTCCTTCGCTTGTGCGGTCTGTTAACACATTGAACGACTTCTCAATGCTGGTTTCCAATTTATCGAATCTTTCTTCAGTTTTGTCATCAGTTTTGAACTCAACCTTTGATGGGATATCTGTAATTGGAGCGGTTCCGCTAATCTCTGGATCAGCGTAGAAATCCATGTTTTCAGCTATTAAACAACGATACTGGCTTTTAAAACAAATATTTTTCGCAGAACAACTAAACGCTACTGTTTCAAATCACTGGAATATTGTAAACCTGGAATTATTCCCTTGAAATCGTGCTCTCGATGCTGGGTTGCTCTTTGTGAACCCTTGATAAGTGAATTGCAATATTGATTGAAATCAATGATTTTGTATCAATTGCATGTTGAAAAAAAAAAAAAAATCAATATTACTGCTACAGCTAAGAATCAATACACTTTACAGTAGTTTTATCAGTGCTTAAGAATTTGAAATCAAACTGTTTGGTCAATGACAAATAACTTGAAGTACTGAAAAAGGTGTGGATTTCGATCTAAAGTTATTGGGGCTTTATTTAAATAATGAATAATTGAAAAAAAGGATCCAATTGTTTCTTGAAAACGAGGACAGAGTTGATTCCTAAAACAAGAGCTCAAGTAATTCTTAAGAGCACATTGTTAATCAGGGCCACAGAATACATAGATCAGCCAATTAGTGTCAAAATTACTATTAAAAGTCGATAAATAACATAAATAAAATGCAGGAAGTCAAGCCCCTTGTTCCACCATTGCGTTTCAATACGATTTTCCCAAGAATTTACCGTGGCTCGTACCCAAGACAGATAAACTATCGTTTCCTCAAAAGATACAATATCAAGAAAATCATATCGTTACTACCCGATCCCATAACAGAGGATTCAGACAAATTGTTGTACGAATTTGCGCAGAACCAGGGAATCCAGCTAGTGCATTTCGAAGTGAGTGGCGGTAAGTCCAAAGGTAAAAAACGACAAGCTGATCTCAATTATGCGACCGTCTCTAGTGTTCTTGATTTATTTGTCGAAAATAGCGCAAGTGATTCTGATGATTGCATATATATACACTGTTTAAATGGTTGCCATGTCACAAGTTTGGTAGTGGCTTGTTTTAGAAAAGCCCTTTTTTGGAATACACCTTCGATAATCAATGAGTTCATTCTTTACTCAGACACCATAAACGTATCAGACCGCTCTTTTATCGAGAATTACAAACATGAACATGAACTTAAGACCCTCTTTAAACGTTTAGAGATAGAAAATTAAAGCAAAAAAAATAAATTCACACGGTTTCCATTTATTATATTCAATCTTTGATTTTATTGACGGCGATCAGTGAAGAACACACAACTGAAACATAATACTTAAATAAAACATGAATCTATATATTAATAGACAACTGAATTTCGTAACCAACATTCGCTAGATCAATATTACGTCACCTCTATCTATATGTTTTTTGATAATCTTGTACTGTAATGCATGAATATCGTCCTTGTCTAACATTATTTCAAGTTCTCCCAACCTCACAGGTTTCACATTGTCTTTCAAAACCTTGACAAATACAAAAGTATTAACATCTGGCGAAGTGATCATCGAGACACCACCGCTCTCATCATCCACGCTTTGTAGATGCTCAGGTAACTGATCAATAAATAGTTTTTCGTACAACTGTAGAAGAATCTTGAGATGACCATTCATGAACTTCAATTCCAGCTTGCTCATAATCTCTTCTAACTGTATCTCGCCGTTTTCTGATTTCTTATTCAAATAAATTCCAAACTCCTCGATCTTCGATAATCTGCATCGAAGATATGATCTGAGAAGAAAATTTATTCTTTCTATTTCGTTTTCGATAATGAGTAACTTTAGCTTAATATCCAGATCATTCGTTTCAAGCTCGATCGAATTCAATTCGATGATTTCTATTTGCGACTTTAGTCTGTTCAAAATGCTTGCTATTAGTACTTCTTTGTACGGTAACAATTCCGGGGCCATTCTCTCTGATATCCATGCTTGTTGCAAAGCAGCGCTCTCCTCAGCTTTCAATTTCATTGATCTCTTCGATTCATTTGAGAATCCTTTACCGTTTTTATCAGAGAAAGCACTCTCCACCGTGTTCCCCACGACATTTCTCTCTAAATCTTTCAAAATATCGTTTATATCCATCTTTCTTATGGTATTTCTCTTTATTACAAGTGTGGGTAGATCTTTGGGAAACGAACAAAATTTCTAGAAAAGCAATACCTTAATCCACTCGATTGATCCCGCTGCTATTTATACTTAATTCTTGGGTAGTCAATACTGCTACAACTATCCTGTATTACTCTCTTCGATATCAAAGGGTTATTAAAGGGCTGCAATATGCAAAATAGCATAATGCTGTAAACATGAAAAAATAACCCAAAAAAATGGATGCGTAATATTATATATACAGGCTTTCCTAAAACGAGATTTCAATTTTCTATTCATGAGTGATTGAGCAAATACATGACTATTTACGTCTTATTGATTGAAGGTAACTTGAAGCAAAAATAGTGATACAATGGTAGAAAGAAAGATCAAAGTGCCCAAAAGCTCTGCGCATTTCAGAAATGTTTACCAATGTGTCAATGGGGAATACACCATTGGAACAAATAGAAAAACAACCTATTCAGCTGACGAAATTCTATCTTTGCAATGCAAAGGTGAGATACAAATCCCAATACCTAATGAGTATGTCACTTCGAAGAACCAACGGATTATCGAGCCTTCAGAAGGTGCAAATTTAGCTGAAGGAACAAGCAAGAACGTTGTTTTGCCAGATAGCGAATTGTTGAAGGTGATACACTTCTTTGTGAGCTGCAAGATTACTGAAATAATGGAGAATATCAACGAGAAAAGACAAGAATTTAATGAAAAACTAATAAAAGCTGTGCAAGACAATGACACCGAGAGTTTACATCCTCGGTTGAAAGATTTTTTGAAAAACAAAACAAAACAAGCAGGTAATACTCTAGATGAGACTACTGAGGAGGGTTACATAACTGGAATTTGTAACCACTTTCTAGCAGATAAGTTGTTTTCGTTTATGGATGAAACAGCGTTGATAACATTGGGGATACTTGTGCGAGAATGGATGGAGAAACTGATAAGTTCAGTGAGACCTAAGAAGAACAAAAATTTTTATTTGACGAAGCCTACTGGGAAAGACGGCTCCGGTGTCTTGCAAGAACTTGGGACTATAGTTCCTACAACAGATCTTACAAATATGATAACCTTGGGTTCGAAAGTTGATGAAACTGATGAACTTAGAAAGAAAAAAAGAAAGCGCCTCAGCAAGACTAAACAATCAAGAAGTAAACCTATCAAGGATAAAGAACGTCTTCGAATGGATGTGGAAGCATTGGATGGTGTATCTATTGCACATACTCAGGGAAATAACGGGGAATTGAGCAATTCAGACATCAATGGCTCGCAGACAGAACTGAAGAGATCAAGCAAAAAACACAGTAAAAAACATTCATCATCGAGAAGAAAGGCTCTAAAGCTTATGAAAAAGAAAAGAACTATGTTTTGAGATACTTTATTGTATATACTACGGGATTACTACATGAATATTGCAATTGGAAAATCAGTTCATTTTGCGAACTTTTGATTTTTTTTCTTTTCTAAACCAAGTTTATTTCAAATATGTATTAGTTTTCAAGTTGCAGACAACAATTGTAGATATAATGACAATATTATGCAATTCAAACGACTCTTCTGTCGTTCAAGTAACGTATGATGGCTCCGTTACCGCCATCGATTTCGATGGTTTTATTGAACCAGGATAAAATGACCCCACTTAACTGTTGGCCCTGGCTGGAGCTCATGAGCTTGTACAAATACTTGACCAAGACATCTCTTTCGTCCTCGGACAACTCGGAGACAATGCTGCCCACGGAGCTGCTCTTGACCAGCTTTAAGATTTCCAATACCGTGGATGCATGCAACGTCTTGGTTTTTGCGTCGCTGGCGTATGGCACGTTGTTCAAGACATACACCAACCCATCGTAGAATTCGCCCTTGGATATGAGCAGTTTCACCTGGTTGTTGATCAAGGACACGTCCTCGTACGAGATCGCGACCGCGTCCTCAGGCACCAAGTCCTGGGCTGTCAAACGCCCGTTTGCCTCCAATGCATCGATGTCTATTCTTCTCCAGTCGGTAGCCATGTTTCTTATTGGGTATTCTGTGCTTTTTCCGATAATTCTGTTCTTTCTCACTCAAACTGTGAATATCCTTACGGTTTCCTTGCGAATTGGCTGGTTTTTGAACAGTTTTCGTGGTCTTTTCTGGTATAATATTGACCTTTTTATTCGAATTTTGCTGTTTTTCAGCTTTTCTACCAAATCCGGCGAGCCGCGCTGGTTTTCAGGTTTTCGTAGTATTTCCATAAAATATTAAAATTTTTTCCCAATAAGAAGCTTTAAAGACAAAAACAATCTACTATGATTACCCTGGAATACTTGGATTGGAGATGTGTAATTGACCCCAATTGATCCAATTCAAAAAGGAAAAGGGCTATTTTTGCAGCCAGAACCAAGATCTCAAGTTCGGGAAACCTGAAAAGTGTTTTAAAAAGTTCAAAAAGGCTGAAAACAACCAAAAATATTTGAAAACAACCAAAAATTGTTGGACTAGAAACAAAATAGTTGGACCGAAATTTAGTATAGTCGAACAGAAATAAACGTATCTGAAGAACAGTTATTGAGCCAGAAATCTCTTTCCAAATACTAAAGATTGAAATATTGCAATTAGAGATCGAAATATTGCAATACGTTGCACATTAGACATCCAAAAGTAGCACGGTTGAACAACATACACAATATAACAGCAAATTAGCAACCCATTCCCTTTCTTTATCTCTAAACCAAACAACATGGACTCCTCGGTGTTGTACTCCCAGCAAAAATTCCGTTTTGCTCCTCGTAAATCCACCATCGTTCCTTCCAGGGAAGCCAGCGTCGAACACACAGAAAGCTTCCGCGAACAGTCCTTGGTCGACAACGTTCCAAAAAAGGCAACTGAATTAACCAGAAATGACAGATACAGAGTCAGCACATTGGTATCGACCCCTGAACCTTTGCGCGCCAACAACACTTTAAGCAATGGCTACATAGATACATACACGAAGCACGCTTGTTTTGTCGATGACACAAACTTGCAAGTCATCGTGTGGAACTACACATCCCAGGACCAGAATCCAATCATCCATTCAATCCCCGTAGAATCAGCCAATATCATCCCAATATTGGTGATGCCCTCGCCAGGAAACAGCGAGCCTGGTCTCGTGCTCACATATACTGATCTGGGCAAAATATTCTATTTTGAAAACATCGATTTCCAAAGTTTGAACCATACTATAAAACTTTCCGCAGGTGAAAGCATCAAAACATACGAAAATATCGATCCTACAGGAATCTTGTTTTCCACTTCCAATGGAAGACTCATTCTTTTATCCTTGAGAAACCCTGCTGGTAAACCGATTTTGAAAAGCTTTGATTTGATCTCCTCTTCTTTTCTTTCTTTCATTCCTCTTTTAAGTGGCTCCTCAGCTTCTCATGTTGTCGCTGGAGTTACAGGCTCTATCGCTTCTATTAGAGCATCAAAAAATTTGGGAAATGGCTCAAGATCAGTTATCGTACTCACAGATAATGGAAGATTCTTAATCTTGACAATTGATCGTTTCGGTCAAACATCAAAAGAATTCGAATTCAACGGTTTAAAGAATTTATTCTTCAACGAAATTAAAGACTTGTATGAAGCATCAGATGTTGATATTTTAGATTGTATCTCTTTGGATAATGATAATAATTTCTTGGTGTTAACCTGTATTAGAATCTCTTCGCAAGAATGTGCATATATCTTGTTTACTTTGAAAAAAGAAGACGATGAATTACTCGTGGTCCAAGGTTATAAACTAACACGTTACACTGCTGGAGTAGAAAAAAGTAACAATTCTCCAAAGATGTATTTGTGTAAACCAAACGGTATAACGTTTGTTGTTTTTGGTGATGCAGTCGTGCTCGTTGAAACAATTCCTCAGATAACAATGGATGATCAGAATTTCAGAAGAAGATGGGAAGATATAATCACTTTCAGATCTCATATTGACATCATTGGTTATGGATTTGAGGATGCAATTTTCCCCTCAATGATTGTCATTTCCAAGCAAGTTGGAATGCTACAAATTGCAATGATCAATGATAATAAAACTACTAATAATGACTCATCATTTGTTAAATCTCACATAGAACAGGCTGTTTTCTATGGCGGTGATTCCGATGAAAGTGGAGAAACTGCTATGACTCCACTTCAATTTGATTTCACTAATAATATTCAACTTGAAGAAAAAGAAATAGAGAATTCAGTGTTGCAAGTCAGTGATGAATTAATATCTTCTAAACTGATTTATTTACCTCCAAGGTTAGCCTCTTTGGAATCCCATCTTCAAAGAAGATTCGAAAAATGTGTAACATTTAATAAGTATGTTGCTAACAATTTTTTAAATGATATTCCTTTATCTACAAAGCTTCAGATCATTGATGACTTCCAAAAAATAAGTGCAGCTGTTCAGATTTGGCCTCTAATAAATGAATATAGACAGAAAGATGAATATTCAGAGATTTTTGTATCTGTTATTCAGTCTATGGAACTTCCCGCCAATAATAACCCTCATAAAGCTAGCACTAATGTAATTGAAAACTTCTTTTATTATGATATTAAGCATTTGGCAAAGTTTATATCTTTGTTAGTATCGAAATTGCTATCAAAAAACTCTGCTTATTATAATGCTGCAATACTCATTATTTTAAAAGCAATAAAGAATGGCTCAATAGATATAGAAGATGATACTAAATATGGATTGTATCATATTGACTCGGATGAAGCGATTCGTGAGGGTATCAGTACTGGTATTTATCCGTGGATCATAACTGATGACCTTTGCTTTAAGTACGCACAATTATTCACTAAATATTATGACTCTATCAATCAGTTAGAGTCTTTCCAGAATTCACCTGAAGTAGTTGACCAAATAATTTCGCTAGTTCTGATTTTGTTCTTCACATTCAACAGTGCCTTATCCTACTTTGGTAGCTCCGCATCTAATGCTGAATTATTTATCAAATATGAAAAGACATATGAAACTGACAAATCTAAATGGATCAACTCATTGTTGATAATTGGGGAATCTGCTGTTGCTTTACAAATTGCGGAGTCATTCAAAGATTTTGAATCCATAGTTCAAGTTATCGAAGCAGAATCTGTGAAAATAAATTCAACCAAGGATGAACAATTGATTTATGATAAATTAAGATTTTATTTTGAAAAGTTTGGTTATGATTTTGCTAAAACCTTGTATGAATTTTTCGTTCAATCCGATAAATACCAAGATTTATTGATGGGATATGTTAATTATGATCAATTTGATTTTTTGAAAACCTTTTTAAACTCCTCGCCAAAGTACGGAAGAATTTACTGGATTAAAAATGTTTTGGATAATGACTTTTTACAGGCTGGTGAAACTTTAATAAAAATTTCCAATAATACAGATGAATCTATTCAAAATAAAGAATTTGAACTAAGCATTGCAAAATTGAGTCTTTTAGCAGTTTTAGAATCTGATCCTAATAATGATTTTATAGTGGAAAAGTTTAATGTTATTGAGACTGAATTATTTGTTTTGGAACTTCAAAATAAATTGTATGAGGAGATATCTCAATTGATTGCACCACAAGACACTGAAATTAGCAATGGAATTACAGATGGAAACCAAGAAACTGGATCAAATGACTTGAAGAGTAATCAAATTGACAAGGTTCTAAACTTATTAGCATCCAACTTGATTAATAATAGGGCTGGAAATAATAGCGTTTTGTTCAATAATTTGAGGAAATCATTAACCTTGTTGATGAATAGACAATATGTTCCTACTCTTGGATTTATCGATCTGCTTACTTTACTCAATTCCGATACCGAATCTATCGAGGTCAACTTTTATAATGCTTTGAAAATCATACTTCAAGACCGTAATTTGGATAATTATGAATTCCAGTTTTTGCAAACATTGATCTGGAGAAGATGCATCTTAGCAAATAACTGGGTAGAAATCCTTGAGTTGATTCAACAAGAGACTAAGAGTTCTGAATTTATTCAAGAGAAGATTTCCAAGACTGTTTTGTACCAAACATTATTGTGTTGTTTCCAAAATAACGATTTTTCATCGTCGAGCCAAAAGCTACAATTACCAAATTTAGAGCACAAGTTGGTTGAAAAGATTGAGGATCTACCTATTTCCATTTCTTCGACGGAACAAATTCCAAAATTACAAAGAACTGCATTAGTCAATGAATTGAATTTCGAAGCCTCGATGATAGAAGACTTGATACAGAATTTTGGCTTTTCTGTCTTCTTCAAGACTATAGTTGGTACAGCTCACAGTAATTCCAATTCAAGATTGCTTATTAATTATGAGACTCTTGAGTTGCAATCGTGAACGACCATGCTATTCAGCAGTTACAAATATATATTGTATTCTATAGACTATTTAGTGAAGAAAAAATACAAAAAAAAAAAAAAGAAAATTGTTTACTTATAATACAATTTGACAACGAAAAAAGCTTTATCTGGCTTTTGAAGTCATTGAACTCAGCGGTTGTGTAAAGAAAATGGTTGACTTACTGACTCTCTAGGGTACTTGGGGTCTCTTCGAGGCCTTCCAAGTCCTGCTTGGTTTCCTGGTTGGCCTGTTTTTGTTTTCCCTCTTCTGGGTGTTCAGAATCGTCATCGTTGTTATCGCGCGAGCTAGTTATCGGCACACGTACAGCTCCTTCTGTCAAAAAGCTGGCAGGGTCCCTGTTATCCTGATTTTCCTGGTAATAATTCGCCAAGCTGACAGTTGCCAACGATATCTGCCTTTTTATGTCGTTCCAATTACTCAAGACAAAGCTGACCTCCTCCGTTCCCTCGGAGATATCCTCGAAGTTTCTAACCATGAGACTCAAGCGATTCTTGAGCTGCTCCACCGAGTATGACATCTGCTGTAGCGCCATTAATTCGCGCTCTTTCTGCAACTTTGCTGCTCTAATATTAGATCCATCCATTTCTAAGCCTCTATCAAAGAATAACAACCAGATATATCCTTTTTTGTGGAATTTAACGACTTTTTCGAGCTTTAAAGACTTTTTGACGATATATTTGGGTAAAATCAGTAAATGTTTAGTAAAAGACGCGTTAATTGCTTTAATTCTTTTTTTTTTTTTTTTTTGTAATTTGGCTTACATCAAAAAAGGGAAACGAAAACATAAACAAAATATCCAAATATTGATTCCTTCCCATACTTTTACCCTTTACAACCCTTTAAAATCGTCAAAATATCAATGGATAGTGATTGAATACCCCTATTTATTTGCATTTTAGACATTATTTTGGCTCTAGAGGTATTGTTCTGCGTTCCACTCTATCTGAAACCAACCAAAGCTGTGTATTTTTCTGTTTTTTTTTTGTTTGAATTTGACTTTTTCCACTTTTTGACTACTTCAGCAATACCTATTTCCAAAACTATAGAATGTCATGGAACCTGGCAATAGACAATACAGAGAACAACAGCACGTATTTCTAGACAGTAATAGCCAGGGTAAAGCAAGCAAGGTTGACTCAGGAGGAACACTAGCTAATCTTCTTCGAAATAGTAACAATTTAAACGGTTTGCAAGGACAGCAGCAGCAAGCCAACTATCTCCAACTAGCAAACAACAACCACGCATTGGCAAAGCGAAACTCGTTGATGATGACCAAAATAGCAAAACTCGAAAAAAAGATATCGCATCTACAAGCTGAAAATATGAATTTGAAAAGAAATAACATATCAGATTCCCAGCTCCGCAAATCCCTACTAAATGATAGATTGACTATTATTGAAGATATAGTAAACGAAAAGTTCAGCGATATTCTAGCCGCTTTCACAACCACAAGACAGCAAGAAGGTCTTCCGTTTCGTCAACTTGAGATTTCTTCTAAACTGATGAACAATGGGGTAGGCGATAATAGCACAAGCCGCCAACCAGAAGACCATGAACCGTCAAAATCAGGTTCTTCTTCACTTTCCTCCTCTCAAACAAGCTCAGAGATGCCAGATAATCCAAATGACAGTAATACAGATATAAATAAGAACATAGAGAAACAACAGAGCGATAAGAAATTATCAGAGAAAAAGAGACGTTCTTTAAGAAGACAATCAATTTATATATCTAAGGAATCTTTACAGAATACAAATCATGCTACAGGTAAAAACCTTCAAAATTTAAGCAATCAAACGGATAACTACTCTTTGATGGAAAACTATGGAAGTACAGGTATTGATTCTTCTTCGGATTCTCTAGGAGTAAATTATGGTAGTCATATAACCCCTCCAAATGACAGAACGTTCAAACACACTAATATTTCAAATGGAAATCAAGGGGGAAAAGCCGATGATAATCTTAGAAAACATGATATTGAGATCTACAATGATTACGCGGGTTCTAATATACACGAGTTGACACCCTCTTCACCATCAAGTGATGAATCCGATAGTAGAATTCACGTAGTTGAACTACCCGATCAATCAAATATTGCCTCTATTCACAGAATTAACGATAAATATTTACAAGCCCAGGAATTAATCTACCAAGAACAAATGAAATACAAAAAATACCAATCATCAATCCAGGAAAAGTCACCAGATTCTGATTTCCCAAAATCTGCTGTAATGCGAGAACCTTTCAATGATGATAGCCTTGATAAGTTCTCTCAAATATACAATGTTTCCCAGAGCTCGATGATTCTTCAAGATAATACAACCAAAGTAAAAGTCAATAAAGATTTTGAAAACAATGAAAATATTGATGAAAGGCCAGATTTCAACAACTTTATTTCGAAGGCACAATTTAAGTCTGAATCTACTGAATATGAACCTTTGAATATTGAGTACGAGGATATAGTAATTGTCAAAAATGAGAACCAAGAAGTTAATCATAGTAGAATAAAAAGCAAATCCGACTCTAAAAACAATAGTCAACTCATACAGAAATCAGATTCTTCCAAAAGACGTACGAGAGGAAAATCCGTTAATTACGCTTTGCCTTCTTTGAAAACTAAAATGAGAAGACCTTCGAAGGAAAATGAAATTATTGAAGTTAAAAAATCCAAGAGAAAATCATTGACTTCAAATAATGTTAAGCTTGCTAAGAAAAATAGACAACCTTTGAAATTGCTATCAAATAATACTTGAGACAAATCTCAGGAAAAAATACAACTACACGTATATATATGTATAATACACAAAATAATTTGATAGAGATGAGTCATAAGATTTTATAAATTTTTACCATGTAGATATATATTAATTATCAAATGTTTAAAAAAATAACCTTTGCTTAAACAAATTAACAATAATTGATTAAACTACTGGTATTTGATATTTTTGATTAACATTATTTCTTGCTTTAATTATTGTGAAAGTCCTTATATTTTTTTTCCAAAGTTTCAAGTTATTAAACTATTTTTCTGGTTGATTATAGTAATTTTTTTGCATAAATATACTATGTTCTCTAATTTCCTTATTTCTATTTCTACCATGTTCAACATAAGCCATATCTTCACCACCAGCATGACTTGCCATGTGACCCACGGATCTGTGTGCTCTGGATTTCTTTCTTTTTGTAGAAGTTCTTCCAATGACGTCCTCCGAATCATCACCTGCTTCAATTGATGCCAATTCTTCATTCTTAAGAAGAACATCTTGCAAAAGTTCACGACGCTCTTTAGCTGAATAATAGGCCAAATTTGGTAGTTTTTCCATACCGTTAAGATGTGTTATCACCTTGAAAGCGTAACCTTGGTCAACTAAAAATGCTTGTCTTTTAGTGGAATAGTACATTTCCTGAGTATCCTTACTTACTAAAGAGTAGAAAAAAGCATTAAAACCCTCATCATTTCTTCTTTTGGCTCTCAAGATTCTTCCTAACCGTTGAGCTTCTTGTCTTCTTGAACCGTAGTGTGAGGATATTTGGATCAAACAAGTAGCTTCCGGCAAATCGATAGAAGTATCACCAACTTTAGACAAAAATATAGTGTTAATATTTTCATTCAATTGAAAGTTCTTCAAAATCTTTAAACGTTCATGTTGCGGTGTGTCACCACAAATAAATGGTTTTGCAAGTTTCAACGCATATTCTTTCAAAGCATATACATTATCAGAGAAAACAATGATCTTATCACCACGCTTTTCATGATAATGAATTAAAAACTGACAAGCCTGGAACTTGGTTGGATTCATGATGTACAATAACATTTTCTTTCTTGCACTTTGTCTAAGATACTCTTGATAAAATTCACTAGTCATTGGGCACCATACTTCTGCACACTGAACTTTCGCAATATGACCCTTTTGAGCCAAATCCATCCAGTTAGCCTCATACAACTTAGGTCCAATCAAGAAATTTAAATCACCAATTTTATCATCTTCTCTCACCAATGTTGCAGTCAAACCCAATTTGGCGTGTGCTTTAATTGTGGTGATGACTCTTCTAAACATAGCTGCCGGAACAACGTGGACTTCATCTAAAATGATAAAACCCCATTCTCTACCAGTCAAGAAATCCATCACTTTCTGGGATTGATGTGATCTATTTCTAGTATTGGCAACCATGGAGTATGTTGACACAACCAAACCTGCCTCACCTTTGAAAATTTCTTTTGCATCAGATGTAAACACAGAAACATTAGCAGGATCTATAGTACACCATTGTAAAAACTGATCTCTCCATTGAACAGCAGAGACAGAAGAAGTGCATAATACAATAACAGATTTCTTAATTGTACATGCGGCAGTAATTCCAACTAAAGTTTTACCTGCGCCACAGGGTAAAACAATAATACCAGATCTTGCTCTACCGTTACCAAACATTTTACTTAAAGATTTTTCTTGATACGGACGAACTTTAGTCGAAGGCTTTAAACCAATATCCAAATTTGCATTAGTTGTATCATTTCTGAAGTCATATTCTTCCAACACTGGATACTCGATTTCCTGACATCTTCTTTTAACATCTTCCACAGATTCTGCGGCGATCTCGAAGGCATGCACTTTGTCAAAATCTTCATCATCGTCATCATCATCCTCGTCCTCTGCTTCCTCAGGAGAAGCCGCTGGGTCATCATTTGCACTCATATTTTTACCTGAATTTCCAACTACAGCTTTGAGAAGCTTTCCATTAGGATCGTTTGTATTTGCTGGGAATCTGCCATCATTGTTATTAAGCTTATTCTTTTCATTATTAGTGTTAGCAGCTGCACTATTTGCTGCTGAAGAATCTATCTTCAATTTACCAATAATTGGATCGTGCAATAGCATTCTCAAAATATCAGCTTGGGTACTTTCCACAAAATATCTGTTATGTTTCAAGACCAATTTGACTTTACCAATCAGCTTAGTGGATGATTTGATGAAGTTAATGATGGATGGTGCTATTGGAACCTTAGAGAATCTATTTAGAACATCGATAATGTCATCGGTTAATAAACCTACAGAAACTGCAGCGTACAAAGAGTAAAGAGTTATACGATACTCGTGAATGTGTGACGGTCTCGAAACGGGTTCTGCTATGGTGATCAAGAAGTCCTGAGCTTGTTCAGCCAAGGGCGAGAAGGACTCCAAAATTATGATAATTTTGTCTACGGCTTCGTAGATCCAAATCGGACGGGACTCATGGTCAGGTCTCAAATTTAGATACGAAAAGTCTGTAGCAGAGTTATTGAATATTCTTGATACCGAATCTGGGTTGAAATGAGGGGCGATCTGCAAGTTTTCTCTGTTGATCTGCTTTTGTTTCTGGATTTTTTTCTCCAAAATCCCATCAACCTCTTCTGATGTGTTGGATGTGTCCGAGTCGTACTCGTAATCGTCGTCTTTCTCGGCCTGGAGCGCCTTTTGCAAAGCACCTGAGATGGTGGTCATTTTTCCTGTATCTAAGTGGGAAACGAGCAGCAAATGGGTAGCTGGAAGATGCAAGACGCTAAGTGATCTGGAAGAGTCAGTGCCACAAAAACAACGCCTTCGTAGTCTATATGGGGAACAACTAAGCACCACAAACGACTTACTATCTGGAGACTTCAAATACGAGCAAAATACACTTATAATATGAGTATATTTTGGTACTTTTGCCTGCTGTACTGGTTGTCTTGAGGGTGATAGCTTTTGCCTTCGTAAAGGGGGATTCCTTTAATCATGATATCTCCTCCTCTTCATGATCGATTTCAAGAAATTCTTATAAACATTCCGTCCTGCCGTCATGGAGCAGGAAATACCGTACCATATTGTCTGCCGGATCTACCTGAGCGGCCGGTTGCCGGTTTAACCTGACAGACGGTTTTGCCGGATATATTTTCTTTTTTTTTGATATTTTTTTTTTTTTTCTCCGAATTTTTCAAAGAAAACGCGTTGATATATAAAAGAAAAACAATAATACGCGTACCCTTATATTTGGACTCCAAGTCATTATTTTGACACAAAATGGTACCCTTGAGCAGCTATTTTGACATCATTTGCCAGATTTATCCCACATAACTGTTATTTTTTTGGCTTAGAAAGAAGAGAGGACGTCTTTCCGCCACGATACTCGAAAAAATTCGTGTCAAATAGGTCTTTTCGAAGCTTCTCGAGCAGATCGTGCACAGAGTCGCCGCGATGGTTCACAACGAGAATGGCTCCTTGGATCTAGAGGGAGTGTCCAACTTATCAGTTACAGATCATCTCCCCGCAGACCTCATCCGCTCCATGTGGCTCGTCCAGTCTTTGAACATACAGATCAGCAAGAAAATGCAAGAGCTAACTGAAATGTCTGATTTGTTGCGCATATTCGACAAAGTAATCAGTGCAGCGACCGTAAGTTCAGGTGCAGAGGGAACAGTGAGGTCAAGTACACAGGAAACTGAGTTGTTAAGAGAAAGGGAAATCATCAGCGGAAATATCACACATCTAAAGAGCGAAATCCTACGATTGTTTAGGGAATCACAAAAAGAAGTAGAAACCATTATTGCAATTTTGACATCCTCCAAGGAATTTCTATCCACATCAAACTATTATCTGATAGAGAACCTATTCCGGATCTCCACGTTAAAACCATCGGAAATTAAGTCCTTGATCCCTGCACAGCCGTCTCAATACAACAAAGATGCAATCTTTCCCAGTATCTCACGTATCAAGAAAATGTATACAGGTATAGATACAGACCGTTTCGAGGCCCAAAAAGATAAATCAAGTGTCAAGCAGCGACCTAATAATGATAAAATATTAAACTTTTATGGTTCCAGTTCAAAAAACATAAAACAACTAATAGATAACTTGGCTCGCGAAAATTCTATCTGCACTTTTGAGAATCAGAAGAAACTCTATGAGACCTATCAAAGAGTTCTCCTAATAATGATAAAGAATCGGATGTTCGACAAAGAAAATTTCAAAAATAGTTTCCAGAGACCCAAGCTTAGAGTCATTTTTAAATCAACAAATCATGAAAGTCATGAAAGTCATGAAAGTTTCAGCCCATCTAACTTGGTTTCTCCCTCGTCGTCTCTTCTAAAGCAAAAAGCTGCAGAAAACCAAGCCTTACTAATGAGTTCCAGAAACCCTAGCACTACTCCTACTACCCCAAGAATAAGATTAACCTTCAAAGCGTATAGTGAAGAGCCAACCCCAGAAATATCATCGCCATTGACACCGTTTCTTAGTACTAGTGACTCTGCACAAGATAATGATAATCAAAAACAGTCTGAGAAAAAATCCTCTTCACAAAAATCATCACTCGTCTCCGCAAAAAATCCTGTCAAAGAGAAAGTCAAAACAAAATCTAAAAGTAATGAAAAGGTTAAAAGTCAAAAGTTTGAAGTTGAAGGGAAAATATCAGAACAGACGACGAAAGAAAATATTGCCGTTCAATATGAGGATGAAGAATTATATTGCATTTGTAGACAGCCCTCTTCAGGTAAAATGATTGCGTGTGATAATGATAATTGCGAATACGGTTGGTTTCATTTTAGATGTATTGGCTTAAAAAGTACTTTCAAGCCTCCAAAAAGCAAGCCATGGTATTGCCAATTTTGCTCACCATTATTTAAAGTTCCAGACAAAAAGGAAAATACTTCAAGAAGCAAATTGATAACCTTGCAAGAGGAAAAATCAATTGTTCCTCCTAAAGCTGATCAAATCGGTTATCAAGAAATGGATATCAACGATATTATCAAGAATGCTAAGAAATCTAAACTTACAACCAATATCACTGTCGTTAAAAATAATTTGCCTTCTAGAAGAACTAGATCCCATGATGCATTACCTAAATCTGAGTCCGAAAACAAGCATCTTGTTTCAAATAGTTCAATCACAAGAAAATTAAGACCGCGAACGGCACCATTGAATGATTCTTCCAGACAGCATATTTCACCGTTAAATGATTTGATTACTCCAACAAAACTCAGAAACTCAAAAAAAGCTAAGACGTCTAATGTCAATACTGCAAGAGGTATTGATGAATCTTCCAGTACCCTGAATACTGCTTCAACAATGGTTGTAAATATAGTACAACCCATAAGCAGGCGCCTTCGTAGATCTAATGTAACCGTTGAGGATATTACAGTAGGCAAAACTATCCCAAAACCTCCTAAAGAACAAAACTCGATTGATAAAATTCAAACCTCCAAAATTCAGAAACCTCAACGAGAACAAAGTAGAGCAAATTCTACAAGCAAGAAAGCTTCTATTTCGCGAAGCAGTTCTACAAATCATAAAAGGCCGGACTCTACAGTCAATAGCAGATCAATCAAAAATACCCAAAGAAGGAGTGCAAGAATTCAAGCCAATGAAGCGAAAAAATTAGGTTCAGAAGATGTGTTACTGGAAATTTCCAAACAAGCTGACTTTAATGAAATTTCAAATGAGAATATACCTTCGTTTTCTAAGAATCTCGGTGTGGATTCTTCACGGTCAAGTACACCAAAAATTCAGAAAAATTACCTTATTGATCATTCAAAAACAATCGGTTTACAACGGAGAGTATCTCCAAGAAGAAAATTGTCTGAACCTGTGGCCAAGAGCAAAATAATGAAGGATCATCTGCCGATTATTCAAAAAGTCAATAAACCTATTCACAGGTTTACTTTCAGAAAGAGAAATTTGAGATCCAGCACAAGATTGTAAGTAAAGTAATGACTGTGATATAATTTGAATTTTTTGTCTATATAAATTCTATGATACTATTTATGAATGAAAAAAAAATGAAAAGGTTAAACCCATAAAGGTTCATCATAGAAATACAACCAGCTCAAGCCTGTCCAACTTCCAATGACTCCAACAGAGCAGTAAACACTATATATCATTAATCTTAAAAACTGCATTCTACCAAGAGCTCCAGCTTTTTCTCCAAGCATATCAAGAATTCCGCAAGTCAAAACCATCGGCACTAATCCCACTATGTATACTAATGTAAATCTATTCAAAAAGAAAACTCTTCTGCTAACGCTAGAAGAAATATTTGATACTTCTTTGAATGACGCGTAGTATATCAAAAACCAAACAAGAGTATACAATACTTTGAGTAACCATAGTTCACTATTAAATAATAATGGGAACAAACTAACATACCCACTGCTTGCAAGTACGTTAAATGACAGCAAGAAACGCTTGTCATAGATTACTAGGAATGAAAAAGGAATAATAATCAACATTATTGCTTTCTCATGTACGTGCCATCCGAAAACAAATGAAGCAAACGCACAAAGAGTCAAAGAGCCTAAGAATCTTCTGTATGTTGGATTGATGAAAAGAGGAAACAATGCGATTATTTGGTAAAATAAGGTTAGCAAAAATGTAATTTTTGGAGGAATATTTGGAAGTATTGTAAACAAGACATCTTGCACTAAACCTCTAGTATTTCCCGCAGAATCCATTTTCTTCAAAATAGTAACGCGATCGAAATTTTTGAAATTGAATATCTTTACCATGAATTGAGAGAATATAGGTAATTTCAACGATACCTGGGATAAAATTCTATCAGAAAAGGAATAAAGAGCCCAGACGTTGGGTGCCCAATACGCATGAGTGAGACCTCTTGAGAATGGGAATAATCTTGACATAACTTGAGGAATTTGATCATAAAAAGGTGCAAAAGCTAAAGAGAATATAAGGATCACTAAGCTTCCTAGCTTGAATAAATTCCCCCACCTTATCAACTTCCAAGGTTTGTTTATTAGCCTTTCATTGTAAAAAAGAGTGTTGTACAAATTAACGACATTTCTGACATTTGGGAGATTTAAACAGTACACTCTTAACAAATAAACAAAATAAGCTGGGGCCAAATATAGGAATATATGTTTGAAACACAAAGCAATAGAAAAAAATGCAGCTATTAACAATGGTTTTTGTAACTTGACACAAATTATAGACCCAACAATGAATGCGAACAAGAACCCGTTATACTGAAAATGGATATGATCAATAATCAAAAATCCAGGAGATAAAGCGATTGAACTAGCCACCACAAAAGTTTGTTTTTTGCTTGATTCTGAGCTTGAATTTATGTACCATTGCAATATCAAGAATAAAAGTATTTCACTGAAGACAACTGTTAATCTTTGGAACACAATTGTTGGAATCCCATACTGGCCTACCTCAATTATATCCAAACAACCGTCATCACGGACGAATTGGGGAACAAGTAAAGAAAGTGCAAATTCGAAGTACGCGAAAAATGGAGGGTAATCGAGCGTCCATTGCGAGGTATTTTCATAGTACCATTGTTTTAAGGGCAAGCCATTTGTGATAGCCAACCAATTTCTATGAACATCGAAATCTGTCGAATGATATGACGTGAAAAGCAAGACTTTAAGGATGAATCCTGCCACCCATATATTGAAGAGGGAGAAGTTCTGCTTCTGAGTGCTATTACTACTTTTGGAGCTCGCACTCATGGTCTGTAGTCTGGTGTATTTGGCTTTATATCGACTATTTTTACTTCATTCTTCAATATTCTAGTATTGATGGGATTGTTTAATTATACAGTTGTTGTTACTGTTTTTTTTCTCTACTGTATTTCCTTTTTTTTGCGCTGTTTTTTTACATTTTTCAACATGCATAGTTTCCAAAAACAGTTAAAAAATTGTTGATTTCTTCTTTCAAAATGCAATTACTATCATTATTCTCATTATTTGGGAGTAGAAACGGTAGATTTCGGGATATTACACTGTAAATCAATGTTTTGCTTGCAGTTTTTAGAAAAATTTGCGATATATTTAAGGCAAAAATGGATAAATAAGTAAATCAAACTTGAGAATAAAAAGATTATTTAAAAATACCGAAGAAAACATAAAGAATGCTAAATAAGATGATCAATGGCAATGTAAGACTGATGTTTTGATAATCGTTCAAATTACCTATAGGTATTGTGAGGCCTTCTTGGTTGTCTGTGCAATTGACTGCATCGTAATGGTAGAACAAAGTGTTGTTTGTAAACAATCCCTCCATGTTGAAAGGATTTTTGGCATCCAAAGGATTTTTGTAAAGAACGTTCTCAGTAAACACTTTCAATAAATCCTCGGCTTCCAGATTGGACATTAAAGAGTTTGAAACGGCCAGATTGATTTTCTGTTCAGAGATTTCACACCCCCAGAATATCTCAGGTTTGTCGATCGACGAATTATAATAGTATTTGTCTGCCTCGACAGATTGGTATCTCGAATGAAACTTTATATCGAACACGAATTGTTCATTTTCTGGGTTTGTGATGAGATTCGGAGAGATTCTGAAAAGCGAGTCGCTCCCCCACTTGTTTGTGCTGTAACTTGGGATCTCCAAATCCGTTTCTCCCCATACACCAACCAATTGAATATCTTTTTTATCGACAAATTCGTTTCTATCAACAAACAAACTATTTGGTAACTTATAGTACGCGAATAATTCACAGTCGAACAACTGGTCATTCATAGGAGGAACTGGATATTCTTTAAGTGTGACATGATGAACTGGATGCAATCCTATAGGTCTAATGAAAGTGGATTCAAAATTCAAGTTGTCATGCAAATCTATGTGTCTTGGCTGAGCGTAGAACATGACCTTTGATGCAACTTCAATGTCAAGATCAGGGTGTTTTTCTTTCTTAGTTTCACTGTCAAATGGTAATCGAGCACTTAACCCATATAAGTTTACCTCATTGACAGACGAAGCCACGGTGTCGATCGCAAAGATTCCGATTTCCTTGGTGATTTGGCTTTCAGATGATTCAGTGTTGTTTGTTGGACTGTATATTCTAGACTCTATGTTTTTCAATACACCTGGCTCCCAAAATAGCGTTATTGTCATGCTATTCTGCTTGAAGAGTTCCTCATTTTTCTGGAAAGAAGGAATGTTCTCGTTGTTGTTGAATTCTATCGATATCGAGGTTACTTCCTCGAGCAAAGCATTATAATTGGATACGCAGTTCTCTTGGAAAGTCACATTTTCTGTCTCATTCAAATGGAATTGAGAAATCTGGGAATCATTGGATTCATTTTCGCAAACCATTTTGGTGATGAATTTGGCCAACTTTTCTGGTGGTGAGCTCATATTATGTGTGTTTTTGTAGAACTTGTTTGCCAAAAAGTTTTGAATGAAACTGTCCTTGGATATGCTGAAATCATCCAATTCAAGACTGTTCAACAAGGACAACAATTTGGGTAATTCGATCTTTTTATCCGCGTATAAAGAATAACCCGATTCCACGAATTTGCCAAACACATTATTCAAATTTTGCAATTCGGTGTCTTTTTCTTCAAAACTCTTTAATGAATTGGTTGTGGACACTCTATCTCTGCGCCATTGAACAGAAAACTTATCGTCAAACTCTACGGGGGCCACCAATCTGTCTTGTCTTTCGTAGTTTGGATTTGGAGGCAAGATCCATTTGCCTCTAGATAGATAGATGTTTTGGTGATAGCTATCTTTTGGGGTTTCAGTCGAATCCGAGGAACTCGGTGAAAGAATTGAGATTCTCAAACGGCTCTGCATCAGCTATTTCTGCAAAAATTTATGAAAACAAGTCACTAGTGACAGCAAAATGACGCTACAGAGACAGCTATTCTATTCAATGTTCTGAAATATAAGTGAATAATTGCCAAAATCACCATCTTTCACAGTAGTCAAAGCTGCTAATCTTTGAAAAACGCTACTTTGAAAAACTAAATGTTTGAAAATGTATGACAGATCTACGCGCGCGCTCTAATACTGATATCGAGATCATCGAAATGATGGGATTACTTTAATATATATGATAATTGAAGCTTTTACAATTGTGAAAATATGGGAAAAGTATGGTTTTTGGGGTAAATTGAATGGCATAATGTACATATGTTTTGGTTATTCGAAGTTGCACGGACTTTTCGTCGAGTTTCATCGTTTTTGAGTCTATTGGGGTTCTTTGTTTTCACTTCTTCAATATTGGAAAACGCTGGAATAAATAGCGAAGTTCATCTCCTATCATACAACAATGCGTGACTTTGATCTTGTTTCTACCAGCGGCTCTGCTGAGGAATCTGGAAATCTAAAGCCCGAAAACTGTCCTTTTTATGTATTGTCTTCTTCTTGTATTTCTTGTGATTTCATTTCGTGTATAACTGAGTTTGATCTATTATTTTCTCGTTGATCACCTTGTAATCTTCCAAACCCTTGAGTAATAATGAACAGAAATTATTTCTTAGATACAGCAAAATCACCCCTCCCTTTTCATAGTTTGCAAGCTTGTAGTACTTGGTGGTTGGTTGAATCATGAGGTCGACATTCCTCAAATTGTCAAAAAAGCTCGGCATCAGTAACTGAACGTATATTATGGGGATCTGCGCCTGGTTGAATACCTCTAACGCTGCTGCTGACAAGATACTGGTGCTGGCAATCATGAAAAAAGTGGTCAGTGGATCTCTGTCCCTCACTGAGATAGTGTATGCCCCAATTGACTCGCGAACCAATCTTGCTCCTAGCTTTTTCTTCGATGACTTACACTGTACGATCATCTGTACCGGATTAAACTGATCATTATCTTTTCTCTGCTTGTCTGGTTGCATCAACAGAACCAACGGTTTGATGGAATGCAACTCATAGATCTCCTTCAACTGCGAGTTTGAGCCAGACTTTCGCTGAGTTTGACTGTTTGAGTCATTCTCGCTTTTCAAATACTGCATTAGATCCCAATCACATGTGATATCAATGCCACCGTCTCCAGCACCGCCCACCATCCTTATATTTGAGGCATTGAATATTTTGGAAAGCATTTCCTTGGTGTAAACCTCGAAAATGGTTCCTTGGAAAACCGTGCTTTGCACTGATATATGGTTGGACTTGGCATACTTCAAGTATGTGCTGATATCATGGAATTTGCTACTGGTGGTCAAAAATCTGCGGAAATTCGTGCTGCATGATCGTAGTGGTAGCATTCAGAGTTTCTAATATTGTACTGTGGTTCTCACAAAGCAAACCTGAACTATATTCAATGATATCTCCGGGGTCTTAGTGAATCTATTTCGAGATACAAGCTCAAAAGGGTTTTCTGGGTTTACTGAGTTAGTTTACTTCGATGTTGAATTTATTCTCTTTTTTTTTTTTTTTTTTCAATATTCATTTTTCACTCTGCATAGGTGAAAAATCCTTGTATAGAACAACGATTTCGAACCATTATACAATAATATTGTACAACCACCTAAAGATTATACGTTTTTCTATTTACAAACAGAGTTTATTATATTTTATTTATATTATGTGATCAGAAAACAGATCTAGTATCTAATTTTTTTAAAAAAAAAGGAATATCTAACAGGAAGGTATCTCATTCTACGCGTGAATGACGATGATCAGTATTTTCAGATCAGCAGATTTTATCAAACAATGATCGCAATCAACAATCTTTAGCAATCAAATATTCGTGGATAGTTTGCAAAGCCTTCAAACTATCAGCTTCGCTTACAACACAACTGATATTGATTTCGTTCGCACCTTGAGAGATCATTTCGATGTTGACACCAGCTCTGGCCAAAACGGAGAACATTTGGCCAGCAATACCAATCAAATGACGCATTTGCTTACCAACAACCGAAACAATAGCTAAATTCTTGACAATGTCGACCTCACCCATTTTTTTCAACTCAGCCATGGCTTTTCTCAAATCTGAGTTCAAGTGGTCTTCGGTGCTGTACAAGGCCATTGAAACGTGGACTTCAGAAGTGGAAATCAAATCCACTACTAACTTGTAACGATCTAAAATTGCAAATATCGAGGCCAAAAAACCATGACTCAACGTTTTCTTATTTGAATGAACGTTTAAAACCACTATATCATGTTTTGCAGTAACTGCAGTTGGTTTTTTATCCACATTGAACGATGGAAGATCCAACTTGGAATTCTGGGCTGATATAGAATCTGGATAAATGACAGTGCCATTTCCTGCTGGATTTTCGACATTCTTGATTCTGATTGGGATTTTGGCATTGATAACTTGTTCCATTGTGAATGGATGAATGACTTCACTACCATAATATGTCAATTCTGCAGCTTCATCTGGGGTAACTACGGGTATCAATTTTGCATTTTTCACTTTTCTAGGATCAGCAGAGAAGATTCCGTCAACTTCTTTCCAGATTTGCAATTCATGAGCGTGCAATCCGACTGCGACCAATGCAGCACAAAGATCAGTGTAACCACGTCCGATATTATTCAATAATCCACCAGGAACAACACCAAAGTAACCAGTTAATACTGGCACGGTATTAGCATCTAAGCCTTGCAATTCATGTTCGATCAATTTTTTCAAGTTTTGAGACAAATGGTGGTAGAAATGGTGGTCTAAATTCACTTCAGCGTTGGAACACACTGATGTGGTCTTTGTGTATGGGATAACGTAGGATAAGTCGATAAACTTTGCAGGAACGTTGTTGTCGTTCATGAGGGCTGCGATAAAAGAGCAGGACAATCTTTCACCAACACTGACGATGGAGTCCAACGTTTTATTCGAGACTTCCTCGATGATGGTGGATGCATGGAGGAAAGCGTCGACCTGATTGACAAGTTCTACGGTGTCTGCAATCAACTGCTGCTTGATTTTGTCATTTTTGATGTATTTTTCTGCGTTTTGAACGTGGTCGTCCTTGATCAACTTCAAGGTTGGCTTGTAGTCCTGATTACTCAAGGCATTGTTGGCGCACAGAAGCAATCTCAGGGTGGTACCCTCGCTTTTGGTGTCGGAGGATCTTGCTGAACAGACAACCGCGACACGGCCTTCCTGGTTGTAGCTCTTCACGATATCGTTCACGATCTTTAGCGGGAACTTACCAACACTGGTTCCTCCGAATTTTTGCACTGTCCAGTCGCTCATTTTTGCAGGATATTCTCTTTTTTCAGTATATTCTTTGGGGTGTTCTTCAGTATTCTTTGCAGGATACGCTGTATTTTCCTCGGTTTTTTCTGTGTATGCTTCACTTTTTTGGGAACTTAGTGATTTCAAAGCAAGTAGACAAGATTCTAGCTGGTTTGTTCGACCTAATGTTATTATTTGTTCGTAATTGTTCTTAATTCTTGTCAAAATAGGGTCAAAATCGATGAATATTCGAGTATTTGACCATTTAGGGGCCTTTATACTTCTATGACTCAGTTGTTCTCTTGAAAAAAAAAAAAAAACTTAAAAAAAGAAATAACGGCCTATTTTTCACTCAATAGCACTCCACGTGAAATTAGTCAAATTTTTCACTTTTCAACATTACAGAATCGTCAAATCAGTAGAAAAGGTATCATTGGGGTTAAGATGTAATATTTGAGGTACTCAAATGGAAAAAGGATGATATGAAATAGGAAAAAGGACAATAAGAACTAGGACGCAAAAGAGCACACGTCTGCATTTATTGAATCATTTATTGGATCATTAAAAGTTTACATAAGAATAGTACGAACTGCTTGAGTTCACATCTTTTAAGCTCTTTCAGTACTCTTTTGAAGTAAAATTATATAAATCTGGACGATTCGATCGTCATTCATTCTATATGTGTTGTTATCTGGTCAATATATCAATGAATCAATTCAAGAACCCTTGCAACGTGTCCAAATCTATTGTCAAATGAACATATACAATACAGAAACAGCAAAAGAACTACCATCATGAATTGTCAATCACAACTCAATGTTGTCGATCAATCGTGTGTACTCGCTGCTTGGATTCCCGACTTGGTTTCTCACATATATCGCACAACTCAAAAGCGCTCCCCTGGATTCGTCTATCTCTGTTGTAAAATGCTCTAAACTTTGCTTGTCGTTTAATTCAATGTAGTCCACCTTGAGATCCCCGCTGTTGACGTACTTGCTTATCAGATCCAACATTTGCGCCTTCAACTCACTCACTGCCGTGATTTTCTTTGTATCAAACACGCGCTTACATCCACTCAACATCTTGTAAATTTCGCTGGCCACAACCACACTCTGTTCGCTCAAATACTTATTTCTCGAGCTCATGGCAATTCCATTCTTGGTAGAGTCTCTGTAGATCTCGCAACCCACAATCTCGATGTCAAACAACAAGTCTTTCACCATTTGTTTGATTATAAGGAGTTGTTGGTAATCCTTTTTCCCAAAATATGCTCTGCTAGGCTTCACTATAATGAAAAACTTCGACACGATCGTAGCAACCCCTCTGAAAAAATTAGGTCTAGCCTCTCCTTCCAAAACTTTGCCAAGCGGTCCCTCGATACTGACAAAGGCACCTTCTTGCAAAGAGACATCCAATGGAATCCCGCTTGGGTAGATTTCAGACACTAATGGAACAAAGACAGCGTCTACGTTTCCCAAAGTCAGAATCAATTCAATGTCCTTGTCAACAGTTCTTGGATACGAGTCTAAATCCTCAGTAGGAGAAAACTGGCTCGGGTTCACAAATATAGATACAATTGTGCTCTCGTTCTCCAGAATCGATCTTTTAATCAATGATAAATGGCCATCGTGTAGGGCGCCCATTGTAGGGATGAATCCTACTGATTTGTTCTCCATGAACTTACCAATTCTCCATTTACGGACATCGTCAATCTTGGTGAACACTAACGGTTTCTTTTGCGATACCTTGTTAAGGGGGTCATAAGAATCAGACATCTCTTCTCAATTCAAAAGAAAAAAACTTAACAAAAACGATTTACCAAAGAAAGACAATTTATCAAAAAAAAAACGAGAGTATCAGAAATCAATAGTGGTTTCAGCTAAAGGTGTATGATAGTTTTCATCATCTGAAGTTAGAAACCTCAAGTTTGACATATATTGTACGTAAATATTGAAACATTTTTCATCGTACAGGATATTCATGAAAAAAAAAATTTTTTTCCCATATTTTTGAACATGAAGTCAAATACTGTATTTTGATCCAATAAATATGTTCATCATCGGCAAATGTTCCTGGTATATTTCAGTTTTACAGTATTCTTGAGAAAATCATTTGCCTGTATGGTTTGCAATTCAAGATTGGAAAAAAAATTTGGAGGTTTTTTGGGCAATTGAGATTGTTCAAATTCATCAATTCTGCTAGCCATTTACATTCAACGAAAGTGAGATAGGTGAGTCATTCATTCAAAAATTCATTTACAAGATAACGTTTCAACTTCTTTCAGTGAAACAGGTCTTTCTAATTGTTTTACCCTTTCTCTTTGACTCGCAAAGAGAAATACATGTATATACGTAATGTTTCGATAATTTTTCATCAATTCTTAGGCAATGACTTTTTATGATTGTTTCTATTCTTAATCAACTTGGACAACTTATTGATGTCTTCGTTTATCAATTTACCCTGTTCCTTGAATTGCCAGCCAAGTCCATGCTTCGCCTTCAATTTTTCTTTGTTCAATTTTATCGTTTCGTTGATTGCACCAATCTTGTCGTCATAAGAGATACCCAAATCTGCATCTTCGATGCTTTCTTTACCAAACAAGTAGTCAAATAATCTACCATCACCCCAGAAGAAACCTTTTCTATCAACCAACCATGGGATTCTGACACCGTCTTCTTTAAGAAGAAACAAAAAAGTTCCCTTGTCTAACGTTAGATAAAACCCATCGTTCGTGAAAATTTTACTCTTGGAGCTTCTGTTCAAACATCTCAAAGGGACTACATGGGTAGGAGTCGCTGAGCCTGGTAAAAATGGATGAGTGGTGAACTTGATCAATGCTTCGTTGTTCTTGGAAACATACCACATTCTTCTTATCAATCTAGTAGGAACAGTCAAACAAAATACAGCCAACCCGAAAGGAATAGCAAAGATCGCCAAGGTCACAATTTCTCTACCGATCATCATGGCAATATTGTGGGCAACTGGTAAATCCTCCTTGTTCAGTTTGTAGATTTCATAAGCAGATCTCGTGGCTGTCTCCAAAAACAATAAACCGTAAATGATACAAACCAATGCGAAGGCACCGCAGAATAAAAAGTAAAGTCTGTGAGATTCCGCTTCGTAAATCAATTCTGGATGGTCCACATCATTTTCCTTTGCTTTGTTTTTCAATGCCTGTACCATTGAATACAAGTTCCCACCAGGTTTAGGAACGTCAGGTCTAGGTAATAACGTTGGCACATTTTCTTTACTTAATGGAAATTTAGGGATTCTGCTGCTCAAATCATTGGTTTCTGGAATTTCTCCAGGAATGTGTTTGGATATCTCGTAGTTTCTGATGTCATTCGAGATTTTCAGATCTCTTTGATGTGCCAATGAGTTTTTCAATTTCTCCTTCATCAAATCTGAGGAATTCTTTTGTTTCTCATTTTGGAGGCTCGAGTTATATCTTGTGAATCTGAGATCAGCCAAAAGACTGTTTCTCAACCCATTGGCCAGTTTTTTCGATGCAAGACTCTCGAACAACAAAGATGACACTGCGTGGCTCTGAGGGCCTAACACTCTATATCCCAACTTACAGAAAACCATCTTCTTCTTGTTGTCGATTATTGGGTTTGATAGGTGACTCAAATATTCAAAACAATTGTTTATATATACTTATAGCATAGTAAAAACCTATGAAAAATTGGGTTTAAGTGTAAAAAAAATCATAATCTGTACAGTTGCATTGGATATTTGACTTTTTCTTTTTTTTTTTTTTTTTTTTTTTTTTTTGGGGGTTTTTTCTCTCTAAATGCTTTCAAACAATTTGGTCTTATTCTCTTTGATAGTATATAGAGCTTCGCCATACTCTACCAACCATCTAGGATCAACTTCAGTGACATAGTTCATGTACTCCTTATTGGTGAAAATCAATTCGTGATAAATGACAAACTTTGGCAAATCGCTCAATCCGTACAACGAGCTCGTAGGATGTAAATTTAACTCAAGGCCTGTCCGCAAGTTTGTATATTTGCCCAAACTTTTGAACTTACTTGCCTGGTATGAGAATCCTGAACAAAGACATTTCCTGATGTTTTCCCAGTTATCAATCTTGTAAGCGTTTCTATCTAGAAAGCTTTTCGATCCTTTGTAGAAATTGTTTTCGAAAATTAAAATCAATTGGTCTTGGATCTCCTTGGCTCTAAGTAACGACTTATGGTTAATGAAGTGCTTTGAACACCATTTACTAGAAAACTTGCTGCTCTCCCATTGAAGATATACATTCAACAAAGTTAAATGATCAGATTCTGCCACTGCGAATTTTTCCCTCATGGAATCACTTTCAACCTGACGTTCTTTGGGTCTATAAAATATGTTAGGAACTGATAACATAGACACAATTATAATGATCTCCATTGTACAATTCATCTCAATACTGTTAATCAATACTTTAGATAATGTTGGATCCATTGGAAACTTCAACATCTTTCTTCCTAAATCGGTGAGAAATCCATTTTTCTCATCTATTGCACCAATACTCCAAAGATCATACAATGATTGGTAGATGCTCAAACTAGAAGGCATATCCAAGAACTGAAATTTTTTGAAATTGTTGATATTTAAAGACTTCAACAACAATAATGTCATCGACAAATTTGTTCTCTGGATCTCGGGTATTGTCTCTTGAAACAACTCATGTTCAAACGCTGAATTGCTGTATAATCTATAACAATTTCCTGGTGCTGTTCTACCTGCTCTACCAGATCTTTGCATAGCATTTGCAACAGATATAGGTACAACTTGTAAGGTGTCCATTCCTATCTTTGGATTAAACATTTTCAACTTGTAGTAGCCACAATCAACTACATATTTTATATTATCTATAGTTAATGATGTTTCTGCAATATTTGTAGCAAAGATGATTTTTCTAGTCCCTTTCGCGGCTTTATCAAAGACTTTCGACTGAAGATCTGCTGGCATCTGTGAGTAAATAGGTAAAATCAAACAATCTGAAATATTGCCATCTTTGTTTTCTTTTTTCAACTCTTTAAGTTTGTCTGCCAAAACTTCACAACAAGTATCAATATCTGATTTTCCCGTTAAAAACACTAATATATCACCATCATCTGCGGGATACGTCAAATGGATAGTTAAACAAGTCTTGACACAATTTTCAACGTAATCAGAAGGAGTCACTCTAGAATAAAATATTTCTACTGGAAAGGTTCTACCAGGAATATTAAACATTGGGGCATTTCCAAAATATCTTGAGAATTTTGCTGCATTCATAGTGGCAGACGTGATTATAATTTTAAGATCAAGACGATTAGCCAATATGCGTTTGAAAAGAGCTAACAAAATGTCGGTATTCAATGTTCTTTCATGAGCTTCATCAATTATTATACAGTTGTATTTCATCAAGTTCGTATCGGTTAAAGTTTCTTTCAATAATATACCATCAGTCATATATCTGATAATTGTGTCTTCGCTGGTAACGTCCTCGAATCTAATACTGAAACCAACGGTTGTTCCAACTTTGCATTCCATTTCTTCGCTGACTCTTTTAGCAACAGACATAGCAGCGATTCTTCTAGGCTGCGTACAACCGATCATCATACCATGTTTACCGTACCCATGTTCATACAAATATTGTGTAAGTTGAGTTGTTTTACCGGAACCAGTCTCACCCACGACTATAATAACTTGATTTTCGTCAACAATCCTCAAGAACTCATCGCGAACAGTATACACGGGTAAAGCTTTTCTCTGTTGTTCAATGGTTAAGCTTTTCACAAAAGCACTTGTTTTTCCATCTTTCTGTTTCTCTTCTATTGAGTCAATAAATTTGTTCAGTTTCTTTGAATTTTGGTTCTCTTCAAACTCATCATCATTTTCATTTGTATCCGAATTTTCATCTTGGATCAATGATGCCAATTTCGAATCTTGTTTACTAGACTCAATAGTTTCTTTGGCTTGTTTTTTTTTCTCTGATTTTTGCATATTCTCTTTGACCAAAAAACTTCCCTTTTTAGCATAAACGGCCATATCACTCTCTGGATCTTTGAATGGTGAGATTATATTTTGATTGCTTATCGCAGATAGAGATCCAGTTAAGAAACTCGAAAGCATTGTGGTGTTGTTGGTGTTTTTATTGGTATTGGGGACATTTTCAGTATTGATATCTGCTTGCAAAAATGTGGGAATTCTGAAATTTACACTAATATCCAATTCAGAAGTGTCTTCATCGGTACTGTTTGAGACGAAATCATCATTGAAATTTCTCAAATTACGTATGGCACCTGAACTTCTCATTCTATTGTTTTCCCAGAGATCAGAGGCTTCGTTTCGTAGATTGTTTTTCATTCTTGAGTAATTGTTCATCTTGCCGTTAGATTTTCCTCTCAACTTATTGAGTTTCCATCTAGCTTCTCTTGACTCGTCATAGCCCATGTTATCGCTGCCAAAAGGGTTGTGAGTCTCATCATCGATGCAGGGGGCCTCCAAATCATCGCCTGCATACCAGTCTCGGTCAGTCTTCAAATCTTCCTCTTTATCGACGCTATCGGTTTTCTGCAAGAAAAATGCCTTTTCAAGAGGTTTCTGGAACTTTTTGACTGTTTCTTGTTCAGTCTCTTTGTGGGCTAGCAATTCCAATTTCAGATAGGTCCTCACCGCTGGAGACGAGTTGGTGTCAACATGTTTCTGAATATTGATCTGCGGCTCGTCATTTGTGTCTTCTGAGAACATGAGTTTTGTGATCTTTTTCGCGCTATTGTCCTTCCTCTGTATTTTCCTATCGTTGCTGGCCGTTGTGCTGGTCTTCTTCACTTTCTTGAACTTCAAGTTTTTCCCGTCATTTTTCCGTTTTTTGATCGTAAAAACCGCCTCGTTCTCCACACTATCTTCGTCATTCTGCATTTTTGACGGCAATTTTCCCAACAACTGGCTCCCTGGTCTCTTCTTATCAACTTTATAACCAATTTTCGTCAGGTTCTTGTCTCTTTTTGGTCGTCTCCACGTCTATCAACAAGGGAGGGAAGCTTTATATGTCAAGTGGGAAGAGAGATGTGTTTACGATAACCATTTTGAATATTCGATTATGAGCCCTTTAATTTTTCACGCACTTTTTTTCATTTTTATTTTTTATTTGAAAAAAATAAAAATTTTTTTTATTTTTTGAAATTCTCATTAACAGTTTTTCAATCTATCAATAAAATAGTGAAATTTACACCTCAGAATGGATTAATCGCGACCATTTGATCGAAAATATCAAGTGTTGAAGTATTTTTTTTGGAACTTTTAAAAAGCTTTTAGAAATTTAAGAACTCCCTCGATTGTGTTCTGGAAAACTTTTGATCAGAAAATTACTTTTAGTGAGAAATTACGGTTAGTAGAAAATTTACGTTTATTGAAAAATAGTCAGGCTTTTTTGAGAAGTGATTGCAGCATTTGAAAGGAAATTGAAACAACTTCTGATAGAATCCCCAATAGAGTCCCCAATAGATTCCCCCGAAAATGATGAAAAACAGTATACAGATCATAACTGCGAGAAGATCGGTCAGCAAGTTGGCAAACATCAACAAATACAACAACAAGAGCTCAGCATGGAACTTCAAGCCAAAGAAAAACGTTCAACCCGGAATGTACCAGCATGTTTCCCCATCGCTATCATCGCCGTTGCAGAAGACCCCTAATGCTTTTTTACCAAAGAGTGATGCCAGAAAAGCCTCTGCTTCCAAATATTCTGCTGAAGATGTGTCCTTCATGCCAGCATTGAGTCCAGAGAATAATGAGAAAAAATACCATTTGACAGCTGAGCAAGTGAACGAGATCAGAACTTTGAGAGCACAGGATCCATACAAATACACCAGAAAGGTTTTAGCTAAGCAGTTTGAATGTTCTGAACATTTCATTGGCATGGTGGCCGATACTCCAGTAGAGAGAATCAACGATATGAACAGCAGATTAGACACTATCAGATCCATGTGGTCCAAGGGAAGAGCCGAGGCCAGACTTGATAGAGAAAAAAGAAAGTCCGACTGGTATTCAAATATTTAGGTATGCATAGTTTTTTGATGGTTAAGAATTGAAAAAATTAAATGTAATAATTTTCAGGCCTTGGAGAAGGTAGTTATATATTTCATTGAGTTGTTTATTTTTACTACACATATTGGCAACTAATAAACCCGTTATTTTGTAAATATTTATTTGATAGTACACGTAAAGCGAAAAAAAATTATAAAATGGAAAAGCTGACAACTTTAGCAGACACTCAAAGGGAAGCAGTGATCTCGTTACTCAATTTGATGATAAGATCGTCGCACCATTTGACCAAATCATCTTTATCTTTGATGGCCTCGACTCTTTTTTTTTCGACCTGCACCAATTCTGTCTGTAATGCCTGAATCTTGTTGACCTGAGAGTCCAAGCTGACACCTACACCGGGAAGTGACTCTATGATTGTGAATATTTGTCTAGTTTTCAAGATGATATCGCGAGAAAGCTCGTTGACGGTGTCTTCGAATTCTTTAGTCGAGGCAACTTTTGCGTCTTTTTCGACCAAACGTTCTTCCCCGTTGGCGGGAATGAAGTCGTGGTTGCTGTTCACGTAGTTCAAGGTTGCTGTGAATTGTTCAAGAAGCTGGTCAGTGCATATCTGGAGCTGGGTCAATCTATCGGACATTGTGATATATGTATGCAGCACTTTGGGAATTTTCAAACACGGGGCAGCACTTCTGGGAAATATATTTCAAATGCACTATTAATAATGCTCTAAAATTGCTGAAAATCACAAATTCTTTGTATGCTAGGTCATACAGAATCATGTTGAATAAACTCAGACGAGATTTCCGTTTATGGAATTCTGCTGTATAATGATCCACGCAATGAAAGAAAGAAAAAAGAAAAAATCGTGAAAAAAATCGTGAACACGCTCCTAACCTTGTATCAGGGACACTAACCATTCGGTGTTCAAAACCATTATGGTGTTCCTAACCCATCAACGCTCTCAACCATCTCGGGGCATCTAACAACATCAGAGCTCATAATTATTATATTCTCACGTGATCATTATCCACGTGACTCTAACATCCGTACATCGAATATAAGTTACCCGGAAACGACGCAAAAAAAAATTCACACAAAAAAAAAGCACTCCAAAATTTCGGCTTTTTGAGATTTTTTTTTCCAGTAAGGCTTCTCTATAAGTGAAATTTTTCGAGTCGATTCTAAGTAAAATCTACACAGTGTAATACTAAAGGATGAGAGAAAAAAAAAAATTTCATTAAAACATTATAGAGCCCTACACAAACTTTCCCTTTTATACACCCATTCACAGCGATCTTGAACGAATATTTGAAAAAACCAACGATATTAGTTTATTAATAACCCCATAATAATAATAATATATTAGTCAAAATGGTATGTGTTTACGATCGTGGCGTTGGAATTCGTCTGGGGGGCTGAAAGAGACCCAGCAGAGCATCAAATGAGACCCAGCAGAAACGAGAGGACCCATCAAATGAGAAGACCAGCAGAAACGAGAGGACCCATCAAATGAGAGAAGACCACCAAAAATGGAAAGACCAGCAAAAACGAAAAGAACCCCAGGAAGCAGATATATGGACCTGGCATCGTGGGGACTACGTATTGTGGACATCCATGGACAAGGGTTCCAGTGCGAGAATATGTATCCTTCGCAAAAAGAATACACATGCAGATCCATCCTAGGTGATCCACAGTTGCCCATTATTAGAATTCATCGTCGAACTTCCTCTCGTTTGGTTTTCATTTGACCTCTGTTATTGTATACCTGAAATACCCCCTCAACAGCTCAAAAAACAAAACACAAAATGCAGCAAATACTAACTTCTCTTTAGGATGCTAAAACCCCAGTCACCCTTGTCAAAGTCATCAAAGTTTTAGGAAGAACCGGTTCCAGAGGTGGTGTCACCCAAGTCAGAGTTCAATTCATTGAAGACTCTTCCAGAACTATTGTCAGAAACGTTAAAGGTCCAGTCAGAGAAAACGATGTCTTGTGTCTTATGGAATCCGAAAGAGAAGCTAGAAGATTACGTTAAACAGTTAGTCTTGTTTCATTTTTTTTCAGTTATCTATTAATCCCTCATATACACATCTCCTACTTCATTGCTTATGATTTTGATTTTGAATCAAAATAAAAATTAAGAAAATTGGCAACAACAAAAACTTTTATAACGTCTTCCTGATATTATAAATCTGTTTTGAAAATATCATCATGGTATCACAATCCAGAATCAATAATGATATTGATATATAAGTATTCGCTGTTTTCAGAATTTTTGCTGTTCGATAATTATATATTTTTATTTATTATTTAATATATTATTAGTTATACAAATTCAAAAAAACAAAAAAAGGATACTAGTTTTCCCTCTAGAAATCTTAAAAAATGTCATGTAACTATTCACCTGTATCTGATATCCATGTTCTTCACTACATACATCAATTACCACTAATCAGTTGAAGAATCAAAACAATAACAAAAATGCAATTTTTGAATTAATTGAAAATATACAAAGAATGAATGCTGAAGGTTAAGAAAATGCCAAAAAAAAAAAAAAAAAAAGCTAAATATGATGCTGAAGTAACAAACAGTATTGAAGTTTGTTGAA